>JAODJU010000035.1:12682486-12702432 GCA_026776725.1 Gnathonemus echidnorhynchus | reverse complement strand
GGGTCTGTGTGAGGGACCTTATTAGCGGGAGCAGCACCAATCTGTTATTGATTTCATTAGCATGGCTGGGAAGGCGGGGAGGTGATTGCAAGGAGAGCCCCCATCGCCTCCCTGCATCGCAGCCCCCCCAAACCTCTGGGGGGGGGGGAGCAACGGCACTGCAAATGTCACCAGCCCTCGGCGGGATGCGAGTTGCTGCCTTAATTAATTTCTAATCAGATGACAGCAAACTAATCACGAGGCACGTTAAACAAAGACATCAAAGTTATCAAAGCAGCGGAAAGCTGTTTTCTGTAAACAATGAAGCAACAGCTTTGCTTGTCTGCATGCGGTTCAAGATGCTCACATTTGTATGACTTTAAAATGAAGTAATAAGGTTAAATATATATATATGCCAAATACTTTTGCTTAATACTATCATTTTTTAAGTTTTGTAAATTCCCTCATTTAGAGCAACATCTATTATATAAAAACAGATTTTTGAAAAGTCACAGCATTACATAAAGATCTGAATGGTATGTAGGAGTAGCTCTTTAAATGTGCCGAAGGCACTATACTGTGTTTGCAAGGATTCAGCACGAGACTAAAAACAGACTGGAATGACTTAACCGTTATCATTGTGAATGTGCATCCATCCATCTTTCATAAGCACTCAACCAGAGATCCTATCCTGGAGCTTATCCCAGGAAACATAAGGCAGAAAGGAGAAAACCCCCAGGAGCGGATGCCTTTTAATTACACACTAAAGCCAATTTATACATACCTGCCATGCCACAAATTCTCCCACACAGAATCTCTGACCATCCCCCCCACCTGAATACTAATGGTCTATTCTGATCCCTGGTCACAAATCACCTGTGATGTACTGGGACCTACTTTAACCTTTTGGATACTTGCCTTGTTGCAAAGTCCCGCCTCAGAATCTTAACTTGTCATCTGTGCATTATTTTCAGTTTTTGATTTTTCTGGTATTTGATCAGTTGCTTTAAGTCTCTTTTTAACTTTGGATTTCCCCCCATACCGTGTTGTAACTCTGATCTAACTCTGCACTTGATCTAACTCTGCCCCAAAATATGGATGACAAACCAGCCTCTGGAATTAGACCTTGCACCTCGAAGTTTCTCCATCACCAAGGAAAAGGATCCAGTGGAGTTGACTTCAAAGTGGCCATTACCTCTTGTGTCTTACCCCACCTGTCCGATCAACCTGTGTAGAGAGTCTAATGGCTTCTAGGGACCTTGTTGTGCTTCTTGAATACTGAGACCTAGTGGAGATGTTTAATATTAAGAAGGTCACCTGTCTGCCAGCTCATCGACTGTGGGATTGCACCACCGACCATCTATCAATCACCACTCACCCTTGAGGTTGTACCTACCCACTATGAAGTCCAAGGCCATGAAGCTTTGGAATAGGCATTTATTTAACTGTCCACCTCACCAGCTACAGCAAACTTTTTTTTGGAGAAAAGGGATGTGGGACCTCGATTGTGTATCAACTACCAGGGTTTGGATGGAGTAACAGGGAAATATTGCTACACTCTACATTTGATCTTAGCCTACAAGCCACCCTAGAGCAAGTAAGAGAAGAGAGATAGTTCACCAAGCTAGACCCGTGAAATGCGTACAACCTCATCAGAATCCACAAAGGAGCTGAATAGAAGATGGCATCTTATATGCACGGTGGCCATTATGAATATTTAGTCATGCCTTATGGTTTAGGAAACACTTCATAGGCTTTATTTGCCATCACGGAAACATTATATAAATATCATTGTGTATACTGATATTCTGGTATATTAATTAGGTTATACAGATTGTATTGAACATGTCTGCATAGTACTGCAGACTTCTGGTTAAAGATCTTTTTTTTTTGTGGAACTAGGGAAGTATGAATTTCAATAGCCCTACGAATGTGAGTGTACAGTGCTAACCATTGACCATGTCAAAAGATATCCTATGTCATATTATATTTTAATTTCTTGATTATTGAACATTATACTTCTACCAAAAATTTGCAGGAACATTTTAGTAAGCAACTAAATGGTATGGCTAAATAATGACTTCAGCTAATTATTGTGTTCAGAGGTCTGACCAAGAACATACATAACCACACACCTACAGAAGTGTGTTTGTTTCCTGCTCAGGCTATGTGTCTGTGGAGTTTATTTGTTTTATACATGTCTTCCAGTTTCCTCCACAATCAAACCACAAGTTAATTTATGTCTCTAATTTTCCCATAGAATGTTATTGTGTATATGTGCATGCCCTAGGACAGACATGCCTTATGCTTCCTGGGTTAAGCTCCAGGCTCAGTGCTACCTTGTATTAGGTATCCATATTAGATGGATGGGTGGATGGATGGACATAGGGGTTGACGAAACAAATATGGGTTGATCTTACTGGAAAGTGTTGACCCAAAACTAAATTTAGAGGGTCAAACAGGACATATGCTGTAGCAACACCAAGTATAGCAGAACCAACCTTTGTGTCCGTCAAAACAAATACAGAAAATGCCAGTCAAAACATGTATTAATATCAAAAAACCCGAAACAAGGACCAAAACACAAAACCGGAGCGTGAAAGCAGGACTGAAATGTGATTAAAATGGAGATTAAAATATAAAATCTGTGTTTTGAAAATGAAAGCAAAATGATGGTGACAACCACCGGTGAGTATCTCCAACGTCAAGCCATTCGAAATTTAAGGGGGGAGGGGGGAGGGATTATCATTTTTAATCTTACACAAGCCACATGACTAAATCAGCTATGTTCCACACAATGTGTATATTTAGAGCCCTAAATACTCCCTGTAATTTACAAAGCCTCTGCCTACTCTCCCCATGCCATGGCCTGCCTGTGAGGGTCTACCTCATGCTCCAGTCCTCCAGCTTATTAGCCTCCCAGTCTCACCAGGGTTAACGGGATTAGGCTGCTCATCTCCCGCAGGCTTAGCCACTTAGCACGCGATGTTTATCCTGATACCGACGATACGACATCCTGATCTTATTACATGGCAATAAACACCAGCCCTCAGGAAAGGAGACCAGGGGAAGAGGACAAGGTCGGAGATGTGGGGGGAGTTTATAGAGGCACCGCCAGCTCACACACGTGTGATTGTCTGCCACACTTGGGGGTGCAGGGAGTCTGGGGGGTGCAGTGCATCAAAATGTGCATCTCTGAAGTGCATCAGTTATTGAAACATATCTCCTTCCTAATTAAAAAAGGCAATATGCTTGACATATAGGTATGTCATCCAAAAAAGCAGTAATTTTCAAGGACCTGATTGAACTTTTGAAATTGTTTACATCGTTATTTTCCACATTTTCAAACAGGCTATTAAATTTAAACACATTTTGGAATAAACACCATGTTTCTGAATTTTTATAAAATGATAGTCGGTCCTCAAACATATTCTGTAAGTTATTGAAATTTATTTATAATGTAGGGCTGACAGGATCCAAATGCATGGGGGATAAGATTTGTTTCTAATTCCAAATTGTAATTGAAAAACTATAATCAAAACACAGGCAGTGCATCACGGGGTAGGAAAGAGAGCACCAAGAAAAACACTAGGTGAGACAAACACCGGAAATCGATAGATCAAGGAAAACTCAAACAGAAGAACAGAATAGCCACGTAATGAATGCCCAGTATTATGCAAACACTCAATACCCCACAAAGAGGGCACTGGAAGTTGATATTCTCAACCTGGTGAGCTAAAAATTGATCTGAAAGTTCAACCTTTCTCAGACTATAATGGCGCGGTTCTGCACAACCATCACTGAGTTCATCCTTACATCATAACTGTCCATTTTGGCTCCACCAGCACACAGGACAAGAGCAGACATCATGAAGTCAAAATCACTGCCTGTGACCCCCCCCCCCCCTTCCTCTAGGATCTTTACAGCTCCAGGGGCAAGAAACTGGCAAACAAGATCTCACCCTTCTCATTGCATCTTCCAGAATGTCTCTTCTGGGTTGAGATTCCAGTCACTAAAAACCAAGACAAAAGCAGCTCCTTCCGGCGTGCAGTGGCCCTCCTGAATAATTCATAGTTGACAACCACCAATGCAAATGCAGCTGCATATAAATTACAACTGGTGGTACACAACACTGCACATTTGTCTTCTATTATCTATTTTTTAAATATTTACTATTCTATGCTGCATTCAGTTGATCGTTTCCCGTGAGATTTTTCATATTTCGCTGTTTTCTTATCTGTACTCTGTTGTTTGTCACTGCAAGCACCATGAACAAAATAAATTCCACATAAGTGTGAAGGTACATGACCAGTGATAAACTGAAGGGAAACTAGATGCCAGCATGATAGCAGCATCCCCTCACAGGTGGCTCCTGAAGCTTTAGGCCACTGACTAACTAAGCAATTGCAATGGCATGGAGCTGGGAAGCCAAGGTGAGAAACGTTTAATAATGAGTCAAGGATGACATGGGCATGCGTATGTAACTGCTCTTCAGGATCATAAGCCATAAGTCCTAGCACTGCATTTCCGACCCATTGAAAGCATTCTCTCTGAAGACTTTAGAATTAACCAGAATATGAAGGCCTTAATTAGCCAGCACCGTGGATGAGTCTGTCTACAATGGAAGTTGTTTAAGTTCCCCCTGTAAGCTTCCTGGGCTTCGGGGAAAGCTGCGTAATGTTCCATCTTGGCAGTGAAAGTTGATGATGCTTTGCTATTCTGGAATGTGCTGCCAGGAAAGTCACAAGAACTTGTCCTAAAGCAGGATATTAGCTCTAGTAGTAAAGGGGATTATATAACCAGTGATCCACGTAGAAATGCCATTCCATTTGAGCACCTTCTCCTGGCACACTATTGCAGGGCTCTCAAGTTTTGAAGACAGGTAAGAGTGACATTCCACAGGATGCCTTTTCATTGCTTGTTGTGTTGCATTTTACCCAGATACAATAGTAGTATTTTCTGATTGGCTATTGTGTAGGCCCTTTCTTTTTTTTGATTGGCTGGTAAGTGACAGGCTCTAATGGTGTGTTCGTTCTCTCACGTTGGAACTTGGATAAAAATGTCACGAAACGTCACGAAAAACGTCACTTCCCGTCAGAAACACACCTCTTTTATGACATTGATGTCAGACAAGATTTTGTTGTCCGAGTTGCCCCTGTGACGTAATTTCAACATGGTGGCTTACATGCTCGACAGTAATTCTATTTTATAAATCTTTAAAAATGTTTATTTTGTTAAATGTATTAATAGTTATAAATGTAATTGTACATGTTCGATTTAGAGAATACCATATCATGACCGTAAACAGTATCCTAGCATGCAATATCAGATTTTTACCAGACTTGTTAGTGTCTTTGTTTTTTTTTTTGTAGTTTGCCTCTCGAAAAAAGAATATCGCTATGAATGTACTAAAATATTTTATAAAGCTTTTAATGTGATTTGACTAGTTCGCATTTCTTGTTTGTTTGTCTCTTGGAAAAAAATATCTCACTCCAAATCTGCTAAAATATAAAGCAATAACACACAGCAGCGTGTTCATGGAGGTAGCCATGTTTGTTCCGAGATGTGGTAGCTTGAACGGGAGCTTGTCAGACATGATGTCACTCAACTCAAAATTTCCGAGTTCCGAGAGAAAAACGAACGCACCATTAGACTGCAGCGGAGACACGCTTGTTTTATAGTGAGGCGCTACTGTGCCACGGTCTGAGAAATATTGGGTGCTGCAGCATATTAGCCTACAAATTATTTTTCTGCATGAGAAATACAATGTGTGGCGGGAGTGCGTGACAAAAGACTGAAAAGAGTGACTGTCACGCTCAATGCGTGACACTTGAGAGTTCTGCTATTGTCAATGACATGCTTTTGTAGGGCAATTGTTGAACAGAAGGGGCTACATGTGGTGCCAAAGGGAAGCGCATTTGACTGACCTGAGCATCCAGTAGCACACAAGCATACTTTTTATGCCACTAGCAAAAGCTGTTGAGTTCTACCTACAGAGTACCAACAATACCCAATGAAGAGTAGCACCCAAGATAGATCCAGCCAAGTTGTCATCCACCATGGGACTTAAATGAAAAGATAAAAATTATTTAACCATGACGGACAACGCGGAATATACCATAACCGAGGATCTGGCCTACGGGCAGCTTGGTAATGCATCCAGCCTTCATCAGTTGAAGGATCTCTTATTATACAACTCTGCCCACACAGGATCCCTTGACAGATGCTGGTAATTGTGACAACACAGCATCCATATGAGCTCACAGCATGGTTATCCTCAGCGGCAGAGGGGCTGCATATTAAAAAGTGCGATCCACATGTTCACTCACTGTCTTGACCTATGGCAAAATGATGTCCTCTCGATCTGGCCTGGAATGGGTGACCACTTTCTATGTAATGAACAGGAGCATATCCAACTGCCACATCTTGTCAGCTTTGTCACACAGCTCAGCTAGAGATGATGTGAGGTGTGTGAATAACAGGTAATTTGAACCGATCAGCAGCAGTGGGTGGACGTTGTCAAAGAGATGAAGGGGAATTCCATGTTGGTGGCTATATTTCTTCTGAAGTGTTGCTACAGGATGTGTATGATTCACAAGCTCTAACTGCTCAGTAGTGAAGGGAATCTCCTCTTAGCGTGTGAGGCAGGGGACAGAGGGAATGAAGGCTTCATACCTATAATGACCTGAATGGCGTTCTTGACATTGCTTCTGGGTGGCCAGCTAATCCCAGCTGTTGTAAAGCTCCATCACGCAGGTTGGTCCTTTCAGACTTGTCATCTAGGATGGCAAATTTCAGCAGAAGATACTGGTCATGACTCAAAAGCATCTTGGAAATCTTGAGAAAAACATTGCCTGGTCTGTCCAGATACTGGGGCACCCTAGATAAGGTAACTACTGTAGTAACTTTCTCGCTTTCCTTTAAGCGTTAACGTGGTAGAAAGCAATCAATGTTTATGTTTGCAGGTATGACAGGCAGCCTTCAATCTGCACTGTGCCTCCTGCTGTTTACCACTGCATCTCTAGTATCTGTGACTGGATTTAATCCAAGAGATCTTCTGCTCACATGTGAATTGTGCAAAATTGACAGACTGGTTGAGATAAATGATTGCTATTATCACAGTACGTGCAATAAATCTTTGGCTGGGGCTGCATTTGCAGTTTTAATACTGGGGGATTGATCAGTACCCAATATAACCATAGCCATTTGTGGTAATTAGGTAGGAAGGGCAAACCTCCAGACTGATGTGTACATTAGGCCCATCCACCACTTCTGCTGTCATTCATGAGCACAACTTGTGCAGATGTCCATAGCATTTTATTAAGGACTGCATGGTGTCAGTGTATGAGTCCTGGAAGCTTGAACCTACAATCAACAATGCCTCCTCAAACTTCAGATGGTCCATTAATATCTGGTACTTGAACCACTCACTTGGCAGTGTATTTTGCAGGGCAAGCTTTAACCTGTTTGGAATCATGAATTGTAAAGTAGAGAGTGGAGAGTTTAAGGGCTCTGTAAGTTCTTGGTGGGGATGGTGGAGAAGGAATAATGGAGTACTGATGGTTGGGACCAGAGGATGGATAATACTGGTTACAAGTACGGGAGTATCTCAGGTGTTTACCTTACATTGAGCTGGAGCATTTAGGAACATATCATGTAGGAACATACCATTCTGTTGCCATTGTGCCTATACTGACTGCAAATGTAAATACCATCTCCTCAGCTCCTCTGATATTTCATGGATCACATCTACATCTGATGGGGAGGGAGCTGTGGATCACGGTGGAGGAACCCAGGAGTGTGGTGGAGAAACTTGGGAACGTGGTGTAGGAATGGGGGCTTCTCTGTTGACCTGAGATGGGCAGCCTGCTTGGGGTGTGAATAATATTTGCTGTTGGGATGAGGACTGATCTGGGAAGGGGCTATACTTCCTGTACTTCTATTACTGGCAATGCAGACAGAGGAAGTGATTTGTAATGTGTGGGAATCCCAGCGTCTCACCAGGTAATGATGTCATCTCACGATCAGCAGCTGTCCTCCGGAGATCTGCGAGCGGCACCTAATAGTCAGCCTGGTGTGTTGGCAGATGTATGGGGCGACGATGGCAGGTTGCAGGCTCTGGGTCAGCATTGGAGTTGGCATCTTGGATCCACAGTAATTAATGAATCTGGCTCAAAGAACCAAAAATTGTAATGGAGGAGTTGGTGGTAGGTGTGAACATCGTAAGTCATCCAATAAGAATTAAGATAGATTGCAGACTACCAGTTGATGTCATAAATTGAATTGAGTGTTTTATCCACTGAGTGCCTGTGTTCAGGAAACTGTATAGGTTTGGGTGTGGTTTTGGTCAGTGGATGCACACCCCAACACCCCAACAAAGTTTTTACTCATTATTTCTGAAATACAGTTACCATCAGTTTAATCACACTACATTTTCATTTTAAAAAAATTAACTCAGAAACAAGTTTGTGTAATTAACTTTTGTGGCATGACCAACTGAAATAATACCCCTTTTACAAGAAGAGGAAATTTATTTATAAAGTGCCTTTCACAGACACAGTCTCAGAGTCACAAGGCGCTGTACATAACATGCATGTTTTTCTACACACTTCACACTCAATCTCACACACATTTTTCGAAGAATATAAAGAGATATTTCTGGCAGTACGAATTAATGGGTATTACCTTTGGCTTTAGTAGTTGCACTGGAAAATTAAGCGGAACCCCATCAGAATCTGTCAACATTAACTGAATTTTTCCTATTTCAAACAGATAGTTCCTTGAACCATAATTGTGCGTAACAACTCAGTGTCAAACTACTTCTTCCATATTGTGACTCTCTGTGAAAGGTCATCTTTTTTCATCCTGATAACACTAACTGGCAACTTCCCAAACAAGTCCACACTTGGTAGACTATTCACTACAATAGGCAATCTATCACCAGCGGATCTTATGGGGTTCTCAGGTTGGAACCAGTGGCCCTGTATTTCCATTGGCTCTGGGTGATGTCAATCATAGAACACTGTTTTTCCTAAACATACATATGTGATGCAACAATAATTTTAGTAGTTCCCACAACTGCAGAAATACATCAGTCATAGCCATATTTATTGTGTAATTTTAGAAATGATTGTATTTTTTTTATTTTGTGCACTTAATTGTAGGAAGTCTTTGATTTTTCCCTTTCTGGATTTTGCAATTTTCCCTGCCCCCCGCCTCCTCTGTGCATCTCCCCTGAAAATAGCCAGAGCTGCCACTGGCAACAATTACAACATACAGTATATGGCTTCAGAAACTATGTAACTGATGACTATTTAGAATATTTATGCATGTAGTGTTGGCAGCTCAGTAGTTCAATGGAGTCCGATGCAGCTTACAGTTACTGAAGCATCATATTGCTCTAGGCTTTAGGGAGACAGAGTTATGTGAAAGGATGGACCGCTTGGTGAACGCACGGCTGTGACATAGCTGTTTTAGATCCAGGACATTATTTGAAGATTCCCTTTTAATGAGCTTATGTTACGAATACAGAAGAACCGGAACAACAAAAAGGTGTTAATAAGGTTGTTACTTGTCCCGCTTATCCCATTTAGGAATGCGAGCAAAGCATAAATACAAAAGCATCTTGCCGAGTAGATGTTCAGGTTCAACACCAAGAAGGAATCTACTCGAGATAACATAAAAAGAAATCAGAAGAACGACAAACGGATGGAACAAACCGACACAACAAATGCCAAACACTCTTCAGTGCCACTCTGCCTTTTCCCTTCGTTTAATTCACCTAACCGCTCATTTTTTTATTTCCTAAAGGAGGTGGTGCACAGTGATGCCGGAGATGTCACAAAGGAGTCTCACGTGTGCATTGCAAAATCTGATTGCTTGTACTTTTGCCCAGCTATGTTTTTATTTATCCTGTTACATTTTCTATTAATGTGTTTTCTTTTGTAATCAATTTGTAATTGATTTTAGCATATTACTTAGTTATTTTTGGTGATTGCAGTATTCTTTTTTGGCAGTGGCATGTGTTACATAATTAGGATTTGCTCCAATACTTACAGCCTCAAACCTTGGTGATAAGAGACACAAGACTATTGTCTGTGTGAAATGTTAACAATCTCACGTTAATACAGTACCTGCTTCCTTCTCTATATTATTCCTAAAACTTAGGGGTCCTATTATGTTTATAATTTTATTTTTCGGGTCTACTAGAATAGATCTACATGCTTCACTGTTCCAGAAACATTTTCTGTTACACTGTACATCTCTGTTCACCCTCTGTCTGAAGTGGTCTGTTAGAGTTTAAGCCTCACCCCCAATGAGCCCAGTGTCCTCTGATTGGTCAGCTTGCCCTATGCATTCCAGCCCTAAATTGCAGTCTGCAGACAGATCCTTGCAGGTAGGCAACCAATTAGGATTGTCTTACGAGGTGACCTCACCATGTCACAGAAGGGTTGGAATTTCAATAAAGTGTTTCAGGCAAATCAGAGAAGAATGGTGTTGAGATCTGTGATCTCTGTTGAGAGTTACTCCCTTTGGTGTGTACTTTGGGCCTTAAGACTGCAGACTGTTTACATGCACATAAAACTATATAACACACTAAAGGAAAGGGAAACACTGGAAAAGCATAACAGAACCTTTTTAAGTCTTTTCAGCTCCACATCTTCTGCTGAGGATGAGATTTGCTACAAAGCTACAAAGTCCCATGCCTGCCATCCATCTTGCTCAGTGAACTCCTACCATCTTCTGTACTGTAATTTCTTGCATATTGTTTGCTATCGTTGCTAAGAGTGTTACTCCATTTTTTTCCCTTTGATTTATGAGTTTTGCTGCACATCTGACATTTTCATTATGAAACATCTGACACAATCTAACATTTTCATTATGCTTTCAGATCTGAGTCCATTAATGTTACACATCAGACTTGTCAAGAATCTCAACACCAACTCATTACAGGGACTGTAGGACTGATTTCCCTTTGTATTGTTTTAGAGTCCTTTTCCTATAACCGCTTATCCCATTTAGGGTTGTGAGGGGTCCAGAACCTATGGGTACAAGGCAGGGAACAACCCATCACAGGACACACTCACACACCATTCACACCTACAGGTAATGTGGTAACTCCAGTTATCCTGTAGGGGGACTGTGGGGAAGAAACCCCATGACAACACAGGAAGAAACCCCACAATGACACAGGGAGAAACCCCACAATGACACAGGGAGAAGCCCCACAAAGACACAGGGAGAACCCCCACAAGGACACAGGGAGAACCCCCACATTGACACAGGGAGAAACCCCACAATGACACAGGGAGAAACCCCACAGGACACAGGGAGAACCCCCACATTGACACAGGGAGAACCCCCACAATGACACAGGGAGAAACCCCACAGGGACATAGGGAGAACCCTCACAAGGACACAGGGAGAAACCCCACAAGGACACAGAAAGAAACCCCACAATGACACAGGGAGAAACCCCAGAATGACACAGGGAGAACCCCCACAAGGACACATGAAGAAACCCTACAAGTACACAAGGAGAACCCCCACAAGGACACAGGGAGAAACCCCACTAGGACACAACGAGAAACATGCAAACTCCACACACATGGAACCCCGGTGGAAGCTTGAACCCCGGTTCCAGAGGGGTGAGCCAACACTGCTAATCACTGTTCCACCCCCCACCTCCACCCCCCCAGTACCTACTTGTCTTAATTCTTTGTAAGGCCAATCTTCACTAAACTACAGTGTCTACAAAATCACTACTAAACACAAAAAGCACCAGAATATTGTACTTATTTGCCATTTCTTTAACTGTCTGTTTTCTCCAGTAAGGCTCAACCTCGCTTCTTTTAACCAAATAAAATGTTTCAGTGTCATTTATAAAGGAACAGGAGCAAATGCATGGCACCATGCTGGAACATGTCAGAATAAGTGCATAAGTAAACAGAGGAAACTCAGGGAAAGAAGGAAACTGTCACATCATCAAAAATGTAAAAGTCCCACATGTGGGTTGTGGGTACAGCTGTACTGCTCTGATTCTGGCTTTCACGTGTGGGGAGGCTTCAACCCTAATCTGCCCCCTGGCAGTAGAGGGGATACGCAGGAGGATCTGGGATAGCGAGCCACCAAATCCTCTTCCTGAGACAAGCGGAGGGCTTGGCGTGAAAAACAGGGCAAATGTAAACTCTTTAGACACACCGGGATTTTTTTTTTTAGAGGAGGGATTTTTTTCATAGCTGAGCTGGTACCAGAGATTCTGCCCCAAGAGGCATTTTCTCAAATTTTGATCTTTTTTTCTAAGGGGAAAGCAGGGGCAAATTGTCAGTGTCTCTCTTGTGTACATGTAGTGCAAGAGGGTGAAGCACAAGGCAGAGCAGGAAAATTCCTAAGAAAAAAAGACTTATTCAATTTTTACAGTCTGGCACTCACAAAGCCCAATTACAAGGGATAGTCATGCATTTATTTGGCATTAAATGTCCACATTTAACTATTTTTCATATTTTTAATGTACTTAGAAAAACAGTACAGTTAAATTTTATCAACCTAAGGGGCTGTTTCATGGAAATGCAATGTTATTGAAAATTGAATTAAACTGAAACATAAATAAAGCAATTTAACATTTTAAAATGAACACTGCAAAAGTATACCATTTTAATATGTGCTAAACTCACTGTAGGGTATTTGTGTTAGTCAAAGACCATTTTCCTAGATTGTGTAAAATAATGCAGCTTTAAAGATGCGGACTTAGGAAGCAATGCCTGCAATCTTGGACCCAAATAAGTTTTTATTATTTTAATTAATTTTAATTCATTCATTTAGTTGGCATTATACCACTGGCCTTTGGTTCTGTAACTCCATATAGTATTTGAACTACAATGACCCAGCCCAACAAGAAGGCATGATATGTCTCTTCTTCTAGATGAGAGTTCAGATGGGGGAAGTCTTTCAAATATTGCGAAATTCCAAACAGTATTAATTTTTCATCATCTTGGAGGACCGCACTGTGAGGGAGCGCCAGTTACGCCACTACGGCCATGTGGCGAGTTGCCCTGAAGGTGATCCGGCTCGCAGGATCCTCATTACTGATGACCTGAGTGGCTGGACCAGGCCGAGGGGACGCCCACAAAACACCTGGCTGTGGCAGGTAGATGACCGCGTGTCGGCTGAGTAGTGTCTGGCTCCAGGTGTCACTCTCAGGCCCCTTCCGGTTCAGGCATGTGCAAAAAAAATTCACCACTCTCAAGCCTCACCACTGTATAGACCCCATGTGTGCAAAACAAAATGAGATAAAAGAATGAAATGTGCATCATGTAACAATATAGCTAAAGTACTATTTCAATCCTAAAATAAATATCAAATTTCATGTATCCAGAATGAATAATGCAGTAGAAAATGCCATAGATGTTTCTCAAACATTATACCATTGAGAATTTTATAACTAAACTAATATCCAGAATGATTCAGATTTTAACAGCGATCAATAAATATCCAGGCAGAACTTTAACAAGTAATCATGGATAACTGCTGATGTCAATAAAAATGCTATTTGCTTTTTGTTTTGTTAATTTTTACACATAAACAGTAAAACTTTAAACAATAAAAACAAAATTAAAATGAATATATTAAACATTTAGCTTTGGAATAGATTGACAATTATGAAACATAGATTCATAAACATACAGTATAAAACATAGAAACATAATACATGCATATGGTATTTTTTTCAAACACATTAAACAGATAAACTACACTTTGGAAACTCCAGAAATTGATAAAGTACATATTTCTTTCTTCCCTGTGTATGCATCAACCCAAGCAGACGGGCCCTGAGAGCAGAGGGCCCAAAAATGGATAGAGAGTCTGCAGCCGTATAATATTGTGTTGGCCTGGGGGGGTCACCAACCAGGATCCCGAGGCCTTTCATCATGTGGTGGGTGCGGCAACGTGCCATACCAGTGCATGCCCCCCAACCTGACCTGACCTGACCTAGAAGGACTGAATACAATACTCACGTATTGATAGATAAACATATAACAAATACAACTTCTTAGCAAGTAGTCCTGGAGTCCGTATAGTCCATAATTCAGCTTAGTGGACCTTCTCTGTACAGATCACGAAGACTGCATCCTTCTGAGGCTGAATAGACACCCTTGAATCACATTTTAATAGTTTGCACAGTGCTGACATTGCGCCGTGAATGGTACACTTTTTAATTTAAGTCAGATTATGGTGTACTGTGCTATGCATTAAAAAAAATCAATAAACCTAACCTTGGGCACCTTACAAAACACCCCACATTTTACAGATACTTGAAATTCACTTCAAATCCTGTGGAATTCTCAGGGCTACAGCTCAGGCTGATAATTACAGACCTAGGCCGGTTCAAAGACCTCATTCTGCTACCTGGCGTGCAGCATTGTGCAAACCGCAGACAGCCTTGTGTGACGTTCAAGGCAACTTGTGCTGCTGTTTGTATTAATTTCACTTCAAGGTGATGCTCAGAAAGAATCTTATCAAACCCTCTCTGTAGGCCTCAGGAGAAACTTTCACCAGTGAGAAACTTTCTTTTTTTAAAAAAAAGCTCTGTGTCATTTTTATATGAAGTTTTTGACTGCAATATTTATAAGTATCTGTCATATAAATTTCATATTTTTTATTTGTAAATTGACATCTGTGATTTCTAGGATGTTTTATACTTTACATCATGAACAAAATGCTAAATTCCTAGCCTTAAATCTTTATTATGGGTGACACTTATTCTGTTAGCATAAGCATTTTTACACAAGTCTTGATTTTCTACAAATGAGCAATAAATTCCTGAATATAAAGATATATTAAAATTAATTAAAAGTAATTGCATTTAATTAAATGATATTAATTATCAAATTATCTGACAAATATGTTCATTATTTACTTGTTTACTGTTGAACTACTTTTTAGTTAATTCTGCTGTCTTGACATTCAAGATAATCCACCAAAAGACTGGGTGATACACGTGATGTGTAGTTTCAAACAAACTGCAATCTGAGCAATGCTTACAATCTGCAGTCCCAAATGAAGTAATATAGTTAATATAAGATTCTGTTGTTTGAGAAAATTAATTACTTTACAGATTTTTTTGTCACAATTTAATGGAATTATTGAGTCAGTGGAATATGAAGTCAGGAAAAATAACTGAATTAATTAAAATATCTTTATCTACAAAAATTACTGAGAAACGTTGCATTCATTAAAATATCTTCCACTATGCCAAGATGTAAATTAAAACAAGCCAACATACATAACCTTGGTTCTTGAATCTCAGATACAATGTTCAAACACCAGGTTAAATTGAAAGCTTGGTATAAGTCTCTTCTGTCCTTTAAATTGTGTCATCATTTTTACATATGCCATGTGTAAAGATTGTAGATATGCTGCCCTACATGTGATAAACGCTGCATTTCACCCCAGTATATATTAGAAAACAAATGGCTGTAAATGATACAGACAAATTTGGCTGTTCAAGGTGAGGAAATTAGCTCACATTTAAAGGACACAGCTCTGCCAGATTTGATATCCATGTATGTTCTGAAGCAGTGATCACATACCCTGGCTTTGCTAATCCTGTTATTACAACATGTCACAGATAAACTCTTTTGGGAGGATGGAGAGGTTTAGAGAGGGGTATTGCTTTTCTATGAGCCAGAAAACATTTTAGTTAGTGACGGATTAAAAATGAATACCAGGTGAGGCAACAATATCCAAACAAATGACTGCAGGAATCCAAGGTGATGCTTTGTGTGAAAATAGTTCAGGTGCAGAAATAGTTTTATCTCACCTTCTTAACTTAAGCTTTTACTGTGACAGCACCTGGGGCCTGTATCACAAAGCCAGATTTCTTGCTTAGCCAGATAACTTGTCAGATTTAAGGTATCCCGATTTAAATGGACTTTACCTTTGTTAACTTTTGTCCATTTATTCCAGACTACCTTAAACCCGACAAGTTATCTGGCTAAGCAAGAAATCCTAACTTATGATACAAGCCCCTGCATTCCATAGGTTTTGTTTCCAATATCTTATTTCACCCCTGAAAACAGCAACTTAAGGTCACACATAAAACTAACAGACTGAATTCAATTGTCTCTTCCTGATAAAAGATATTATTATTATTATTCAAAGTAAGCTATCAGTTAGTTAAGGAAGCTCACTGATCATCTAATTTTAGTCAGCAATTAAAAAAAAGATTTAGATTTCTCAAATATTTTTTGAGTCTCTGCACTTAAACCGAGCAAAATCCAAAACCAGGGAGACTGTGGTGGTTCCGGTGGTGGTGGGGGCGGGGGTATTAAAATGTTATTAGTCAAGTCAGGTGTGGTAAGGTGGAATGACCCTTGCATAGCTGGTTAACAAAGGATGAAGTGACATACAACTTAGGCCGAGTTCCTCCAGCGTGATCTTAGTGGCCTTTGACATCCAACACAGAGGCCAATTAGCTAAGAGAAAGACTCAGTTTACTTCTTTTACTGGAAATATGGTCATGTTTATGCCTGAAGGAGTGTTCTACTTTCCTATGTGTTAAGGTTTCAAAGAAATTGAGAGTCTGCCACGTGAATGAACCGATATCCCGTTTTCATCTTCATAAAAAAGGATTTCACCAGTTTGAACAACCAAACAGGGTTGGCTGGCTTATGCTAAATCTTGGCTATAATTGTTTTATCAAATAAATTATGCGGTTAGGAAGTCGCCTGGTATTTCGGCTGTCAGTCAAGCGCTAATTAAAAATGCACTAAATTCACTAAAACCTGCAGGACCTGGGGGAGTTTACAGACCAGGGATGGGAATGCTTACGTTATAGAAATGCTGCTTTATTGTTGGATTTGTTACAGTGGCACCAGTTGGGCCTGAAAGCCAAACATCTCAAAGCTCTCACACTTAGGCAGAGAATTCATAGTCTCTCCTTTCTTCATCAGCTTAAATGTATCTGCAAAGGAAGGTGTCTCTGCTGACAGTTGAGTCTGCGGATGTAGGCCAACTGCACGAATCTCTGATGTGATTGAATAGCCCTGATATCATATAAAAAATATATTCCTGTCAATTTACTCCCAGACATTGCCATGGCTAGTTCAGAAGGGTCTGAGAAAATACAAAAGAAAGTGTAGCTGACCACCACTCAGGTAAAATTGAATTGGAAATCTTCCATTTCATATTAGCATAACAAAGAACCATGTGGCTTCAGACAAAAGATCCCTTTTTAATGTAGAAAATCAATCTTTCTAAGGAGCCATGCATTGTTCAAGCATCCATACAGATGTTCCTTCATTGGTCTTTAATCAAAAGTGTTAAAAAAAAAAAACAGTTGGACAGCACTTCTGCATCATGGCTGTGGCGCCTTTGTAGAAATATGTGTCATTTTTGTGTGACACTGAGAGCGTGAGGAAAAGCATCACACATCCCAGTAAACAAACCCAATAACTGGAAGTCTTTGGCGATCAATGTGACCTTGATGAGTGAGATCTTCCCTTTAATCACTTGCCTCTTACATGTTACTTCTCAAATGCTTCTGCAGATCTGAAATGGAGAAAGGCTGTGAAACCTTGGGGGGGGGGGCGGTACACATCTTATGTACAACAGAGACACAAACTAATATATCAAGCGGCCAAGAAAAGCTCCCACAATAGATCTTTCATCTTATTTCAAGAAACTGTCTATATACAGTCGACCCTCTGTATCCACAGGCTCCGCGTCCGTGGATTCAACCAAGCGCAAGGTAATTTAAAAAACGCATAATTCAGAAAGTTCAATAAAGCAAGATCTGAATTTGCTGTGTGGCGAGCACTACGGTAAATCCTCGCAAATGAAGTGATGTGCAGTTTTGGGTGCTGTTGAGTGTTGACACAGCATATATATTGTTACATAGTTGTAACAATATGTCTCCACAATGTGATAAAAACCTGTTCTTTTGACATTGAGGGGGCCATTTTTTTCGGTCCCCTCAAGCAGTGGCGGTTCAAGACCATTTCAACGGGGTAGGCCAGTTATTCTGTTGGGGGGGGGGGGGGGGGGGGGGGATGCATTTAACCTTAATATCCTCCAAGAATTAATTACACTAGATTGCCAGCATTAAGAAGCAAAAGTCAATTTTAAAAGCCAATAAATATTTATGCAATGCTTTGCAGTTACATTTTACAGATTTTACATATATGCAACTCACTCTGATTTCTTGTTTACACCGTCTTGCTTCCACAGACTTGATTATTTTGTTTCTGTTGTTAACTTCATTTTCACCGGCTGAATCAACTCAACCCCCCCGGCACACCCGCGTTTAGAGTCCATCAAGAAAATGTGCTCACATTTCTGATTTGCCTGTTCCCAGCACACAAAATGTTAGCCTACTTAACCTCCTGAGACCAAAGGAAAAAAGAAAAGTGTCCTTCAGTTATAGGTTATTTGTCTTTGGAGGAAATAAGACATCTTACAATTTAGATTTTTTCAAATTTATTTTTATTTTTAATTTCACAGCAAGTCCTCTTTAGTGTACAACAGGAATAAATATGTTTCCTTACATCAGTGAAAAGATAGATGCAAAAACAACATGTCCACTACAATGGACATAAATGAATGGGTGGGGTCTCAGGAGGATATATAAATGTAAATAGTAATAATAATAGTATAATAATAATATATTTATTTATTTCAGACCAAAGTACCATATGTATTTAGGGGGACCCCAGGAGGGGCCATGCATGTTGTCACAGAGACATTGCCCCCCCTGCCCCTCCTCTAGAACCGCCCCTACCCACAAGGGGAAATTCAATTTTATAAAAATCTGTGAATGTAATCAAAAAACTAAACATGCCAAAAGTATTTTCTTTGGTAACTTATGGGCTGGGTAGGAGTTAAGGTCGCCATGTTGGGATTAGGGTTTTTCCCATAAGAATTAATGGTCGGTCCCCACAAAGACATGAAAACAAACGTGTGTGTGTGTGTGTTTGTGTGTATGTGATAGAGAGACAGAGAGAGAGAGAGAGAGGGAGAGAAATAATACATAATCTATTTATAATTACATTTTCTATATCTACTTTGATGGTTGTATCTGTACATCTGAACATGTACAGACTTACTGTTATTATTCCCTAAACAATACAGCATAACAACTATTTACACGGCATTTACATTGTATTGGGTATGACAAGTAATCTAGAGATGATTTAACTTAAAGTATAAGGAGAATGTGCGTGGGTTATATGCAAATGCTATGCCGTTTTATATAATGGACTTGAGCATCTGCGGATTTTAGCATCCACAGGGGGGTCCTGGAACCGACCCCCCCGCTGATACTGTAGTCTCCTTTCATCAAAATGACACCAAGGACAATAATTCTGATTCTGATCAAATTTAACACCATAAAGCAAGTCTCATTGCACAGTGAAGTCTGGCCACAATGCGAAGACCTTCGATTCCACTTTGTCAGCTAAACAGCAACAGCAAGAATAGCGGCAGCAATACGGCTGAACTAACCCGTGTTACCTGTACACATTATAGCATCAACAGAAAAATCAGACAGTCAGACCCCGGGAAGTATTCACAAGCTATTTTCTGTAGCATCAAAAACATTAGCGACCCAGACAAAGCAGACAGCACAAATGGCAGCTTGAAGCAGTGATTCTTATTGGCTAATCACATCCCGCTGTGTGTTTTGTGTCTAGTGGAGTAACAGTACTTTCCATGTCACTGCAGTCGCACCAGATAGCTACACCTAGGATCTTTGGCCTTCAGAGCAGCTTGTAGCTTCTAAAGCATCCAGGCCAGTCCAGAACCGATGAGACAAATAAACTGCGAGCTCTAGAGAGCAATCAAACCACATGGGTTTTGTTACTGTGTTTTTTTAGGGTTTAAGGTTCAGCCCCATGTAATGTGCTGGAGGCCTGTCGTTCGCAGTGACGGCCTGCCCATCCCCCATCCTCTGGAGGCCTGTCGTTCGCAGT
>JAODJU010000035.1:12665422-12677319 GCA_026776725.1 Gnathonemus echidnorhynchus | reverse complement strand
GAAAAGGGAGTTGTATTTCAAATAAAGTTTGAATCTGAAGCTATGTAGTTTAAATGGGGGGGGGGGTCAATAATGTTCCTATCTAGAAAAGGGGGGCTCTGCAGAGAAAGTTTGGGAACCACTGCTCTAGCTGAAGCTGCCAACCCGGCCGTCCATTGATAAGTCTGAGGGTGACAGATATGATCAAAGAGGATGTTTTGTTGCCATCCATCCTTAAGCCTCCTAGACTTCACTAACCTTCATGAATCGATTGATCTAACGGAGGGAGTACAGTCAACAGCAAAATGATTAGCCAGGAATAAAAGGAAAAAGGGATCCCCCTCGAAGCAGACCAGAAGAAGGGGGAAGATGCTTAGAGCAGAACGGGTGGCAAAGCACTCCAGTTTGTGTACAACCCCCCCCCCCCCGCACACCCCAGGGTATATTTGGCCCTCTCTCTGCCAACAGCTTCGTGTGATGAAACAGGTGCTTCTAAATTAATTAGATGAAACATGAAACACCTTAAAGAAAACAAGCCCCCCCCCCCCCCGAAAAAACACAGTGTGTCACTCCACTCCCACCCATCTGGCAGAGTGCCACTTCAGACCAAGGGGCTGATGGGAGCTCAATGAGCATCGAGGCGGGAGGGAATCAGCAGTGCACTGTTTCCAGATGGCCAAAGACTCTCTGCTGTCACCAGCAGCTATTACTAGGAGAGGAAGACTTTAGTTGAGTGAAGGCCCAGGAGGGTGGGTGGGCAATGGGAATATTTGACCCCTGCTCCTCCACTCCAGTTATGGACATTCCAATTGGAAAAGCCGCCTTCCCCGACGGAGAAGCAGGACTGCCATTCGCAGGCCCTGTACAGCCCGCGTCGCTGATTGCTGGGTAATTGAATCCCGTAATGCAGGTTAAATGTGAGTCCTAGCATTCAATAACAATTTACCCGGCCCAAAGCCATTTAACATGGCATGCACTCCCTCATATGGCAGCTTCGGTCCCTGAAGCAGCATTGATCCAAATCCAAATCACTTCTACCAGAAATGATCCACCAAACCTGTTCTGTTGAAGGATTCCTACAAAGACTCATCCACCACATTCATTCAACTGAACCCTTTTCAACCAGGAATCTAACCAAGGACACCTATTTCATTCTTGACCAGAGAATAAAACAGAATTGCTTAGTCTGTTTAATGTACCCACTTGATGTTGTTCAAATAAGCGAATGTGGCCAGACTCAAATAGGTACAAACCAAGAAGCTGGGATTTTAGGAGCTGCCTGACTACTGATGTTCCACACTTTACCTTTCTCCTAATCTACTGTAACAAGTAAGCACCCGAGCTCCACCAAGAGGGACAGAGATTAACATAGCTAAGTCGCCACTCGACTTTTGTTTTGGTCATGCACTCTGTCTCAAGTATCCAGAGAAATATGATTGAGATCAACTGCAGCGTAATCATTGTACATTTGGCAAGGACTTCAGAGTCAACAGCCACAGAGAATGAAAATTTGTCTTTGAGGTAGCATCAACTTCAGATAGAACAGTCGGAACAGTGTAGAGGACAGCATTCTCTGAAAACAAAACAGACACGAATTTCAAAATTACTTGATCAACACACTGCAGCTCACGATTGGTTAACGGACAAACAAAAGCGGGTTCATCAAAACCAGGGTGAATGACAGGTTAGCACACAGCATTACCATGACCAGCATTGCCTGCTTGCCTATTGCATGCTGCAATGAAATCAAACAATAACTAATGACAGCTATGGAGAAGTGAAACAGATCCAAAGTGTCATAAATGAGCATGCCCTGTTTCACATACAAACATACAGCCAACTGCCTGGATCCAGCTTCACTTTGGAGGTCCTATAACGATATAACACTTTACATAAACCGCACATAATGCCTTCATAATGCATTTGTACAACATTCAGTGCACCTTCATAATGCATTCATAAAGCATTCATAAGTAGCATGAAGAGGGGTTGGACCCTGCCACAGCTACTGTTCCCTCCTCTCCTCCACCTCTGTCCCCTTCGCCTTCCTCCTCGCTTTCTCCACCAGTCCCTTTGCCTTCCTCCTTGCCTTCTCCACCAGTCCCTTCACCTTCCTCCTCACCACCTTCAGCGTGCCCTTCAGCTCCTGCTCCCGCCTTGCAGTCGCCTGTTGCCCCTGTGGCTTCCACCTCACGCCCAACCGGGGGTCCCTCCAGCTCCCCTTTTCCCCTTGCCCTTTCTTTCCTTGCCCCCTGTGTTTACTCCCCGTCCTGTTCCGCCATTGTTCCCTTCTGGTTCCTTTGTGCCTCCTGTGTTTGCTCCCCGTCCCTCTGTGTCATCGTTCCCTTCTGGTCCCTTTGTGCCCCCTGTAATGGCTCCCCATACTTCTGTGCCTTTTTTCCCTCCTGGTCCCTTTGCTCCTCCTCCTGTTGGTACTTCTCCTGTTGGTTTCTCCCTTGGTGTTGTCCCATCGTTGTCCCCCTCCTTGGGCTCTGTGTTCCCATTTCTGGTGCCCCTGTGTCTGTCCGCGTTCCCCGTAGTTTGTCGCTTGTTGTCTGAGTTCTCCTTGTGCATGTTTTGTGTGTCTGTGCTGATCCCCGTGGTGCATTGATGTTCTTGCTTTTGTTTCCCTAGGTGCTGTCCCGTTATGCCCTGCGTCCACTGTGTTGCCCCTCGCTCCCCTTAGAGTGCGCACCTTTGAGGGGGGTTCCGTCATGCCCCGATCGTCCGCTCCTTCTGTGTGCCACGTGTGGATTCCCCATGTTTACCAGCTGTTTCTTGTTGCTGTCATTAGTCCTTTGTATTTAAGTCTGCGTTAGGTATGTTTTCCCCAGTCTGGTCATTAACATCCGTCTTGTTATGTTCCTTGGCGTTTTCTCAATAAACCCTCATTCCCCGATTCTCCGTCTCCCTGCTCCTGCTTCCCCGGTCTTAAGCACGACAATCACCTTGTATTTATGCAATAAACATAAAAATGTCAATTAGATAGTAATCTGCCTGAGACATAAAGAAGAAGAAAAAAATTGGTTATAACAATCTTCCACATATAGTGATCAATTTCACCCAGACAGTCATGATCACTATAAGCGGTTTCCACTGTATACCATAACATCTTAACATAACTTACCAGCTTTAAAATACATTAATAACAAACATTATATCAATCTATCTTTCCATCCATCTTCCGTGCTTGTTTGTCCTATTGCAGGGGTCTGAAACCAATCCAAAAATATGGGTGCAAGGCAGAGAATAACCCAGGATGGGGCACCAACCCATCGCAGGGCACAATCACACACCATTCACTCACACATGCACACCTATGGACGATTTGGTACCTTGCAAATATTATTTTAAAAAATAACAAACGCTGTATATTCATATATTGTCTGTTATTAATGTACATTAAACCAGTTAAGACATGCTCTATGAATGCATTATGAAGGTGCACTGAATCTATTATGAATGCATAATGAATGCATTATGAAGGTTTAGTTAATGTGAAGCGTTACCCATAATGTGACAGCAATGTCTTAACTAAAAGGGGAAGCGTAGCATAAACATTGCAATATGTCACTTTCACCATGGAAGCTTTACTATTCAGAGGTCATTCCATGTAATTCCCATGTTCTATCAAGTAGCTATTCAAAAGGCAGAGTGGCAAGGATCTCCAACGCTTTCCTCAGTTGGTACTCAACCGACACATAATGACATATAGGCGATTATATATTATTATTTGTAGAATTCTAAATTCACAAAAACCATTATTTTTCCATTAAAAAATATGTGTACATATCTGGAAATATTGAGGCATCAATTAAAAACATATCCCCTTGTGTTGTTCAGCTCTGTACAATAACACTAGAAAACACAACCTGAACAGGAATCAGATAAGACTTCAAACAGCACATGACAATGAGAATACGTGTAAGTATTTTTGTTCCTCTTAGTACTACATGGGGTGCTGAAAATGATAAATAATATAATTCGACCAGCTGTGCCATTTTATTTCTTCTTTTTCCATTCAATGCTTCAAAACCACAAAGAGAAAAACTAGTGAGGCCAAAATCTTTACATAATTGCAACATAATAATGTCAACAGTAAAAGAAATTACCAAAGCATGAAAAGGAAAACAAGCTGTGTAAGGCAGTGCTTCTCAACCCAGTCCTCAGGGAGCCCCCAGATGGTCCACGTTTTTGATCCCTCCCAGACAGTGCACCGCTTGCTGGGAGTGAGGAAAAGAGCGGACTATCTGAGCGTCCCCGAGGACTAGGCTGGGAGACACTGGTTTAGATTCTTTGACTGAATGGATGTACAGGAACGGCCTCAATAGATGGCAGCAACTGATGGTTAAAAAAAAACGGTGAAGAAAGCCCAAGGGGGTAAAGGTCAAACAGAGGTCAGCAGTTTCCTTTGGGGAATTTGAATTTATTACAATCTGATTTAATCTAGCAGTAATCACATTACCAGGAATATTCCGTTAAATGTGCAGTGTGTGGCCCATTCCCACGACGCTGCACTCTTGGTGTCATCTGACAGTTGGCCCTCTGTCACTCAACCCCCTATAGTCCCCCCCCAACCCCCCTGAGTGTCAACCAGAGTCATGACCACTGAGCACACAGTAATGTTGTCTCACTTAATCTCCTGATGCCTGATGTGACTGACACCACAGAATTATGTTGTTTTGGTTCTGGCAAAGTGAAAAAAAAGTGTGTGGCTGTAAAACTTGTGGCTGTACACTTATACAGACACAAACACGTGTCTTTCAGAGACCAGCAAACAGCCACTGCTGTTTAAAGGTATAAATTGAAACATATACTTTCACATGTCTGATACATATAAGAACCTGTTTTTATCACTGATTTGTAAGAATTTCTTGTATTTTGTTAGTATTAATGTTATCTGCTCAATATTTTAAAACAACATATAAGAACATAAGAAATTTACAAATGAGCGGAGGCCATTCGGCCCATCAAGCTCGTTTGGGGAGAACTTGACTAATAGCTCAGAGTTGTTAAAATCTTATCTAGCTCTGATTTAAAGGAATCCAGGGGTTTAGCTTCCGCTACACTAACAGGGAGACTATTCCATACTCTAACTACACGCTGTGTAAAGAAGTGTTTTCTCAAATTCAGTTTAAAATGTTCTCCCGCTAATTTCCACCTATGGCCACAAGTTCTAGTATTTAAACTAATATTAAAGTAGCCATTTGGCTGAACAGCTTCGAGACCCGTTAGAATCTTACAGACCTGGATCATGTCCCCTCTTAGTCTCTTTTGCTCATGGCTGAACAGATTCAGCTCAGCTATCCTCTCCTCATAAGACATTACTCCAAGACCAGGAATCAATCTTGTTGCCCTACGTTGAACCTTTTCCAAGGCAGCAATGTCCACTTTAAGGTATTGACATGTACTTTGAGATAACATGATCCTCAAGCAGTATTAATTTTTATGTATTCGTGCAACATGGCTTGTTTTACTGCAATGGGTAAAAAATATTGTGTACATTTTTGAAGGGAGAAAATTCAAAGGACATATTACAGCAACTGTCCAATATCTTGGCAGACTGTCCTATACCTCAGTAGGCTGTCCTATACCTCAGCAGGCTGTTCTATACCTCAGCAGGCTGTCCTATACCTCAGCAGCTTGTCCAATACCTATAAGAGGTGTCCAATACCTTGGCAATCTGTCCAGTGCTACTGAAGACATGCCAATACCTCTGCAGACTGTGCAATAGCTCGACAAACTCTCCAATACCTCAGCAGACCATCTAAAATCGTGCCGGACCTTCTGATACTCCAGCAGACTGTCCAGTATATCTTTATACCTTTGCACATCCCTTCAGTACAACCTGATCACTCACACACCTCCCACTTACACACCTTATCCTGAACATATTACAGCCTTCCCCAACTAAAATATATTGTCTCTTGTCAAGGATGTCCAAAAGACGATTGACAGTCCCCACTCCACTAACGATGATACATTGCTTTTTTATCACTATGGTATACTTATTTCATTTTAAATGTTTTAAAGGTAAATTACCACAAAGGAAACACTTTTTGTAATCATCGCATTAACAGCATTCAGGCAACTTCACCCACCAGAGATCCCTAAAGCTGTGACGTACAGCGCTGATTTAACAGGGTTGTGCGTCTCTCCTAGTGGGATCACGCATTTAGTAACACCCTGGTGCATCGTGGTCCCAGTTTTGTGGTTATTTTTAAATGATAAACAAATACACATTACCCCACATCACTTTTGCCACCAGTGTCCCCAAAAGAACTCGTATGGCAACACTAGTGTGCCAACTCACAGGCAGGACTGATGAAAAATGAGAGCCTTCTCTCCATGGCGACCACTTGTCTTCAAAAAGCCGTAGCCTGTTTGAGGAGATTAAAAATGCAATATTTAGCGGTTTTGCACGACTGGCCGGTCTCCGCATCTGCGTGAGCAGAGCCGCTTTTCTGCCTTTGTTTTACCCTGACCTGTATAATAAGTGTCACATTAGCAACACAACAAATCAAACGTCTGTTAATTTCCCCCCGCCTTCCCTGCAGCTGCTGGCGTCATTATAGGACCAGATTTTAATTAATATGATAAGTAAGACTTGCAAGGCGACAGTCTGTTTTTCATTCCCTTGTACAATCTGCCAGATTTGGAAAGAGAAAACAAGTGAGGGAAATTTAGCAGAGATACAACACAAAATCTGAAATATTAAATATTTACATATTAAACCTTTTCACTATAAAGCTAAATACATGCAACTGCGCTTCCTTTTCATGTCGTTACCCTGATTTTCCCGAAAACTGTTTCCTGTTTCCTGCGATGAGATAAATATGCTCAAAAAGTAAATTGCTCTTATTAATCTAATGCCATTTATAGACTGCACCCAAAGCCTTTCAGATGTCGGAAATGCAATCAGCAGCTCCTGCTTCACCTCAAGACACCGACTCGCGCTATATCCCCTGAAGGGGAGGCGGCTGTTACCTTTTATGGGTTCATGATTAACCTAATCCCGCTAATCAATGTAATATTCACAATCTTTCCTGCACCGCTGCTGGTATGCGAAGGGAGCCTAATTGGTCTATTCGCTATCAAAATATATATATAATATTTTATTGCACTTTGGCAGAATAAAAACACACGCATAGCATCGCACATGGAAACTTTCACATTTTCCTCAAACTGCATCCGACCCGATAGTAGAAAGTTTACACAAACAGCACAAGTTGCATGCGGTCTTTTGGACAAATATCGAGCCACTTTGCAGTTACGCTTCGATGCATTGCCTTAAATGCAACACACCCGATGCTCTATCAAATATCAAAAGTGCCATCTATGTGCAATGAAATGAACTGCATATGAAAAACTTCCTTCAGGGCTCCAGGGTATTTAGTGACACGACAGAGCATCCACCACGTGCTGTTTTGCAGAAGAGATCGAAGTAGGCAAGTGAGTCGTAAATAAGCTGAAGGAGCTCAATACCTCACTAACCCTCCTCAGGCATAAGTAATTACATAATAAACAAAACCTTTCAACAAAATACGCATTTGTGGTGGTTATTTTATTTCACTCCAAAGGGGATATACGGGAAGCACCATGCACACATTTCGAAAAATTTTGTAGCAGTAAAATATTAGTTTCTATATAAAAGCACTGATTATTTTCTGTAGTTGCTCAGTGCTTTGTCATCTGTTCATATAACACCCTAAATGATAATTTTTTTCCCTGTCCAGTTCATATACAAACTCATCCCTGATCCATATTGTACGTTGTACGTGTATTGTACGTTGATCCATATTGTACATGGTGGTGGTGGTGTGTGTGTGTGTGTGGGGGGGGGGGGGTTATGCAGAGCTATTTCTGAAGATGACAAGTTATGTCCAAGTGAAATGCACTGGGGGGGCTGAAGAAGGGCCAATGGTAGGAACACGAGTGTTATATGAGGCCTACATTTTTGAAATCAGGCAGAAGGATACTTTGAAGAGAACCACATTGTGCATCTAATTCCTTATAATAAAGAGAACAAAATCCCATCCCAGATTTAAATCAGCCGGCTGCCCACTGATGACGGGCAAAAGATTGATAAGAGTCACTCCATGAAAAGAGCCAGCACTTCTGGATAACAGGTGCAATTATCAAACTCTACACAAACTAGTATTCCTTCAGGTTGGGTGATAACAGGGCATTTTCCACTCGCTACAAGTACTATTCACTCACAGCGCTCATGGAACGAGTGGATGAGAGGGACACGCTCAAATATTTAACCACAACTGCAGAAATGCTGGTGAAAATTGACTTTGCCACTTGAGGGTGACAGGTCATTCTGCCTGTTAGCATGTTAGACTCTTTCGTACAAATTTAAAGAGTGGTGCACAATAACTGTGTCATGTGTGGAGAATGTAGAGAGCCACCCCCCTCACTCACCAACACTTTTCATCCACCTGCCCGTAAATAAAACTGTGGCAAGCAGGACTGAAAACTTCACTGAGACTCATCACTGCAACGGCTGAGGTCAAGTTAGAGGTACGTGAAGAGGTTAGCGCTGCAGAGGTAAAGAACGCCAAAGCCAATTATGTGTCATCACTGTCAGTGGGTCTCCACAAGGCCAGACCCCTCATCCATGGCCTACCAACACCACTACAATAACGTCGCAGATACAAGGAGACAATTCAAAGAACCACACCAATTCACCGCATAATTAATTTGTGCTAATCTATCGTTTTTTTTTCCCACTATGTCAGTTCACGATGGCTGTGTGAGCCTGGCGAGCTTCAGTTTTTGCTTCTGCTCCTGCGGTTTCCCATTTTCTAGACGGCACACATGAGCTGGACCCAGGACGAGGTGACATGAGGTGGCATGTGGCCGGGTCCCTTAGCCCTGGTCCTCCGGGCCCAGCCTACATACTGGACAAGCTCTTAATTAATTAAGCTTAACTGAGTTGTTGATTAAATGACTCTCATATCACAAATATTACAAATGTTCATTTAAATTATGCTCATTAGCTCATTAAATATGTTCATTAAATGTTTATTATTATTATTATTATTATTAATAATAATAATAAATTAAATTATACTCATTAGTTACAGGGTTGCTTCCAAATTCATTAAATGAAATTATTGTTTGTAATGGTGTGAAATTAATTAGATTTAAATGGTTCAGTTTTATGTTCAGATATGTTCAGTTTTATTTAAATTGATGAAATGATCAGATAAAGATGATTTATTTTATTACTGCAAATGCATATATTATATTACTTTAATTAATACAACTGAAGTGACAGCTGACCCTCAATAATAATCCTGCATGTGATTTGGATTGTGTGAGGCACTCAGTGAACATTTCGATGAAGCTTAATTACTTAAGAGGTCGGCTAGATGTCGAATTAGCATAAGCCACAAAGGTACTAGGAGCTGGGCCTGGGAAAAGCTGCCCAAGGAATCCACAGTCAGGTACGGTGTGCAGTTAGGAGACGGTATGAGGCACAAACCATCAGAGCCACACCTGCTTTGGTTGCCTTAGGAACAGGCGCAACACAAGCTGCAATGGTAGGAGCTTTCACTGCACCACAGCATAATATTATGGTCTGCCATGTTACACCTATGGACGTCCATACTGTGCGATTTCACCTGCTCTAGTTCTTAAGTTACAAACTATTATTCCATTTCATGTCCTTGCAAGTCAAATCAGAACAGTTGTAAACTGTTTGTCACCAATCAATCAATCAAGGCATTCCTATGATGGACAAGGAGTAATTAGGTGCACCTCACTCATTTATACGGACTATATTTTAAAGCTGCATCTTCTGCAGTTGTGTTGCTTTATGACTATATTACAATTAGTGCATGAAAGAGGCCCAAGTAAAGAAAATCACTAAGAAGGAAAAACTGTGGCCCCAAAAAGCTACAATTATGCAGTACATTCATTAGTGTCACCCTATTGACTACCTCATAAAAGACGTGATAAATGAGTACTTCCACAGCCAGCCTTATAATACTATCATCCTGCATCACAAAGTCAGCACATCTCTCTCCCCTGCGACTGCGACTCGCTGCCGCCGCCCCCCCCCCCTTCCCAGCAAGCCTGTAAACGGGAATTTAAGGGATTTGTGCTAATCACCGCCGTCAAGATAAGAAGGTAAGGTTAATGGTTCCTGACAGCTTCAGGTGCAGGAGGGATCTTGATAAGTGGAGCCTGGCATTGTTGAACTGTGGATGCCTATTTCCTGCGAGAGAATGGCGCGGCGTGGCGGCCAATCGATGTGCAGGGCTAACCACGGCCGCAGCGTGGTGGCCAATTAGTGTGCAGGGCTAACCACGGCCGTGCATCTCTCGGTAATGTATAAATCGTGCCCTCACTCCCCTATTCAGCGTCGCCCTGATATATAGTGCACGGAGAGAGGACAGAAAGCAGGTCCCTCCTTATCCCCCTGCCAAGTCCCCTTCAGATTTATGATGCCCAATTACTAAAAATGTACAGCCGACTCTTTCTCCATTAACCTATCAGATTCTTTGCTGGTTGTTTGTGAATTGGTTATCAGACTTTTCTACAGTACAAGGAATCTGTAGCTTTGGGGGGAGGGGTCCCCACAAAGCATTTGAGCCTGCTGCTTGAGTTATCACAAGAATAATCTGGCATGCAGAGCCTACGCTTAATTATCTTAATTGTTTTAATTACGCTAATTAAACATGTATTTCTGCAACCCCACCTCTCTGTTCAAATCTTCATTGTGGAGGAAAAACATCAGCGAGCTAGTGTCAGCCAGGAAGAAGTAAATGCATATGTCAAAAGAGAGTAAATCCAGGACGGTCGCAAGCAGGGTAAGGAAAAGTGACGTTCTTATGAGGAATTTTGCTTTCTCTGTTTCCTATATTAGAACCGAATTAAAACCAACATATGAAAGGCGGACTGGGGATTGGGTCTAATCTAGCTGAGAGCTGGAATGATCAATGTCCAAGCTAGAATGACTGGGAAAGAAGAGGAGCCTATGAAGAAAGCACAGGGAATTATGTATGACTCCCTCCTTCAAATCAATGTTACTCTAGAAAGCATTTGCCTTAGAGAGAAATCACAGTTCATTATCATCTGGTGCCAGTGATATCTGACCTATTTAAAATCATGGGATCTAGGCTGCTACACAAATGCAAAACACAGCAACCGCATATTTTACCAAAACTGAGTTATAACTTGGGTCTGGTGGGCCCTGTTTCATCTCATGACAAAATATCTTAGCTCAGCTATACTCGGTTTTGAAGACACTGTCACTGTCATTTACCTCCCTACCACACATATGGGTGGACAGTGAAAAACTTTGAATTTTTTCCTCAGTATCAGCGTCAGCGCAGTTACTGTGCATTGCCTTTGTAAGGCAGTAGGAGGCAGTCAAATTTCTTCCCAGTTGTTTGGGACATTTTCAGAAAAAGAAGAAGCAATGCACACAGTCCTAAAATCTATAAACACATCACTATAAACTCATCTGGCTCCCCCAGTGACTAAATGGCCACTTAGACGATGGTACCTTCAAAATTGCTAGAACACTAAATATTAAAATAAATGTGCTGGCTTAAGTAATTCTCAGGCTTCTTTGTGCTTCCATTTCACTGGCCTTTTTTTAGAATATCTAAGGGACTGTCGGAGAGTGTACTACCCTGAAAACAGCTTAACAGTGTGCTATAAAGCACATTACAAGCATAGACTGACATAGTGCTAAAAAACACATATAATCATAATCATACGCATAGTAACTCAGCTAAATATACATTCTATGACCTTTATCACAGATAATCTGTATTTTCCAAACCTTTAGCTGCTACAAGACAAACAGTTACCATTATTTTTTTCTTGACAAAAGAGGTAAGGTTTTGACACCTGTCTGTGTGGGGTTTGGAGTCGTCATTAAGGGGGGGGGGGGGGGG
>JAODJU010000035.1:12631966-12644644 GCA_026776725.1 Gnathonemus echidnorhynchus | reverse complement strand
GGACAATTTGTCAAATACACTCTTATTACTATGAAACACAGCATGAATGTAGAGGATGAATATATCCCCTTTTACTGAAGTTTAAATAATACATTTCTACACAGTATTCAAATAAATACACATAATAAATAATGAAATAATTAATATGAATTAATGATAATAATTAGTTCACCAAAAGGGTCACCTTTTCCGTAATGGGGAAAAATGATAGTAATCATGAGCAATGAATCATTCTCACACATTCTTCAAAACTAATATTCATCTAAATCAGTTCATGCGAAACCTTGGAAAGGGGTTCATAGGATACAATGATGTCACAATATATAGCCTAACTGGGGCTTCTCTCTGCATGCACCTCACAGCTGCAGAAGCCTAATCTGCAGAGCATCTACTTAGGTTGAGTTTTTTTAAAACCCCCACTGTCAGTTTCAGCATTAATGCTCTAAAGACAATTCCTACATGGAAGCCCTAATTCCGCATTGATGAAGTACCATTCTGACACTTTGGTGCGTTTCCCTGAGAATGTCAAAAACAACCTTCTTCTTTCAAGTATCAATTCACTCAGAAGCTGCTGACTTGGTAGCTTGGTAACGAGACTGTCACTGAAGTGCACATCTAAATAATGGTGACATTTATTACGTGTCCACAACATTTACGGCTTTTCATTGCCTTGCACTATAACGGTACTAGTGTAAAACTCAAGCTTCAGCATACGTAAAACCACTTGCCAGTAAGTGAAATGAAGGCTTTTGTCCACAGAACACCACAGAGTCCTCAACCAAATTAGCCTCATGCAATTTAAACACCGATTTGTTAGCGAAATTATACAGCCATAAACACACTTTGGTCACAATTTTCCACGCTTAGGCTGGTCGTTGCAATAAAAGCTTTTTTTTTTTTAAATTAGAAATATGGGTAGAGACAATCAAAAAACCAAACTGACAGACAGACAGACAGATAGACAGACAGGCAGAATAAGACATACAGACAGACAGACAGACATAAAAAACAACAGACATACAGACAGATAGACCGACAGACAGACAGATAAAGACTGGATAGAGCACTGTAAATACAGACTTCAGCACAACAATCAGAGAAAAGAATTAGAGGAATGACCCCCCCTTATCAAAACAGAAGTTAGCAGAGCAGGAATTAGGTGAAGAGAATCGTGCCCATGTGCGTTGCCCCATTCAGAGGCCCTGTGTCCGTGTCTGATATATACACACACAGAAAACTGGAGTCCTGGGCATCGGCTACACATTTCAACAGCCAAATATTTTCACAGTCGTATACAAAATTACAACTGGTGTGAAAAATATTTCCGCATTAGAATTAGTAATCAGGATAATATCTCTTGGGGGGTTCGTTTTTGAGGTGGACTGTAATAGATTGGGGGAGGGGACACTGTGTGTGAATATATACATTTACATGCAGGTGAAATAGTGAGAGAGACAGACCACACTTCTCTGGGAACAGTCTGCCCCTTCTGAAGCTACACCCTCTGAACGCACATCTGAATATCAGACACAGCGGGATCAATACCACTTCACCCTTTGTTGTGCTCATAACAACATGGTGGGGGGGTGTTTCTAAAAATAACAAAACAATTCTGACAACTGCAGAGAAGGTGGCGTGGGGGGGTGGGGGCAAACAAAGCAAAATAGGGATGCTAAGGGGGTAATAGCAGCCGGTCAACAGGGTTTAAAAACAAGATGTAATTAAGCCATACCTCAATATAAAAAATATAGTAAAGTCAAATGGGGGGGTTTAGTTCTGATGTGAGATGTATGAGCAGCAGCTCTTACGGGATGTGGAACCCATTCTGTAACTGTGGGCTGTCCATATACTGTCATGGTCAGAGTCTTCAGACAGGTCAGAGGTCGGCTCCGGGCGGGAGAGGCTGCTGCGGGGGCCCAGCGAGTCCACGCAGGACTCGTCATCGGCCAGCACGTGGTTATGCATCAGGTCAGTACCCTGCCATGCTGGGGGGTGGGAGGGGACCGATACAAACCGGGATGGGAATTGGAGAAGGGGAAGGGTTTGGCAAAACCAAAAATTTTGGAGGAATTTGATGAGGGTCAGGGTGGGGGGGTTCAAAATAAAAAAAGCAGGGAGTACAAAATATATAAAAATGGGATGTGACAGGGAGGGGTGAACCCCCACCAGAAAATAATATATATGACCAAATAACAAAGGAGGAACAACAGAACAGAACAACGCAAGAGAGTGAAGGGAAAAAGAGGAAGAGAAAACACAATTAGGCGGCATACATCCTGCTGACTGCAGATTAGCTACATCACTGATCGAAAGTTTGGACACACCTGCTTATAATGCATTTGTCTCTATTTCAGTTAAGTTACCAACCTTATACTATAAGGCCCTGAGGTTATGAAATAATACACATCAAATACTGCTATGACCAAGGGAAGTGTTTAACGTATCAAAATTTGACTCTTCTTCTCCAACAGTCCTGAAGGAATTTCTGCAATCTCTGGGCACAAGTTGGCTACCTTGAGCTTACTCTTTGAGCCTATAGGGTTTAGGTCTGGGGATTGTAGGGCCCGGGTCATCTGATGCAGCAGTCCATCTCTTTAATATTTATGTCATAACCTCGATGTGAGCTTAGAGTTGTTATCTTGTTGAAAAACAAATGATTTTCAGCAAGCGTGTCCAGACTTTTGACTGATGCTATAGGAGCTATATGCTGGAGGTGATCTTCAGGATCTCACAGAGGGATACCAAGCTCCAGTGGTACTACACACTCTGTTAGTACGCAGGTAGAGGACAGAATTAAGGTGGGGATTTATAGGAAATATCATGGGGTAAGAAAAAGCACCTTAACCCCTTCAGAAAGCAAAGACGCGTAATTCTGCTGTCTGCTGACTCTCACACTAAAGGTGCTTAGGGTCGTCCTAAGGGCCACATGCTGGTGTACAGACATACAGCCAGTGACAGAAAATGGCACAGACAGGAAGTGCAAGGTGGGCCTTTGGACGACAACAGCTCAGAGTAGTAGCAAGACATTTTAACCTCGGGCAGGTGAGAATAAAGATGACTGGTTTTCTGTGGGACACAGAAATGATTGAGAGTACAGCAATGGATAAACATCTGTGCCTGTTCTCATTAAAATATATATGAAAGTAGAGGACAACAGTCCCAATAAACAGATCTCAATCCCAATGACAATCCTAATAAATGATGCTGAACATTCACATCCTGCTCTGCTCAGAGCTCAACAGGCTGAATACTCATGAGGCCTGAATGTAAGGCCTAATATTAGGTTTGCTAGTGCTGAATCGAGGATGATGGGCCTTCCTGGGACGGACTTACTCGAGTTCAGAGTCTGGCGTGTTTTGGCACTTGTACAGTAAGCCTCGATGACTTTAAGGATCTGCGCGTCCTCCTCCAGGGCGGCCGTGCCTGGAAGAAACGGAGCTCCGTTGTTATTAGAATGTCTCACATCAGCGCTGACAGACTTCATGCCGGTTTTACGAAGAACACTCACTTTTCCTTAACGCAAAGTCTTCGTCTGATGGCTTCCTCTCCGGCTTGCGCTTGGGAAGGAGCTTCTTCATGCTCTTGGGGCTTTTGCTGAGATCCTTGAAGGAGACAGAGGTGAGAAGACGAAGAAGCAGACATTGTAGGGGCAGAGGTTAGGTTCTCACTGGCGACTCGGAACTCTGGCAGCCGATTCTTACCTCTTTATAGCAGAGAGCCGCTGAGGGTCGCAGGGGCGGTGCAGGCCGCAGGCAGCTGAGGCTCCAGGGCTTTGGGGTCTTTGGAGGCTCCAGCGGCCCCCACATCATGGTGCTGTGGGGCGTCCCATGTGAGGAAGGGTGCGGGAGGGTGTGGTAGGTGGGGGCCAGGCCCACATTTCGGCTCTCGGAATGGCGAGATGGGGTGATCGGGTGCGAGGGAAGCTGTGGTCAGGGAGGGGTGACAGCGAAAGAGTATTATGGAACAACAACGCCAAGTGAAAAGACAAGACAGGAAATGCACGGTAACAACAGAAATCAAGGAAAACACCAGAGTCCTGAGCAACTAACTGTGTGGAAGGGGACAGGGGAGGGCTTCAGGTTGGGTGTTCCCATGGTGATGTGCTTCGTCTGACGATGCAGGTGGTCGACCCAGTCATGCAAGTCCTGCTGGTTGTTACACAGCACCTGGATCCTCTCGATCATGCTCCCTGTACCACACACACACACACAACACACACACACAGAACATGCAAGAACACTCCTCAATAACTTGCATATGGAGCTAATTCAGCTACTAATCCGGATTGGACTTATAATCAATTTAATATGACAGAAACTGAGCTTTTTATAACCACGTACCAGATATCTCAAAAGCGTTGTCCTCTAGCTTGCTGACTGTCATTCCCGTCAATGGCAGTTTACCCTGGGAAACAGAACAAATGAATGAGGCCGTATGAAGGTAATGAGGTTCAGTTAGCAGCTGACAGGTCAAACACCAACACTTTGTTGCTTTTCATATTTCAGTATTAACTCAGCATTAATTCAGAACCCCACATGTACACACAGCAACAGGAGAACAGGGACCTAACAGGTCACATGCACCTCGTATACCTACTGCTCAGGCTGGGTATTCCCAACAAGTCCATGATATGATGCAATCACGATACCAGTGCACGACTCAAAAAAATCTAAATATTACCATCGTATCCTGATGGCTTACACTCCAATACTGAAATAATGGAACTACTAAAATTCAATTTAACAGGCCTTTAACTACCAAGGATGAGTATGTATCTTGAATAAAGTTGTCAACTCCCAGTTGTATGATCTATACAGTTCTTTGTGCCAGCTTAAAGTGCACATTTCCATTTTTAAAACGGCCAACGTGAAAACAACAGAGAAACATCAGACTACTTTATCATTTCACAATTCACTTGCATTTTTGCATTACGGGCTACATAAATAGCATATTTTTAATCAACAAATGATTGTAAAACAAAACAACTTCAAATTGATAACTCAATGCAAAGACTCAAAATATCAATGAAAAACTATGACAAACAATCTCAATGTAACGATTAATTGCAGTAATGATACAGCTATACTGCCTACTGGCTTTGAAAGTGTCGCATAACTGCTAGGTCTACAATAGGGATTAAGGAGGCAAGAGTAGGAATATCGCAGTGATGGGGGGGGGAGCTACCTGGTAAATGAAGCCGCTCATCCGGGGGCTGGCAGAGAGCATGAGGAGGACATGGGGAAACAGCAGGAGGTAGCGTTCATGCTTCTCCTACAACACAAAGCATCCCCTGCGTCAGTCACACACATCAAATACGTTGCTGCTTCGAATATCCTGTATCCTCAATACTCACACACAGACTTCAAAAGTCTGAACACATTCTCCACTTTGTTTAAGATATGACTACTACATGTTGATGAAGAGTGGGATTAATGGACTGGTGGTTGTTTTGCTTAAGCCGGACCTTCATTATTTTACTGGAAAACTGAAAAATAACAGACGATAATTTTAAGATACATGATTTTAAAAGTTGTAGGATGCAGCACCCATAAGTTTATAAGGAGGCACCATGTGTTACTTCTGCAGTATCAAATATATCGACACATTTCAAAGCCGTGAACAGAAGCAGCCACGTTCCAAGCCCCCGTGCCGATGGTCTCCCTCACCTCAGTTCCGTGGTTCTGAATCATGACCTGGGACATGTAGAGGACTGAGCCCAGTGTCTTGATGTCTTCGCCTTCCCAGCATCGAATGGACTCCGTGAGAATCTGCAGCTCCAGCTCCTTGCGCTTACGCACTTCCTGGCACTGTGCCTATGGACCGGGGCGGCAGTTAGTGGCGTGACATCGTGACAGTTCCCGAAATGTCTATACCACTAGGAACATCTGTAGGGCTCGGTTTAAAAAATCTATTTACTGATTCGAATCAAGCTTCAATTGCATAATCTGATATCGATTCACAAAATCCCACGATCGATATTTTTTTATAAATGCCTTTACAGTGTTTGGCCTTTTCCTGTGGGTATTGCGAGGCTTTAACCTTGTTACTCTTGTGCAGCCAGTATAACTAGATTTGGCAATAAAAACGGATTTTAAAAAATGACAGGAGCTGCTCCCACTAAAGGTACGGCTGCATGACATCACATTGTGATTATATGAAAAAGTTTTGTGCTTAATGCTGTGCTATCTATAAAACAAAAAAGGAGACAAAATTTACCCTAAATAACCTATAGCTGAACAGAGCTTGTTATTATCTAACAATAATGTGTCAAATAATTTGGTGGTGTTGCCACAGTTGTGCCAACAGACACAAATCAGTGCTGACAAATGCTATGTGATTACAGAGCTTTAGACAACAGGCGTAAAAATTTGTCCAGAGGTCAGCATTTTGGTATTATAAACGTTTACTTACACCCACAATAAGAAAAGTAGATTAGAAGTACGCCAAGAATATTAATGAGATGTGTACAGATCTGTATAAATGTGCCATATCCTTACATTTAATAAATGTGTCAGACTTCAAACTGCAAAATGTATCCAGAATATCTCCTGTTTTTAAGGGGCTGTGGCTGCTGAGCTGTCCCAGTCTTCACCTCCACTTCAGTGCTCATCGCTTCCATGATTTACCAAAACAGTAGCATGTGGCGCTGCGCTAACCGAATTTAATAAACATAAGGATACGCCAAATTTATACAGATTACTAACTTTTCAGTGTCACAATCAATATTGAATGAAACTGAATCAAATCAGAAATCACATCCATTTGGGACCCTACAATCCAAATTGAATCGATTCGGGAAATCAGTGGCAATACTCAGCTCGAAACATGTAACATTCGTATGTTATGCCATACAGTCACACAATCACAGGTCGCTTCACTGCGTCAAACATTCCATTAGGCAATAAGGCTTAATGTTTAACGTCATGTTGAAGGTCATTGGTTTGAATCTCAGGAAAGGTCCTACTATAATACCCTTGAACAGAGCACTGCTCCTGTAAAACTGTATAAAGGGTAAAATGTATAAAACCGTGTGTGTGTGAATGGAGTGTTAGTGTGCCCCGTCATGGGTTGGCTCCCTGTCTTGTGCCCAAAGTCTCTGAGATGGAACCCATGACCCTGAATAGGACAAGCAGTTTCAGAAAAGGGATGGATGGATGGATGGATGGATGGATGGATGGATGGATGGATGGATGGATGGATGGATGGATGGATGAGACCAAAAGTTAATAATGAAAAATAAAAAACAAAACAAAATATATTGTTCAGAATATACATATTTCATCTATGGCATTTAACTGGGTAATAAACAGTTATGCTTAATGAATTAAAGCATCTCCACTGAAACACATATGGGCAGAATCTGAGTTACTGAAGGACAGTAAATCCTTTGCCAAGTACTCTGTGACTGTGACTATTTATGCTCAACTAGTTGGTTGAAACAAAATCCCGGTCTGAACGTTTACTCTCTGGACCTGAATTACCCAACTCTGTTCTTGGCACAGGTTGATCTGGGCCTCCACACCCAAATGTCCCCCATAAAGAGAAAGTCTCTGCCTTTCTATTTTCAGCTGCCCTATTCTTGGTCTGTGGTCTGTAACAAGGTGGCCTCTGCACGTATCAGCAGTCATATCCATCCATCTATTGGATATGTAAATAATATACAGCCGGTAAAATCTAATAGGCAAGAACAACAGGTGGTATTACAGGGGAAACTACCTAAAACAGACGTCAAGACCCTGCTGATGGAAACTGAATAAGACTAAATCTCAGGAAGCCTGCTCTGCAGCACGAGATGATAAGTAGGTCTACATGAAAGCGCTCAGAGTGCTCAGAAGATACCAGGCCAGAAAGACTGGGGGGGGGGGGGCAGCTTGCAAGGAGAGATTAGGCCTGAGACCTTCTTCCTCCCCAAGCTTAGAGCTTAATGTTAATGCAGAGATGAATCCAAGCATGCAATGGAAAAGCTGCAATTACCCACAGGCTGGCCATCTCCAGACACCACCAGACACATTCTAGGGCAAGCTGGAGGTTCATAATGTGTAAAAAAATAGATTTTCTGGTTTTCATGTACCTGCTGTCAAGGGCAGAGGACATAATAGACAGGCAGGTTAAAACACCGTCTACAGCAGATCGTTTTCTGACAGGAGAGTGATATCGGGTCATGAGCAGAATTCAGACCGGGAGTATGCCTCCCCAAAGACAGGATTCTGTAAAGTATGGGAACTCATTCATTCCAGATGAAACAAATGCTTGTACAAACACACAGAACTCAGACAAGAGGCATGGTATATAAACAGCACTTGGCCAGTATCGCAAACACTAAGAAAACAAGAGGCCATGTGTGAAATGAGACAAACAATGAAGATTCTGCTCAAATGCACCTAGAGCTATTTTAGCTGAGTAGCTTCATCCAAGTCACTCATGGTTTGCATTGTTTCCTAATCCGATCCTCAGGGACCCTTATTCAGTACATATTTTTGCTCCCTCCGAGCTCCCTGCCAGACAGCCCACATTTTTTGCTCCCTACCAGTAGTTGGGAGGGAGCAAAAACATGAACTGTCTGTGGTCCCCAAAGACTGGATTGGTTTAGAGAAATTTCCAGGCAGAAAATTACCATAGCAGTATTGAAAGAGTGATTTTCAACTGTGCAAAAGTGCCTCTTGCATATCTTTAAGAAGAACATTTACTTCACATTACAAAAAGATATTCAGTACACCAGAGCCCACAATTCACTTCCCAAAGCATGCACGTCCACTAGGCGGTGCTAGAGAGCTTGGTATGACAGCAAACAGTGCAGATAAAAGCCTGACTTACAGAGAGGCATTTGAATGATGCCATGCACTTGTGAATGTCTGGCCGGTCGGGGTGGAACTCCTGCAGAGAAGAGAACAGGACATGTTGTTACACCTAGCAAGAAAACCCCACTCTGATACACAGAGATTTTACAGAAGAAGATGCACAAACAAGAACCACACAGATCCCTGGATGGGCTGCTCCAATTGCGGTTCCACTGACTCACAATCAGTGAATCGGCGATATTGTGCTTAATGGGACATTTTTATAACCAACTTGTAGCTAAGCTCCTCAAGGTGAATTTTTTTTGGGAAATCAAACAAGAAAATTTCCCTGGGCAGTCAGCAATCGAATAACATATCTGAGACGTGGTGCTTATAAAATGTAAACATCACAATAATAAACTTGAAGAGCATGACAGCTGACATAAAAGTTGTCAGAAGGTTGCCGGTTCAAATACCAAAGCTGGCAGAGTGACTTCACTGCTGGGCCGTTTAGCAAGGCCCTTAATCCCAGTCGCTCTGGGGACTGGTTGGCCCTGCTCTCCCGATTGTACATCACTTTGGATAAAAGGATCTGGTAAATAAATAAATGTAAATACAACTCATAACTGGAGGTGCGGCTCAGTGCACTAACCTTACACGGACAACTGCATCAAGACAGCAGGTGATGCTGAACTACTTTAGATACAGTAAACAGCTGGATGTTATGTTTACATTGTCTGATACCAAAGTCATTAAAGTAAACCCCCCACCTCCATGTGCCTCTCCAGTTCCTTCAGCAGAGTGGGGTACTTGTCTAGCCGCATGAAGGGCTTGCTGAGGCCCGTGGTGAGCATGAGGATGCCTGGGCTACTGGCTCCCTTCGTCTCCATGAAGTCTCCTAGTTCCTCACTGCAGGGGGTGACATACAGACAACACAGACCAATTTAATAAGAAGCAGAATCCATGGGTCCCCACATATCACAAGGATCTACAATTTGTCTATTTACCATGCAGATGTATTATAAGTCTTACACCAGGATGCCTGGGGGGGGCTATAGAACCGATGCGGGCAGAAAAATCTCAGCCAACCAATGACGGCGACGGGACCCGAGGCCGGTTACCTGTGTTCTGTGAGGACGTTGACGGCGAATGGGTGGTTGGCACAGTATGCCACGTAGAGTCCCTTCATTTGGGGCATCAGGTTGAGAAAAAACGTGCCCACCCTCTGCTGCGATTCGGGCAGCCTGCAGGGCACCGCAATCAGGGAAATACAAGCACATTTCAGACCACAACGATGCCCTCTACACTTTCACAGCCTGTAGTTGTCTTCATTCAAATATGCGAACCACACCAGTACTGTGTGCTAATGGTAACATAATTAAACAACTGGAAAAAACTGAAAAAAGGTTGAGAACCCAAGTTGGGTTCAGGAACGTCTAGCAGCACACAATAACAAGAACCAAGAGAAATATATATTAGACGTTTTCCCTGTTATGGGCATTTCTCAGATGAACCACTGAACGTTGTTACCAGCTCACTGTGCACCTGAAACAGGTAGCCGTTTTCATTAGCCAGACAGCATTAGCCAAGTCGAGCCTCTAGGCTTCACTGTAACATATGTCAATGGTCAGCAGGTGCAGGAAGCAGGAAAGCTTTGCTTTTCTATTTATAGCGGAGACACTCAGATCAGGCAGGTCTGACACACAATGCCTGGAAGATGTCCCTGTCGTTCCGGGAGGACAAAGAGAGAGCCTTTTCATCCCTCCAGGAAGCACAGTAGTCACAACTCAGTTTTTTGGTAGCCTTAGATGGGTCAAATGAACAGAGGTGGACATTTCATTTCCAGAAAGTAAAAATCCAAACCAGAATTTTGTTTCAACCAGCCAGTTGCGTATAAAGAGTCACAGTCACAAAGTACTCAACTAGTTGGTCAAAACAAAGTCTTGGTCTGGATTTTTACTTTCTGGACCTGAAATGTCTGCCTCTGAAAATGAATACTGCACAGGATATAACAGGTTTTCACTGTTTACAAAGAGAATGGCCACTGTTCTCCTACAGCTATAGACCATTTACAAGCTAACAACTGCAGCAGGCAGCTCACCCTGCTCCCCAGGCAATGCTGGACCAAAAGACTCCAGAAACACAATGGTTGGGGATTTAGTTACAAATTACTAAGATCTCTTCACTCTTGGTCAATCTTGCTCCAGCCCAAATCAAAACACGCTCCTTTGAAGTGGTTCAGTTAAACAACCAAAGAAATTGGGGTGCAGCTGCCAACTCACTTTGTGCAGTCCTCCAGAGCCTGAACCAACATCTGCTGAAATGTGTTGATCTCCTCCAGGTTCCCCAAGATGTGCGCAACATCCGAGTTGCTCAGTCTGGAAGGCAGCCCACAAACAAGAGTCAGGACACCAATGACACCACAGGAATAGACCCTCCTTATGTAACTCTCATTCAGAACTTGGCTCAGAGCTCGATCACATGATATGTACAATATTCCTACAAGGATGCTTGCAGCTAATGGCATTGTCAAATATATCCAGGTATATAGCAGTGGTTCTGCTGGGAATTGCTGAACTAAGTTCAAGAACTTTTGAGCAAAAACAACATGACAAGGCACCCCGACAACTCTGACAACACCCTAATGGTGCCTCCGGGGAATATACAACCTTAAGAGTATGCTTTCAGTCTGGAACACTAAAAGAATGACAGACCATATGTAATCCGAGATGATCTGTCATATTCCTTTGGGCAGGAGATGCTGAATGATCCATGAGGTCAGGTGGAGGTTGAGGGCAGAGGCGTTACAAGTGCAATTCAGTACGTCTGACCCTAAAACAAGCCACACGACTTCATAACTTACTTGTCTGTAGTCGGTAGTAAACGCAGATAGTTTGACAGGAGATTTTGGAGCTCTTTCGAATATTCCGTCTCAGTTTCAAGAATGTTCTGCAGCACCTGAAGAAACACGCATAGCCCTGTTTAAGCTTGATATTACCCTGCTAAAGGTTCCACATACATTCATAATAATAATAATGACACCTTATTGATCCCTGTGGGGAAATTCTTTTTTTCTCCATCTTGCTGTCCGTGACCCACAGACATGTATGTAAATGAGACCAAGTTTGGCAGCACAGGGCAGCCATCGGTAGCGGTGCTTATGGAGCTGCCTGGGGGTTAAGGGTTTTGCTCAAGGGCCCACAAATGGGACCATTCTGCTGAGGCTGGGTTTGCACCAGCAACCATATGATTACAGGCACAGAAGCTTAGCCTGCTGAGCCTCACGCTGCCCCCAAACCGACGAATGTTAAAATGCCAAGTTTCTTCTGGTCTTCTGGTGGTATAATATCCCATGCGTTCTTCTTTGTTGATACACCAGGTAGCAGATCTGAGGATCTGGAATAAGGGAAGTTTCACCCAGCACCACTGACGAGTACTGAGCCATTCTCCATAAAGCCCCACAATAACAGGCCAAATTAGGCCCCTTTTCCTCTACCGAACCAGGAGAAATGAGCGAAAACGAGGACATCCTGACCAAACAAGGTCACCTATTCTATCATAAAGAGGGGCATGAATTGTGAGCAGGACGTTTAAGAAGGGGTTCACTTAAAGACCATGACATTGTCTACTCCGAACATTCTGATAATTCTGGTCCAGAATTTAAAAATCCAGACCAAGATTTAGTTTCAACCAACCAGTTGAGTACAGATGCTCCTCTATTTACGAACTTTCGACATACAAACAAAGAGGATTCTAAGTCCAAATTGTGTTCGTTGGGCTCCTGTTTCCTGTCTGCAACATCAATTTTTTTTCTGCACGCCAATTAGAATAGAATAGAATAGAATCTTTATTGTCATTGTAGCAATGAGACATTGTACAATGAAATTAAAGTGCAATTCTC
>JAODJU010000035.1:12601778-12620595 GCA_026776725.1 Gnathonemus echidnorhynchus | reverse complement strand
CCATGGTGGCAGCCTTGAATTTTCCTACCCAGAACATTTTTGGTATGGGAGGAAAGTCATCACTCCGCCAAACTATCTTTAAATTGCCAGTATTTCCCAGATATTTTTCATTCAAATGTGCACGGCTTTCGCCGAAAAACTGAGCAAGCTGAACACAAAATGGAACAAGTACTTATTAAGCCAAAATATGGAACAAATGTGCAAAGGCTTCTGTCTATTATCCCCCTGTTCATTCTTTGTGTGACCCATGCAGTAAATGGGTGCTGGCCAAAAAGGGAGGGTCCTTCCTTAAGCACTTAAATTATCATTGTTATTATTATTACTACTACTATTTGCCAGGTATATTAAAGTGTCATTCAAGTTAATTCTCGTTTGGCTAATGTGGTTGGATGGAATATCTTGGTTTTATGTTTTCACTTTGAAACCAAGCTTGTTAAACGGTCTCTGTACCGTCAGTCTACTAACAATGCAATGACTGCCAGAACAGCAATAACATGGCTTAATTTTATTTGCTTTCAATGCACATTTGAACATTTAAAAAGAATACACATTCTAAATGCAACTGATGAGGAGTGAAAGCCTTGGTTCCAGATGGTCTCCTTACATCTGACACACTCATCTTTCTAAAGATATGAGCTTATCAAATTTTTGGTGGAATTCCCGTTTAATCTCACACCCTCTGTGGCAGTCTCTGGAGGAAGACATTTCTGAGCTGCTATATTTAAACCTGCCATTGTAACCAAATGCTGCGCCCCAAATAAATATAAGAGTCATAGGTGTTTAAGAATTCCATCAGTAAAGGGGACATTTCCCCCTTGATTTCCCCACTGAATGAATCTCAGCGCGTGAAGATAAGAACATTTACAAGACTTTCGTCCCTTAAAAGATAGAACTTTGTAAACGCTATTTTTACTCTCAATCCGCATCATGGCAGGGAACCATCTCTGCAGTAACTGTTAGTGATCTAAAAAATAAATAAATAAAAATCGCCAGCGAGGACAGGCTTAAGGAACAAAAAACAATCCGAAGTCCCCCAATCCGAAGTCCAGTAATTAAATTATACTGAGTCCGGCGGAGAAGCGCTGTGGTAGGACGGTAGGCTATAACACGGCCCCCTTCTACATGACTCACGCTCCCCATTAAAGTTCAGATTAATGGTTTTGCGGACATACGGTAAGCATGCTCGTATTTGCTCCCGCTCCATTCACATACAGGTGCAGTTTTTTCCCGGCATTAACTTCAGCCAATGTTGCTGCACGTTTGTACAATCTTCATGCCTTTCCCACCAGGGCAGGCGGTATCCTGCCCACCGTCACCCCAAGCAACAAAAGCTGATAACTGCTTACAGCTCGATGCTGCCCCACCTGAACAGCCTCCCCTGGCATTGTTCAGGTGCGACAAGCCTCAACAAAAACTGAACTGAGGAGTCCCGTAGCAGCAGCCGAAGAGCGGAGCTGCCTCTCTCATGCCTGCTCGTTAATCTGAAAGAGGCTTTTTTTCCAAGAAACCCCATTGCATGGTCCACATGAGACCTCATACTCTGAAAGCATCTCTTCACAATGCGTACCAATCAAACCTACTGGGCAGTTACAACTGTACAAGCATGAAAGGACAGAGGACAAAGGCCCCACTGTATTATACAGAAGACATAATTCCAAATTGGCATGTAGATATCCAGAGGAACTAGAATTTAAACGCTCACTGATTATGCAGGGTCAGCAGTTACAGTAAAATTTTAAAAATCCTCTTATTCATTAAAAGAATACATGAATCGACTACTTGGGCAAGTCCTTAAAATAACGCACGAATGCATTTTAAAATTTGTAAGTGGAGTTATTCTCGGCAAGAAGTTCACAAATATGGACTCACTGGAAACACTGTCATCAGATCTGAAAGGCTCATATGAAACCGTGAACACTCAACTGGTCTGCGGCACGTAAATGTCTGCGTGATTAGACAGGACAAGCACAACGTTGACGTATTTTTAAGGATGTAAATGCCGGTTACCGCATGAGTAATTCCCTAGAAGATCGTGTCTTAAAGGAAGAAGCATAACAATCAAGAACAAACAGCATCTCCAGATAACTACCTCTATCAATTCTCAATCTTAAAACAATCTTAAAACGTTTGAATAGCATTAAATAGCCTGCAGTGATTTAAAACACTGGTCAGATACTTAAAATGATGGCACTAAGATTTAAATCCAGTAGCCAGTAAAGTGCAAATGGAAATGCTAAGTGACACTAACCCCACGGTTCGACTGGGGACGGACCAGCTAGCTAACAAGAATAACACGGCGTGTAAAAATTACTGGTGCCGTGCATTTAAAACTTTGATCAGATCAGTCTCTCCTTGGGAATGGCAAACCGCGGCGCATTTCCCGATCTGCTTCTTTGCCACCCGCGGGATTATCTTCCATACGGTCTCTATTGTTGTCGCCCGTCCCATCACCCGGTTAGTGCAACCATCAAAAACCAAATCAACAAATAAACCCGCAGCGTGATCTACAACGCGTATATCCGCGATCCCACAACGAAGCGGGCATGCATTGTGAGGAAAAAGAAAAAACAAAGTTTGAACTGACCTCCAAGCGAAGTGAAGCGCAGGCTTTGAGGAACCCCCTTATGTTGCTCAGGCACTCGCTATCGGTCTTGGGATCATGGTAAACCTGTGCCAGGAGAAGAATGACGTCAGCGATCCCAAGGCGGACTTCCACTCCGCTGCTCGCCGTGCCGAGCCGAGCCGAGCCGTGCCGAGCGGTGCAGTGCAATCTCCGCTATCACCGGGCGTGCATCGCGGCTACGCGCTTCAAGCAGGTACCACCGAGCCTCCTGATACCTTTTCTTCTTCTCCTCGTCGGGAAGTCGAAGCCGGAGAAAAGGAAATGACGTTTCCCCGTTATGAGCCAAGTAGGGAGACCTTTTTTGCAGATTTTCCCCTTTTTTGCGTCTAACAATAAAGAAATTTGAGGTTTGATATTAATGAAATTAATTTGTAAATGCAAGTGGAGGATGCAATTATAGGTTCTGTTTTATATGCATGATAATGTGTTGTGCCTTTATATAACGGCAGTTTCAGAATCGCCGGAGGCGGGGTGGGCGTTTGAATTGGCATCTCAGTAACTTTTAAATAAGTTGTTTTTGCATTATAAATGAATTATGTATACTAATCCAGCTTGTAGTGCTATAAATAACAATAGTTGGTTAAATAATGTAAATTGCGTTGCTTGGGTGACATATGAACCAGCGTAAATCATTTCTAAGTCATTTAGTGTTTTTCAGCAGAAGCATTTACCATCTTTTAAAAATAGAAACGCACCTTCTTGCATCATTGCAACTTTGTAACATGTAGCCTTTATAGGTCTATCAACTATCACCATAGCACATTCTGCCGCACTGTAACGTAACCCCGGTATCAGTTTTTAGGTATCATATAAATATCCATTCATTCATCCGTTTTCCAAATTTTGTATCCAGATCACGTTCATTTGTCAGAGTATTGTACGATCGTGGGCCTCAATTACTTTCAAATATGATGCCAAAATAGATCCAAATAAATATGTAGCAGTACGTGCATGACATAAATGTGTGTCTTAACATTCATTTTACTTACATATTTTAGCACGTGCAGTTAAAGCATAGATTATGGCAGGAAATGTGCGATAAAAAACAACAACATTTTAATGGTGTTATTGAGATACACAGGAGGTGTGCGTTTTGTGATGGTTCAGGGGTTCCTGTAATTGTGACTTTGATTAAATATTTCTTTCCAGTAGATACCCAAACAACAGTCAATCCCTATAAAACGCCGTGGACTGAGAGCATTCATTTGTAATATATGTAACCTCATTGTTTAGATTTTTCTGTTGTAAAAAGATTTTGCATACGAATTAAAAATAAATCCGATTCACCGATAAAGTAATATCACTGTCGTGCCAATATTTTGCAGAATTAACGTTGTTAATAATAATAATAATAATAATAATAATAATATAAAGAAGAAGACTATTCTAATACTTTATGTTTTATACTAGAATGTGTGCATACATGCCGCCTAATTACAGATTAAGTTTACAAACTTATCATTTGTATGTCGTAAGGTATTTTACTTACACTCCGAAAGCGCGATACCCTCTGTTTTATACCAAGGCAGGGCGTGTAACCTCAGTGAAACGGTTCCTTTAAATGCACAGGGACAGTCTGGTCTGCGTGTTTTTCGCAGTCAATGGCGGCCCGCTCATGTGGGTTTCTTAATGTGTGCCAAAAAAATCAATAGTCCTGTTGATGTGACACAGATAATATGCATTGCTGTATTATGCTGTTGGGCTTAGATTGCAATTACTGATATCCTATAATCGTAAACAAATCTAATCCGTTTGCTTTTCTAATTTAGCTTTATCTTTTATTAAGCACTAAAACAATAAATTCATACACTGAACAAATGATCCAGAAATGATTATATGAAAACTCAGGATTGGGTCTAACCTCGCTCAAGGACCTGTACAATTTTTCTATGATACAGTAGCGTGAATATAATATTAATATAATTAATCTATTTAGAAATAGATTATACGCTACACGTTTAAAATAAATATTTTCTGAAGATGCGTTTCTGAAATGTATCTATTATATGGCTTTATGCATATCATGGACTAAAACAGGAAGCAGCGGGAAGATACAGGCAAAAGGGATATCCTTACTTTTTCGATGAAGCCAGGACGCAACCGTTCAAGAAGCCTGCACAGCACTACCCCATCTTTGAGGGACGTTTGCAAAAATCCTTCAGGATCGGAGATGGTCTTTTTCGGTGATTCCAGGACCCCCAGTGAAATAAGCCATGTCACCGTCTGTTCTGCAGAATTCATTGTCACATTTGCGATGTGCACCCGACAATGGGTTAAATGGTGTCAATATGGATATGGGGAAAAGGTGGGTGGCTTGTTTGAATTAAAAAAATCCCCAAATCCGAACTACATCAGGCTCGGAATGCGTGCAATCCCCTTCCTTCACGCAAAGGCAAATGGCAATTAACATTTATATATATGCAGCAGCAGGATCAGCATCTTTTGCCGCTGTTTTTTTGCCAGGAAATTGTCAAATGCTGCCCTGATACACACTCAACCTGCATTATCCAGAGAGATCTCCCAGCAGATGACGACAGATGCGTGGAGAAGCAACGCGGCCACTTACGGTTGTGCTTAGGGGTGCAGATTTGCATTTCAGCGGAACATAATATTGTATTATGTCGACGTTTAGATTCACAGTGAAGTACACGTCAAGTTAACACCAAATATACTTATTAAATTACTGTCTATTAAACATATTTGAAATGTGTCCTCTTTAATTTTTTGTGTATGATAGACAATATTGAGATTTAACACAGAATAAGACTTAAATATACTGTCTTTGTCTCTGATTTGTGAAGTATACGGTCTCCGCTCGTCTCTTAATTTTTAAGCTGTTGATTGAATTCTAATTTGGGCTACAGGGTGGCTCAGGAGGTAGCGAATACGACCCCCGGCTGTATGTGTGTGTGCGCATGAGTTTGCATGTTCCCCATGTGTGTTTGCAGGATTCCTCTGGATACTTAGCCCCCCTCCACCCCCACATTCGTGTCCCTAAATTGCCCTTAATATTTGAGTGCAGCATCTTTTGGGTGTCCCATGCCTTGTACCCTGTGCTTCCTGAGATGGGACCCAGCCTCACTGCACCCTGTATTAGATAAGCAATATGGAGTTTTGTCCCTTTAACAAAACAACAGTGCTATACCATACAACTGTCTATTGTAATCATAACAAACTGCATGATAAATCATTATTTACACTGAAGCTGAATTATCTTTCATACTCTCATTTAAGGTGCGTAATTTAGAATTTTCGTATTTGCACAAATGTAATATATTTTTTTTTCACTGTGAGAAGGTGGACATTATTTATAAAATTTTCACCTCATTAATAAATAGGTCAGCTAATCCACTAAATCACAACCTGTACCTGTTACACTGTAGGATTCAAACTTGGCTTGTGCACCACTGCACTGTAGAATTGCAAAAGATATTCAAGACAATAAGTTAAATATATACAAATTTTCCTCCGGTTAAATGAGTTGCCACAATTAATAATAAGCATCTACATGCTTTCAGAATGTTCCCTAGAGAGCAGCGTTCTGTTCTTTGTGACGGACTGGGATGCAGGAAGTACCCCTGCTATTATTTCTATGCTGCCCCACCAAGACTCAAATCTAATATATAAATTTGAAATGAAGTCCACAAAAATAAAAACTAACAACCACCTTCATTTGTCTTCTTGGCATGATCCAAAAGTGGAAGCAAAAAGGCCTCATATATGAATGAAAGACATTACATTGGAAGGATAAATTGAACGGAATTAAGGAGCTGGTAAAACAACAGCAAGCAGAGATATTCAGAAAATCACTTATGCCAGACTGGGCAGGCCATTGTCACGTCTGTCATTGTTTGTTTACCTCAAAGCAAACTCAACTTGAGGCATCCTTTCCAGACAGGCAGCTGGCGAGTAATGGTAATCAGCCTGATTTCAAACTGGAGCTCAACCTGATGCTCTGCGAATCTGCTGGATCACATGGCGCAATCCAGAAAGTCCATCATGTGACCAGGCTCCATCTGGCATCTTCTGCACAGACCAAGCCCCCCCCCCCCCCCCGCCCCCCCCCCCCCCCCCCCCCCCCTTACGTGACGCTCTATTCCACAAAGTCTTCAGGCCAGGCGGACCCATCTGCTTCTTTCTGTCAAGGAAGGAACCTGCTTTACATTTTGTTGTGACATGATTTTTCTTCCCAGTCCAGAAAATGAGCGTTTATTTTATTAGATTCCTTGTATTTCGTTGTAACTCCCCACTCTGTCTATTTGCTACATAACCTGATTTGTTTAGCGAAAAAGACCCTCCTGAGTCTGACTGCGTACTCTAACTGCCCAGATCCAAACTGGGGCTCATTACATCCCACCAATTGCGCATTACAGGGGTAAAGGCCCTTTAAGAGTTCAAAATAATATATCATAAATACAGGACTAAAGGAGTCATAGTATATGTTTAGTGTAATATAACATTTAAGACACGCCCCTGCTGCACAATGGGCTGCACAATGATTGGTCGCCCTTTCAAACCAAACCTGCCATTATTCACACTCACACACTGTGCTCCCCCTAGTGTCTCGGTTCCAGAAACTCTTCCTCTTTCTCTCCCCTTAGGGCTGCCCCTGCCTGTTATGCTGTCTGTTAGGTTTTCTAGACCAAGTTGCCTTCTGACTGAATACTAGTTTACCTTTAAAACTGACTAATCCTCTTATCACACTTCTATATGCAGGCTATTTTCACAGTCATTGTGCTTATATGTTTGGCAGAACCAAGCGGGGGAACACAATTTCACTGTACCTTGTAGCATGGCTGGTGAGTTGTTTCTGCTTCTGAAAAGCAGCCAGATCATTGTGGCAATACCAGTGACTGTAATGCCTAAGTCCAACAGCAGAGGGGAGCAAAACAATCTGTAAAATGTTTCTGTTTACTTCACAATAGACATGCAGTGACTTCACAGTAGATCCGTTACATGTATGTATGACTCTAAACACCTTTAAGCAACGTTATTTTAAGAATGACTTTAAGTTGCTTTCAATGGTCTTTTCTTTGCATTGTGACCTCTTCCTCATATATGAATAACATACTCAAAATGTCTACTTGGAACATGCAACCCCCTCTAAGCCATATGTGATCTCTTTATTGGCCTGACCTAAACATGAAATGAGACATGAAGCATTTCAGCAGTCAGATGTCCAGCTAGTTTTGGTCCCTTGAAATTAAGAATCTACAGCAGATGCACAGAGTCTACATACCCCTGTTAAAATAGCAGGTTTCTGTTTTGTACAAAAAAGATGACACTAAGAAATCGTCTCAGATCTTTTTCCACCTTTTGCATCCATCAAAATTCAAAACCAAGTTACATAACTATTACAATCAGGCTAATCAGGAGAGGGTTTTAACATGATTGTGTTGACTTTTGAGATCCACTGTATGCATAAAAATGATCCTAGTTCCTATGCATTTCTTTCAGTATTCAAATCCAAGATGCTGATGTACAAAGCTAAAGAGCTTAAAATGTGTAGCTGTCCAAATATTTATGTTCTGCATTGCATATACAGTATGTGACTGCAGTCTGCTAATGGGTCAGCATGAGTGTTTTTACACTGTCTGAGGCAATAAGCACTTCAAAAGAGGTTGTATTTTTTTAGGACCATTGTAACGCACACAGGAGGGATACCAACCACTTTGCAAAATCACACGCTGCTGAACAGTGTCAACCAGCTGAGTATGAAGAGTCTCATTCACAGAGTACTCAACTGATTGGTTGAAACAAAATCTTGGTCTGGATTTGTACTTTCTGGACGTGAACTTTCCATGTCTACAACAAACTCAGAGAAGCTTGATAGGGGGCTGAATGATGAGTATATGACCATTTCAGTACACTGCCTTGTTTGCTGGTCTCACTTGGGTACTTGTGCCTCAGTCAGTACAGCCATCATTATTGGAGAGAAAGGCAATTTCACTGTCACTCCCCAATCAATCAGCCTCATTGTAACTATTTCATCGTAAAATTGCTGTGTGTTAATTAAATGTCAGTAAGTCTTACTGGTCTCCTTTCTCTGCTACCCTGCTACTGCTAACCAACTGAGAACTGCACTTTTGTAAAGATGATGAGCAAAACATCTACTGTAGATGCAGTCAGCTTCTATGGATCAGCGGGGATGTGGGTGGGGTGGGACAGCAGCTCTGGCACAATGGTGTCACAACCAGGAATGAAGAGCAGGATGAATTTATACCGCTGGAGCCTCAAGGATCAGCAGCTACAGCAGTCTGGGCTGAGTGCTTGGATGCCCCAGGCAAGGCTGTGAGCGCCTGGAGGTCTATAACCATCAGGATACAGGGACAGAACTCTACCTACTGGAGTATAAGGCAATAAGCAAGTGCAAGCAATGCTAGAACTTCAATGACAAAGACCCAACCACAAGCACTGAGGTATATACACATGTATGTATATATGTATGTGTGTCTGTGTCTGTGTGTATATAATGTGTTGAATTGCCTTTATAAACCCCACAATTGCAATGGCAGACATACAGTACATACATTTCTCAGTGTTCAGGGTGAGGTGGTGTCTGGCTGGTACCTGATGCACCCTTTGTAGAGGCCCATCGTGGCCCATTCATGCACAACTATCTCATCAAAGTACACAACCACCACAGGGCTGGCAGATATGACTATCAGGAGGCTGCTGGGGGCAGAGCTAAGCCAGAAAGCGATCTGCATGGACCAGAACTCTCTAGCGCAGGGCTATTCAAATCTTGGCCCTCAAGGTCCTAGCCTTCCTTTACCTGTGAGCTGGGTATGAAGCCTCTGTGGCCCATCGGAATCAGTAATTATTTAACCAACTACCTGGAAGAATTGAAAACAAGGCATGGATTTGGAATTTGAGGTCCAGATTTGAAGATCCCTGCTCTAGCGTGAGTCACAGAAGTGTTTAGTCCCTACTGCTGGGGTGCACAGATATCTCTGACAAACTTCAGTTTTGTGAAGACAGGCATAGAACTAATTTTATTTCTCTGTAGGGAGGGGATAAATTTCACCACATAACACAACAATCAAACAATCAATTAAGCAAATCATACTTTGGGTTACTTAGGAAAGTGCCACCTCAACACAGAGTTGTAATTATCATCCGTTACCTTTTGTATAAGTGAAAAGGTACTGTGCGTTAAATGTGCTCTCCCCTTTAAAGTCCATTCTGAGTCCATGTTCTTCTGTTACTTTTGTTTGTACCATGTGTCCTGTTCCTTAGCTGAAAATTAGTTGAATGGGGTGTGTTAAATGAGGGGAAACCCAACAATGTGCAGAGCTCCAGCCCACGGACTGAATTTGGGCACCCCTGCTCTATTTAATGCCCCTCGAGGACACGGTGCCCCGGGCTTGAGCCCAAATGCCCATATGGTTAATCCAGGCCGGTACACTGCCCCCTACATGTGACCTATCAGAAAGCTGGTGATCTTTGTGCTGGTGATGACAGGATAAAGTCTGCCACTGAAGCTGATGATTCATTCGAAGGTTAAATGAAGGACATTAGATATTAACATTCTAACATTCCTCTCCAGGGGGCTGCATTTACACCTAGAGGTCCGGGTGCTGCTATTTCCTGGGCAAAAAAAACATAATTTATTCAGTTTTAGAGGTAAGAGAGAATGCAAACCAGTGCGCCCGATAACACTTGATGACTTAACCATTCTTACTTTAAATATACGGTATTTTAATCGTAACTGATAGGCTTTGTGTAGTACATCTGCAGTATGTACATGCACAGTTATAGTGTGGTAGAGTACACTGAATTACAAAAGAGCATTTAGCTGTTAGAGAACTGGTCAGCATTGGTGTGAGGAGCAGTATTCTGACCAAGGGGAATTACTCTTATGTTAACTGTGTGTAGTACTGACATTATCCTCAAAAAGTACACATAGAACACTGCATGTAATGATATGAACCTTTTTCAAGTGTCAGATTGTCTGCTGGCCTGGATGGCAAAGCCAACCAGCCAAACTAGAGTAGTATTGCCCAAATCTGAATAAGTTTACAACATTGTAAGACACCCCGTCTGTCCCCAATCATCCAGGTGGGAACAGCGCCATCTTATGGCTGGGTGTGAAACACTTATATATTTGAATCAGTCCATAGCTGCATCTTTGACAATTGATAGTTCAGTACATGTGTAATATTTAACTACAACTAATTAGCTGTGTCCAGTCACTACATTCTATAAAAAGCGAAGGAGGCTCCCATTTAAGCTCCAATGCACGACATTATACTTAGATAGCCAATGCGTTAATTATAAACTTGATCAGAATCATTACTGAGAGCACATTGCTCCACACTACAGCTGACTTCCTGATGCCCATCACAAAGGGAGTATCATGGGTGCCTTTCATTTTTGAAACCAACAATGACAATCTATTGAAGAAAGTCACTGCAGCTGGCGGTTTGCTGCAATGGCATTTATGTGACAGGGGCCTGGTCTTGTGGCAAACACTATTTCAAAAAAACCTTTTAATCAGAAACCTTTGACTCTGGGAACCAGTCAAAGTCTGGAAGTAAAATTTGTCCAAGATGTGATTTAAGGAATTCTTTGAGTGGGTATGTTGTCTATCTACTCTCTCTCCAAAATTGTCCCACTTTCTCAAGTCGTTGAGTCAGGAAAACGCAAACAAATCTCACTGTTACAAATGCTTTCAGAGTTCAATACATCTGAAGAAAGTGCGTTATTCTTTGTCTTTCAGGTATATCGGCTACCTATCAGACTTCATTCTGAATTCTTGTCGGCCAAGCATAAATATGAACGCTTTGTTTGTCGCGGCGCTTTAAAGAAACGTGACCGACGCTTCAGAGTGACGCATTGTTTTCTGGGCGCTTTAAAATTACGTAGACTTGTTTGACGCTTCACAGTGACGTTCGATTTTGACCATCTTTGTTCGAGCAAAAGGAGGGCTGTCGGTGCGTCTGTATCTGGGGTGAGCTAAGTAACCGCTAATTTTACTACCTCGTATAACAAAATAATTACCAGAAAGATATGCCGGCGTATGTGACATATTTTATACAATGTAACGCTATAAGTGTTAAATGTGGTTTAACAGTGTTGCCATTGTAGTATGTATAGGTACATGTAATTAAAATGGGCGCGGTATTAATACTGCACGATACAGAAGTTCATCGCTGTCAGTAACCGTAATAACTAAATATTTCAGTTAGAATAATACATATGTCCGTAGGCTAGTCTTTTTGTTTTAGGTTAATTTTCTTGCTGTTAGCAGGGTTAGGCGCAGAATCTGGACCTTGGTGTACCGTAACCATGGCGCTGTGTGTTGCATGCATCCTCTCAGTAGTAACATCGCGCGTCAATATCAATTTAAGGTTGTGTCTAAGTACAGATTCTCAAATATTGCATATAAACGCCACAGAACATGGGCAGTCACCAAATGTAATGGGATATACGCTGTATTGAATGGCGAATGGGATATTCCTCAAGGTGGCTGGATTATTGTGTCTTGATTTTCGGTTGCTGAACTACAGTTCAACCTTAAGTTTTCTTTTTAAAAACATTCAGCCCACCCATGAGAAGTATTTGAAATCCGGCACATTAGTTTCCCTGTCTTCCCATTCCCTCTGACTGTCTTATAAAACGTTTACATGGATGCTACATTTTTAACAAATTTGACGTCTGTCAACCGGTAAGGTTGTACTTAATCCATCCGGTTTTATGTGCTGAATTGATAATAGTGAGTTTTTACACTCCGAGTAAACTTATTGCTCTGAGATTTTTGTTGTATTCTTTACATATCCGTGTGCGCTAAAACAAGCAGGTGTACGAGCAGTTTCTCCCCACAAGCTGTCGTTCTTATGAACAGCTGACCCAGTTGACTTCGGTCAGTTGCTTTAATTTCTTTTTACTGCTCTGCCGATCTGTGGAGTTTTTTTACTTAAACCCGCATGTCCCTGTAATCTTATTCATTAATTCATGCTCAGAGTGTCCCTTGCTTTTTTGGCACATTTATTATTCCCACAACTGTGATGTCCCCACTTTTATCTTAATTCTTAGAATCCAAACATATACACTTCCTGCCGACTCCTGCGTTTGGCTAATTCATGTGTAAGTGAAAGCATCAGCAGTCATGGTAATCTCCTTCAGAAATAACTCTTAATACTAATTAAATTATTAATACTACCTTTTCACAAACCATATGTGTATAATAAAGAACAAATGAACGGTGATCATTATATACATGGGTTATGGTATTTGATGTGACTGGCCAGTCATCTTCTGTAATCTGAACTTTATAGCCGATGTTTTGTCTTTGTCAGCCGCTGGAGTGGAAGAGGTAATGGCGAGTCAGTCGATGGACATTGTGGCCAAGGTGCTGGAGCAGCAGGTGCTTCAGTCGGCAAGGCTGGTGGAGGGGCAGCTGGATGCAGAGCTGGAGAAGCTGGATAGACTAGATGAGGATGAGCTGGAGAAGCTGAAGGAGAGGAGGCTGGAAGCCCTCAAGAAAGCCCAGAAGCAAAAGCAGGTAACGCAGTTACAGTACGAAGAGTCTTTGTGTTTTCTAGAGACCGACCTTCTATGTTTTTAGGCAGTTTGCAATTTAATACGAGCATAGAGGCTCCGAACTGTCATTGGATACCACACTTCTTGGCCCCGTAGACCTTACTCAATCACTCTCATTAATGAAAAAGCTCATGTTCCACCAGCACATGTTTTGCACACCGCCCTGATGTTAAATCAGGGTTACAGAGTAGCACAAAAGTTGGTTAAGGATTGAGTAGTTAATTATCTGGTAGAATAGAAAGTCATTAAAACCAATATGCTTGTTGTTGAAAAGTTGGCAATCTTTGCTCTTTAAGGAATGGCTCTCAAAAGGACATGGTGAATATAGAGAGATTCCCAGTGAGAAGGATTTCTTTGCTGAGGTTAAAGAAAGCAAGAACGTTGTTTGCCATTTCTACAGAGACTCTACTTTCAGGTATGTGCTTATGCCTCTGGTTATTTGTTTATCTCACTGCATAGCTCTCATTAAATAATTATTTGTAAAACCATGGGGTGGTGTGTGACTCTGCACCGGTGATCAGAAGGTTGTTAGTTCAAATACCATGGTTGTCAGTGATGCCACCATCAGTCCCTTGACCGAGGTGCACAGCACCAGTTGCTCCAGGGGTGTTGGTTGCTGACCGACCCTGTGCTGTCACCCCAAAACTTGGTCTCAGCTATGTCTGTTCTGTTCCGTTCTATTGTTATCAAAGGTGTAAAATTCTAGACAAGCACCTTGCCATCCTGGCAAAGAAGCACCTGGAGACAAAGTTCATTAAACTCAATGTGGAGAAGGCACCATTTCTCACTGAGCGCCTGCGGATCAAGATCATCCCTACTATGGCTTTGGTCAAGGATGGCAAGACCAAGGACTACGTGGTGGGATTCACAGACCTGGGGAACACGGACGAGTTTTCCACAGAGATGCTGGAATGGCGGTTGGGCTGCTCAGATATAATTAATTACAGGTAACTCGTTTAGAAAATGCACAAAGGAATCAGAGTTAGTAACTAAAAAGCAAAGTGCTTTAACATGTTTTTACTTTAAAGTTAGGTTGTTTAATACAGTGTTACATGGTGGTGCAGTGGTTAGCATTGTTGCCTCACACCTCTGAGACCAGCGTTCGAGTCTCTGCCTGGGTTACGTGTGTGTTAGGGTGACCAGATAATCCATGTCAGGGAGGACACTTTGAGCTACTTCGAGTTTTACAAACTAACTTCAAACTGAAAGGCTCCTGTGCTCGGCTAATTAGTTCAGCTCTTCTCGTGCTATGACTGGTTTGTGTCCTTGATTGAAAGACTCATCCAGCTGTTTCACATTAGCATTAGTGACACATGCATGATTATAGGAGACTGACCAATTAGCACACAGTAAGAACTCAGTGCTCAAATGAAATCCAGGTCCTTTTAATTGAAATGGTAGTTTACAAATCCTGTCCTAGCTCAGAGTGTCCTCCCTGACATGGATTATCTGGTCACCCTAGTGTGTGTGGAGTTTGCATGTTTTCCCCATGTCATCGTGGGGTTTCCCGCCACAGTCCCAAAGACATGCTGAGACTAATTGGAGTTACTAAATTGCCCATAGGTGCGCATGTGTGAGTGATTGGTGTGTGAGCGTGCCCTGCAATGGGCTGGCTCCTCATCCTGAGTTTTTCCCTGTCTCATGCCCGTTGCTTCTGGGATAGGCTCCAGACCTCCTGCGACCCAGAAGGATAAGCGGTTTGGAAAAGGGATGGATGGATATGTGTTTAGTTTTTAGTTAAAATATGGTTTTATTAGTTAATATTTTATAAAGAGTTATTTAGTTTCTGTATATTAGATTCAGTTTAAATTTGTCATTTAATTTCAAGGTTTAGACTGAAAGTTGTGGGGCTGTTTTATATGCATAATCTTTAGAGGATCCTACATGAACACACTGCACATTATGTACTGATATCCACAAATTGGGCAAAACAAGTTCAAGGTATTAAAGCTCATGTAAAGGCAATATACTGAATTATATTTCCCTGAATGACTTCAATCAAGGAGGAAAGAAACGTTTAGCTAAGTAGTATTTTAAAACAGTACTGGAAATCTTATGTTTATTTTCATTTAATTTTTGAAAGAATAATTAGTTTTTGTTTAGGTGTATTTTTAATTTGTTATTTCAGTTTATGAAATTTTCTTTTAGTTTTGCTTTAAGTTGGCGATAACACTGATTTAATGGTAAATCTTCAAAAAATGTATAAATTTCCCTTTACATGCGACAACATACACCACCTTTTCCTGTAGATTCTTTAATTTGCCTTTTCTCTTTTCTTAGTGGCAATCTGTTGGAACCCCCTACGGCTGCCCAAAAGTCCGGCTCAAAGTTCACCAAGGTAGACAAGAAGACAATCCGAGGGAAAGGATATGATTCGGACTCTGAATCCGATGATGATTAGGGGATGCTTCCGGCACAATCTCTTCTCAGGACTTCCTTTAGTCAGTCCTTAAAACCCAAACTAAACCACAGATTGATTCAAGTATTTTTAACTATCGTTTTTTTTTCCTTTCTGTGTTTCCCCTTGTCTTCCCCATTTTCTTTCATGCCAAGTGTCGTTTGCCCATGTATAAAGGAACTTTTTGTTGGATTGATGCTGGGTTCTTGAAGAAATTCAACTAGCTCTGGACAACAAATAAGTGCCAAGGAAGCTCTCTTCCACTCTTTGCCGTGTGTTGGTGCAGTAGCACAGGTCTGAGTTTTTCTATGAAGATACTTTATCTTAATAAATCACTTAGAATTGGCTATTTGGCTCTTTGTTCAATACATAATTCGTTTTAAATGGTCTCCATTGAGATCTACAGGATAACTTCCACACAAAAGGCTAAACTTATCACATGAACTTTATTCACACCTATTTAAATACTTGAAATGTTTACTACAAAAAAAGCTCTAAACATAACTTTTAAGTGTTAATTTTACAAAAGCAGTGTATGTTGCATAATGGGCTATGACTCCAGAGCCTTCTGTTCCAACGGTTTGAGGCATCGTTGAATGACCAGCTCTCCCGTGCTGCTTAAGAAAGTGTCTGCCATTTCCCCTTCAGCAGGAAGGCCGTGAGGGAGCTTCAGCGGCTGTATCCTAGGTATGAGGTAATGACACTTTACAAATCAATTTCATTAAAAAGCGAATTATCAATACCAAATTGGTATAGAGATTAATCACATGGGTCCTACTTCAACGCCAAGTATAAAATATTTTAAAATTATCTAAATTGCTACTAATAACACTGGTAAACAAATTCTTTACTTTTTCTCATGAATCAAAACGGGTGATTTTTTTGCTGAATTCATATATCTAACCGGAATTTCCCTATAACGCAAGGACTTTGATGATACGCTATATGTATATTGACAGTATATGTGCATGATGGTAGTGACTCTTCTAAAAGGCAGAAATATACGATTTTCCACTTTGCCTGAAGAGCATCCCCATTAAGGGACCATCATCTGGCAAGATGGGTTACAGAGGGAGCATCCTGTGTCAACATGTCCAAATGTGTTACAGCCTGTAGTCTGGCAAAACAGACTTACAGTATTTTGCAGATTGTAAAGTCCTAAAAATTTTCACAAATAGAAATAAAATATTTTTTCCTAAAGTAAACTTTAATATACCCACACATTCCTAATACAGATTACTAAAAATGACATCTATCAAAAACTTTGACTGATAAAATTGAGTGTATTCCTGAAATCAGCATAAAAAACTACATAGATGACCCTCCTGTGTGACAAAATCTTTGTTGAGCAGTGTAATTTTTAGAAAAACATGAATCGGTAATCTAGCCAGTTAACTAACTGCTATGGATTATTTGATTCTGTATCATTCTACCAACATAATACTCGAATATATTGATATTTAGTTCGAACAACTGTAATTGTGTTAAAATGAGGGAAAAAATCCCACAAAACATCCTTCCTTACTAATTCATGACGTAACGACTTACTTGACTAGGTGCTTTATAATTTTCAGTTTTTCGTTAACAGACGGAATGTTCTTGTGAACACGCGGCGAATGGGACTGAAAAGGAAAGGATGCATTTTCAGTGTCACAGACCGGTGCTTCAATGTACGCACAATGGCTGCAATTAGCACGAGGGATAAAAACCTTTCCGAGACCGAAGTCTTCAATGATTTTCTTCTCCCAATAAGGACGTCGCTTTACGCTCTTGATCCGCGTAACAACGTGTAGTTTGTGCGGCAGCTCCGGGTCCCCTCCGTATTTTTCATGCTCCTTAGCTCGCTCTTCAAACACCTGAACGTACGAGCCAATTATTTGCTGTTATTTCCTTTTAAATTCTTCATGCATATCACAAATTTCCTATATTACATCAATTCATAACACATGACCTCAATGTTTTTTTCTGAGTTATGACTGAACTCTTCCATACCTCTTTTGGAATACGAGATTTGGTGAATTTGCTGCGTGTTAAAAGTATCCATGGAAATAATGTCCTTTCCACCAAATTCTGGGGAGAAAAACCTGAGAGTTAATCAGAATTCAAAACATAACGTTCGAGTCTGATGCAAAACACCTTTAAGTTTAAAATGCGAACAAAATTTTAATGTAAAACCATCACAGTTTCGTCTATAGCAGGGCCACTTCTTTAACATTTTGTAACCCAAACGGATGGACTGTATTTATCGGTCCAGAGATGTGTACAGTAGATCCCTTACATTCGTTTTGACCTTACCGTGCTAAACAGAGATGGTCTCTGAATTACTTTGCAGAGCCAGGCCATTGTGCTACTGCTACCAAGGCAGATTCAAACGAGCCCTTTGCGTTGTCTTGCTATGTATAATTACGTAAGGGAATGCCAAAAAAGAAGATAAACACAGATAGTTAAAACATTAAGCTAAGCATTCCGACACGCCACAGGACACTATATGACGCGTCCGTCCCGTTTCTACTCCCGACCTGAAATATTTGCTCCAGACTTCAAAACTACGTTCCTATAAATATGTAGGCTACGGCTTTTAGACTGGGAGCAGATCCCGATCTGAAATAACATAAAATATAACAAAACTGTTATACATTTTACGTTGCTTAAACTTCAATTAAACCTCTTATCAAGTTACTTTCAAACAACTAAACTAAATAAATGCAGTTGTTTGCTCCGCGTTTCTAGTGGGTATTATTATTGTGTTGCACAGTAGAGAACAGTGAAATAGGACTTTTTAAAATTATTTTTTTATTATTTAAAAATATTTTATATATTGGCCAATAGAATTAATTAGTTCATTCTTTTATATCTCGGATCACTCAAAGCGTAATTTCCACGAGTCGATTCGGAAAGCGTTCTCCTTGTAGCAGAAATAATCAGGAAAGAGACAGAAGGTTAAAAGGTAACTTAACGGACCTTGATGAGATCAAGAAAAAAATAATGAAATGGGGCGGTGGAGCCCATACTCAGTCTGTATCACTACAGTTAAAAGAGACGGTGAATGTTTGGAGCGCATTGAACAAAAACGGATAAAGTACACTTCAGTTGCTATCGACTGAAATATATCGGCTACGTCCGTCCATCTTCTAATGGCCATCTGGCATACTCGTCGTTTTCCCGGTCGACCAAACCGCGGTTAAGTTAGCCTCATATTCGATATTCAGTTTTCTAGCTTTAATAACTTTTCACGGAAGTAAGGTGGGACG
>JAODJU010000035.1:12574210-12588635 GCA_026776725.1 Gnathonemus echidnorhynchus | reverse complement strand
AGTTACACCACACGTCATCAAGTTACTCGCAAAGTTACCCCGATAAGCCAATTACCCCGCTTCGTAGTATAGGCCACTGGAGGTGAGCTTAGCGTTGTTATCTTGTTGAAAAACAAATGATTTTCAGTAGGTGTGTCCAGAATTTTGTCTGTTGCTGTACATTGTTTTCCTTTGTATCTTTTATACTGGTTACAGCGTAAAAATGCTCCTTGAAAACCTTATACAAAGGCAGGCTTACAAAGATGTATTACTCCCACAAACATTTCTTTGAGGTTTCGTCGTCTTGGTAACAAGAGGTGCTTATCACAATTCTTCCTATAATAAATTTTAAAAATGCTCTTAAATGAGCTTTTAAGCTCGGATTCCTCTTCCCTTACCATAATCTGCTAATAATGTTAGCATGCTCCCTAGTCTATTCACCTAAACAGATCTGAATCCCTGGAAGTTCTTGAGCGGTACGTTGGTACTACAGGTGATCAGAAGCCATAATCCAAGTTTTTCCTCAGCCTCAATGCTGTGTCCAGGTTTCATACCCAGAAACAGGCCCAGTGTGGACTATTCTGCCTTCTTCATTATGCTTACATTGTAACATGTTGCTGCATTATCACTTGGTTCCTTCAGACGAGACCCAAAACCTGTTGAAGGCTCTGGCCCACAAGGAGCTGCTTCAGGTGCCGAATGTCTACTACCACGTACCTCACCTCTCCAACAACCCGGAGAGCCTCTACCCGATGGTGCGAGTGGGGCAGGGCCGGACTGGAGGTGGGCATGGCGACAGTCTCTCACGACAACTGCACAAGTGTGGATGTGAATAGTACAAAAACTGAAGGAATGTTGATTGGCTTTTTTTGGTTGGGCCATCAAATACAACTGCATCACGTGGGAATGGCTGGACAGATAGGGAACTTAGGGTACAAGTTTAGCAGAGTGGTGATGAGGAAGGAAAATAGAAGATAGCCTTTTTAGGTTCAGTAGGATGAATGTGTTCTGGGAAACAAAACAGGTGCCAGGAAGATCAACAAGTCTGGGGTGTGTGTCCTTGTGTGAGAGACAAAGCAGAAGTTTCGTATTATTTTTAATTACGCACTGATGAATGACTCACTAACTGTTTTCGCCCCACCCTGGGACGGCCACACATCTCATCTTACAAAAGTATTTTAGAACAGTTGTCACAAACATTTATTCAGATATTCTTGACCTTCTGCATCAGTTTACCAAAGTGTTAAAGAAAATTTTCCAAAGCACATTTGGTCAAGCAAGAGCACAGCAGATAGATGAACAAAAGACCCATGGTTGTTCTTTTGATCAAGACCTCACTTCCATTACAATTGAACTGGGGATGCTGGATATTGAATGCGTTTTCACTTTCAGGCTCTCTTGGTTCCAGAACTCCTGTCTGGCCCAGAACTCCTGTCTGGCCCATTCTCTATTGGGCTGAAGGCCTCATAGCAGACAATGCCAAACTGCTACTTTCGGCCACTCTGGCTGCACCTTTGGTGTTGCCTTACGGGGCCTTTTTGTTTCTGAAGTCCGAAACTAAGTTCACATGCCATTTAAAGTCAAAGCAGCACAACAGGAGAAGCAACATCCAGCCTTTTTTACTGCAGCATAATCAGTTCGTGCTCTAAGTGATTGTTTGGGAATCTGAGTCAGGGGTCCACGGGCTTTTGTCCTCTTTAGTGTGGGAGTGAGCGGATCAGGTTTGGTCCCTCGCTGTGGAAGTGCGATGATCTGGTTGGCTTTCCTGGTGTGGTTTTATTGGAAAGATCATGTTCCTCTGAAATCTATAAGGATAAGAGGCACAAAAGACCATCTCTGTTACAAAATAAGGGAGGAATAGAAAGGAGGATAAGCTGATTTCTCTTGTACTACACTTCCTTTGTCTCATTGTCCAAACTTTTGCACTGACATACTTGTCTGCCCCTGGTACTAGTTAACCCTATTGTTTCACGATTTTTTTTTTTTTTTAATTTATGAAGTGAAGTCCTGATTTTTACTCCCTTTACCTGATTTTGGCTGATTGCTGGACTTCAAGTGAGGTAACCATACATGATGAACTGAAAGAAGTCATCTGTTAAGAAGACATTTCTCCCAGTCTGCCTTTCCCTTCCCAGTGCTGTTTACCATTCCGCACCAGACTCTTGAGCAGACGTTGCAATGAATGCTGCTGAGCTTTCACTGCCATTTTGACGTCCAGAAGAGCAAAAACAAACAGTGATGTGAGGGCTGGAAAGATAAACTTTAATTACACATTCATGGTAATGCAAAAACACACATAACCATTCTGCACCCGCGGTCTCACAGCTGCTAGTGTGAAGCCAGTCCATTATCCTGTATGGGATATTTGTCATGCAAACCCACCCTTATCATCTTCAGACTGAAACGGAGAGCCTGCCTTCCTCCCCAGGGGGGGTGTCATGGGGAGAGCTGCGTTCAGATGTGGAAATCAGATCTGCTGCTATCTCAGCACTTCACTGGTGCCTTGTTCATCGATCTTTCAGGCCACTATTTCTCAGCGCTTTTGAGATGGAATCCCTCGCATGCCGTCATAATTTTTTGGGAAATCAAAAAATTAATTGATGAGGGAAAGCCGACTGAGATGAGTACAGCCCCATATAGTGGAAATAAAAGCAACGCTGAATCAGTGCATGGATATTAAAGCAAATAATAGACAGATGTGCACTGAAAGTGATCTCAGGTCCATAGCATTTCCACTGAGGAAATGTCCGAAAAAGTCAGCATCCAATATTCAGCCAATGATGAGGCATAAATGAAACATATTCCACAGAATTCTTGTATTCCAGCAGGGGCGATTCAAGGATTTGACCCTGAAAAAATACGGGATGCCGGCCCCACCCCCCTGGTCCTGCATGTTTAAATTTGCTGAACAGGGGTGGTACACGATACTGAGGGCTGAGACAAAAGTCTGTGGGTTCTACACCCCTAAATAGGGTTTAGTATCAGATTAGCAAATTTCAAACTCCTACAGAAATTTTCAAATCTCCTACAGTCACCCCAGTATTGCAGCAATTGTCCAATACACCCATGTGTTTCTTGACTCAACTACTACCCCACCTTGTTTAGGTAACCAGTACTTCACTGAGTTTTTAAGTTAATTAATTAATTTGGAATTGAAATTTAACAGATACATGGAATGGCTGATGTGCCCCTGAGCAGAGGTTTGGGGACCAAAGCGGCACTGATCCAGCCATCCAACAAAATCAGTAATGTTTGGGAGAACAGAAGAAATTCTTGTTTATATTTTATTGTGCTACTGTTGATTTGCACATGTTCAAATGTTTAATTGTGTTTTTTATATATATATATATATATATATACATTTTCTATCCTGATAAATAAAAAATGTTCTTTGACTTAAGATTTTTGCACAGTTCTGTAGTTTGATGATTCGTGCCACTGAGTTGCTTTGACTTCTGTCCCTCTTCTCTCCTGAGGCTAGACTGCCTGATAAACCACAATTGTGAAAAATTATAAAAAAAGGAAAATGATCACCACTGGGAATGATTAGTACACCTCTCCATGGTTCCTTTTATCTTCAGTCCAGTCTGTGTTCCGCGGGACGGCGAGCTTTCATGGGAAACAGGGTGGAGGAGGGTCTGATCTGAGCCATAGGCACATGTGCCATTGTTAAAGAGCACTCTAATGACACAAAGGGCTCTCCACTGAGACGTCAGCTCACTCCTATAAATAGACCCTTTAACTGTGTAATAGACCCACAAAACGACCCCCTGTGTAAACCCAGATCCCACCCCCTCAGAAATCCAAGGTGAGCCTTTGCACAGAAGCACACGCTGAGCTGTTTATATTCACGAGATGTGATGGTTTGCCCCATGATAACTGTTATCATATACCATATCGGTCAAACCTCTGGACAAACCTACTGAAAATCATTTGTTTTTTAACAAGATGATGACCCTAAGCATACTTTGAGGTAACATAGTAAGTGTTATCTTGTGCACAAGGAAAGAGATGGAGTGCTGTGACAGGTGACCTGGCCTCTGCAACCCCCCACCCAAACCCAATAGAGCTAGTTAAAGACGGTTAGGGTGAATATCATGGCTAAGTTATAGACAGATGCATTAAAAGCGAGAGTGTTCAGACTTTTAACTAATAGTGTGTTATCTTGTTGAAAGGGTAATATTTAATGTGTTATTACCATATAACTTGTGATTCTGTACTGGATAAACAGCTAAACATGGATGGAAGAATTTATTATATATAAACCAGAAATCTAATAAATCATCAAACAGTTGGCTACAGTAGGTGTTCCCAGGGTTGTTTAAACTTTTATCCAAATTGATTTGCTTTAGTTGTACAGCTATTATACAGGGTATTATACAAGAGGAGTTCAGACTAAGGGCACTTGCTCAGCTCTGATTGAAAACACTCTGGCCCGAGGGTTTTCAAGTCACAAGGCCGCATTCCTTACCGCTAAATTGCTGATGTACACAGAAGGCCACTGTTACACTGAATACACATTAACAGGAGTCCTCCGCAGTATTATCTATTAATGAAATATTTCTGTCTTCTATTAATAACTCATTGTATTTTATTGGCCCTGTTTGATCTCTTTATATTTTGATCCTTTAATAAGTGTCCTTTATATAATTCATAATTTTGCAAGGATTCTCTAAGGTGTAAAAGTGAAGAGGTAGTGGGGAGGGGTTAAGGTGGTTTTCCTTCATATCACTACTGGAACTATGTTAAATGTCGATTCATTTGTTTTTGTACCATGTTGCCATGTCTCATAAAACTTTTCCATATTTTTTGCTAAGAAAATTTAATAAACGGTACAGACCCTCTCCTTGTTTAGCGACTGCCTCTGTAAGTGACTATTCGCAAATACTACGGTAGTCAATCAATATATTTCTGACAACTCTGACAAATCCTGATGTCCAACAATGCATGTTAGATTATGAATAACACTGCTGTAAATGTGCGCGAACTTCCTTTGAATGCAACAGCAGCACCCAGCCAAAGCGCTTGCGGGCACCTGGGCTACGTGCTTTCTATTCAGTGACCATTTAGCTTAACAACCTGGTTGTTGGAATAGAACTCGGTGGCTAAAAATGGAGAAGGTGCAGTATGATTTTGCAGTGATGTTCAAGGCCTTGTTTTCATCCTGCTTCTCCTCTGCACAGTCTCCATAGTGATGGGGATCCCCACGGTGAAAAGGGAAGTCAGGTCCTACCTGGCGGAGACACTGCGCTCTCTCATCGACAGGCTGTCACCTGAGGAGAAGCTAGACTGTGTCATCGTCATTTTTGTTGGGGAGGTGTGTCCTTCTGAGGGTCCATTTCATTAACTATCTAACAAAGTCATCACTTACCTGACTCACTAATACTCTAGACAAGAATCATGAATGTGCATCAGGAATCTCTTTGCAGATTCTCTCCACATTATTCATAAGGCACAATTATTTTCTCCCATACAATGCAATCCATTTTCTTGAAATATTTTTTAGACCTGGAGGACTCTCTTCTCTTCTCAGTGTAACTTTTGTAAAAAGGTCCCTTGAATCCACGTTCTGGTGGGATACAAAGTGTGGACTGAGCTGCTGTCAGGAGTTTCTCTCTTGGCTGCACATTTAACGGATATTTCTCTCTCCACAGACGGACACGGACTACGTGAAGAGTGTTGTCGAGGGACTGCAGAAGCAGTTGCGTGCTGCCTAACCCTCTTACCTGAGTGTGATCAGGCCTGTCAGAACTGGAGATATTGTAATATTTTAAAATTTTCAAATGGGGGCTGTTTCTCAGATTCCTGAAACCACCATGTTTGGCCCCAGCAATCACACCAAGTGTAAAATCACTCACATCTCACATCTGAGCCATTCTAACACTTAGCTGTACAAAAGGCTTTTGTCCATGTCTATTTGTTATACATATTCAGTTTCGGCCACATAATTCACTATCTGTGCGTGCAGGCTGTTTGCATTAACAATATACAAAATGTGGATTTGAAAGGATTTAATCGTTGTGCAACTTCCTGAAATGTTATCTGTGAGATCATTCTCATTCATTTCAAACTTTATCTAATCCCCTGACTTTCGTGCCACAGTTTCTCCAGCGAGTTCAGCTCTGGATTGCTAGAGGTCATCTCCCCACCAAGCAGCTACTACCCTGACTTCAACAACCTGAGGGTGACCTTTGGTGACTCAAAGGAGAGAGTCAGGTGAGGCTTCATTTCCCGTTTTGAGGACTGCATATGCAAAACATTGTATGACCTCTTTACTGCAGGCCAGTGCATTAATTAAATTCTAGACTCCAAAGAAAAATGGTTCTTAGTTATTTCAATGAAATAAGACCTCAGTAAACAAAGAACTACTTTGTTTAAAATTGTAGTAAAATAATTCCTAAATACTTCAAGGTTGCAAAATTATGTGAGTCACAAGACCTTGCCTGTACTGGTAAATGACACTGGATGTACTGAGAAATATCGTAAGACGTTTGCTGTTCCTGGCTTTTACTGGGTGTGGCTGTCGAGCTGCTGTTGCAGTGATTGCAGCCCTTTTCCCGCAAAGTGAGTAACTGTAATATCATTCGAATTTGGCGGCTGCCACCTGATTGCTTCCAGAGCGCGGATTCAGAAACTACATGTAGGGGTAGAAAACACAGGTGGGAGAGAAGCAGGCGCTGGCACTGGAGTGGAGCCCACGTCCGTGGACCAGTCTGGCGTAAGAAAAATTCACGGAACAGGGATGCCAGCAGATTATTTGACAATTTCATAAGTTTAATCATTTCCCTTTTCTTCCCAGATGTGAATAGAAGGCGTGAATGTGAGGGGTCATAAAAAATAGAAAATATATTTTTGGAAATTAACCAACCACACTGAAAAACCTCCAGTGTTCCGTGACCCAGTGGAATACTGGCCATGAACCATGGTTTAGATTCCGGTACACTAGAGGCAGCCCTCAAACTAGACCTGAAGGCATTGGTGCTTCTTGTTAGTCACTGTACATTGTAATGGCCATGCCTCTTGCCCCATTATCTTACAATGTTAGCAGAAATGCTCGCTGCTTTGGTTACCTGTACAGATATGTGGCTCATTATACTGTATAGTTATATGGTCTGTATAGTTATATGGTCTGTACAGTATTTGTGCTTATTAGCCTTTTCTGTGAAAAAGTATAGATTAGGTCAATGTATGAGTCTGCTGTCCCATATTCATGTTTAATTTCGTAAAAGCATGTTATAGCAATTTTTTAAAATCATATATATTTCCTTTTTGTTTCGTTGGATTTAATGCAAAACAGAGAGAGTTGATAGTTGATTGAGAGAGTGACAGTGATTCTTTCGGAGAATTGTGCATTTGTGTTCCATTACTTTTGTCTTTTTATTTTGTTCATTGCAAATTGCAAGTCGGCCCAGAGAACTTACAGTATCTCATATGAACTACCTCCTGATAAAGAAAAATGAGAAGGACTGCATGCTCTCCAGTGAAACGAAGAGTATAGACTTTGCTCTCAATTCTAACTGTGCCTCATGGTGAACATCACTTGGACTGTGACTTTGGAAACAGGCAGACGTTATAGTCACAAATTGCTATTAGTGATGAATTTCCCTTGAATAGTGCTGGATGCTGTAATGGATCCATCCATCTTTAAAAGCACTTATTCAGCATGAGGTCATGAGGAACCTGCAGGTGCCTAGTGCAGGAAGTAAATGGTATAAGGCAGGGGAACATTCTGGGTGTGTGATATCATTCCATTTCATGGTTAATCACAATTGGCAATGCAGAGTCTCAATCGCAGCAGTTTCACAATATAATAAAGGTAACCTGAAATTGCACATGTTAGTAGTTTATTACAAATTATGTCTGAGGTTTTACTCTCTATGCTTTTACTCTGCACTGCACTCATACTTTCTCATGTAACATTAACTCAGAGCTTCATGTATCAAAACAGGTGGAGAACAAAACAGAATTTGGACTATGCTTTCCTGATGATGTATGCTGTGAACAAAGGTCTTTATTATGTGCAGGTATGTAGGGGGATATATAGGCTGCATGTTTTCATGAAAACTATATCATAAAAGTTGCAAGTGGCACCTCTGATACTGAACTATACATTCAGCTGCAAATATCTGTATATTTGAATAAGATACTTTTGCTTGGTTCTCAGATTACCAAGATAACTAATTGTTCTGAAGGTGCTTTTAGATTGTATGCTTTTGAATTTTATCGTGATGTTGATGACTGTTAGTTTGGTGAAATACAGGTCTCTTGACTGGTTGCCTCTATCATACTGACAGTGTGTCTGAAAGTCCTTTCCACTCTCATGCCTTGTAGCTGGAAGATGACATCGTAGCCAAACCAAACTACTTTGACACCATGAAGACGTTTGCACTGCAGCTATCTTCTGAGGAATGGATGATTCTAGAGTTTTCTCAGCTAGGTTTCATTGGTGAGGGGCTTTGCATAGATTAGCATGTACATATTATGCATTATATTCAGAGAAATTCTGACTTGGGCTATTCTTATTAATCAATTTCCTTTCCTCCAGACTACACAACCACACTACAGTTTCTTGTCCATACTGAACAGGAACAGCCATAGAAGATGTGTTATGACCCAATGATTTTGTTAACCTCAATGGCTCCATAGCTTTAAGTTTTATTTTACACTACTTATAGCCAAATTAAGCTTCATGAACCATTTGCTGTATTTTCTGATCCCCACTAGATGGTGCTCTCTGTTCATAAAAGGGCTCAAAGCATGCCCCAAAGCAAACCAAGAGCACTATCTAGTGGGGTGAAATGTTCATTTGCCCTTCACTATCTTATACCTGTAGTGGATGTGGTGATAATGTGTCATGGGACTTTAGCTGGGTGCTGGCAAGGTGAGAAATCTGGAGTCCCAAAAGCAGAGAGAATATTTTTGTTGCACCCTGAACAACCTCAGTGCAGAGGCATGCTATGCATAAATGCATACAGGAAAATTGTAATTTTCAATCAAACTCACTTCCCTATCCATGCCTCTTTCTGTACAGGGAAGATGTTCCAGTCCCCTGATCTCAACCTGATTGTGGAGTTCATCTTAATGTTCTACAAAGAGAAACCTATCGACTGGCTTCTAGACCACATCCTGTGGGTGAAAGTTTGCAGCCCAGAGAAAGATGATGTATGTGGACAGAGGGGGAGCCACAGACATCTGGGTTATGTCTTATATTATGGTGACTTAGTGTACATTACAGACACCCCAGCTGTCCTGGAAGTTCCAGGAGTCTCCTGCATGTTGGTAGCAGCTGCCTGATGTCTGCTTCCCTTCTACAAAGATTCTAGATAAGGTTTTGGGTCTTTGCTATTTCTCACACATGCTCTGTCTCTAAAAAACAAATGTCTGGGATATTGTATATCAGTTGTGGGCATTAAGGAGTCCCTAATAACATGCGGGAGACTCCCAGAACTTCCAGGAGAGCTGGGATGTCCGGCATCATACCAAAATATAATCTTGGTAGTCGATGGACCACTTGACAATTGATATAGATACTCAATGTTTAGTTGAAACCTCTTTGTTCTGGACTGAAAGAAGTGAGAGAAAATTTGCAGTCTACCAATGTGGAGCAGTGATTGGCGTAAATATATCCCTTTTCCCAAAATTCAACTTGTTAGCATTAAATCATCCATCTTTCAGTTGCTCATGCAGTACAGGGTCCCAGTGTATCTGGAGAGTCTGTTCTAGTAAGACAAGAAAAGAAATCAGTATAGGGAAGTCTGAGCCTTATTCGGTATGTACTCAAAGAACGCTGGTGTGGGGGCACAGCTGGCATGTGGGTTCTGATGACCGTTTATCAGCTAAATCTTTTTAGGACATCAGAGGTGGCTGGGTGTGGCACTGACGTGGCTCTCCTTAATCTGTTGTATTTCTCAGATTTCTCTTGGAAGAAAGTCACCTCAAAGAAAGCTCAGTATGGTCTGTAAAACAGATCTCCATAGGTTCTGGGAGAAGTCTCACTTTTTCACCACCCCAGATATCTTTAGGCTCAGCTGAAATTTTGTCATGGAACTCAGGGACTAAAAGCACAGCTTTGTGCTGCTTATTTCTCACATAGTGGTTGTAAGAGAAAATGGTTTAAGGATAAAAATACTTTAAAAAGTTAACTTTAAATTTTTTTCATCAGTGACTTCCCTGAAAAGCAAATAACTTTGAAATAGCATTAAGATTATTCTCTGAAAATTGAGTTATACACAACACAATAGATACTGGCTTCGATATTCATAACAAAATTGAACCAATATTATAATATGATTATGAAAACATATCAGTATATCTGAGTTTTTTTATTTGTATTGTTTACTGGTCCTAGAGCAGAATAGGATGGTAACAATTAACCAGTAATAATCAGTAATAGTTTACTTGATAGGGCACAAATACTTAGTAATAACTCAGTTACGACTGAGGTCCAAAGTCGTAACTTTTTTGATTCAATGAAGTTTGACCAAATTATGAACAAATATAGTTTCTACTGTAGATAAAAGATGTCACAGTTCATTAATGAACAAACATGAGATCAGTATTTCACTTGTGTTATTCATGACCTATACCTTCAGTAGTTCTTTAGTTGTTCCTTCAGAAGTTCACAAATATTTACAAAATTAACAGATATAGAATCAAATATATAACTGCTTGAGATTAAAGATGCATCACGATTAAAAGATGAATTAACATGAGATCAGTATGTAACTAAGACTTAGTTTGTGCTTAATTAATACATAAGTAATAGTTTAATACTGTACTATTTGTGCCGTTGAAGTGAAGTGCTACCTAATAATCTATGAAAGTTTGTGTGCCGAAATAGTACCAAAAAAATACCTAATCATGAGCAGAGATGGAGGATCTTAAGTGGTTGCCCAGCCTTATGAAAAAATGAATGGAATTCCTGTGCTCCCTTTCCTCCTTCCTACTCCCCCTCCTCCTTCTGATAACGTAGTGCAAGCTGAATCCTTGGGTTCCTTTAAATCAGAGCTAGATAAGATTTTAACAACTCTGAGCTATTAGTTAAGTTCTCCCCAAGCGAGCTAGATGGGCCGAATGGCTTCCTCTCGTTTGTATAGTTCTTATGTTCTTATGTACTTATGTACTCCCTTCCTGCCTCCATCCTCAGCGTTGCCATGAGTGATGCTGAAAACTCCTGCACTCCTGGTGCCAGGGGTTGAGAAGCCCAAGGGCCTGTAGTCTGCCCTGCTCCAAACAAACTCTTTATCAGCAGAGCGTCTCGTGACGTGCCTTCAGCAGGGCTGGCCTTTTGATTAGTGCACTGGTTATGTCCAGATAGAAGAAATTAACATGTTTTCAGTTATCACTATTCCATATAGGATTGTCCTGACTTGGGGCTTATCCCAGAATGTGTAGGAAGCAAGAACATAAGACAGTTACACATCTTTTTGCATCTGCCACTGATTTTCTTGTACAGACATGTTGGAAGAGCGTGTTGTTCTTGAAGGAAGAGCCTTGTAATTAGACAGCGATAGCTTTATTTGTTGATAAATATTATTTATTTATTTATTTTATATAAATTTATTTGTAGAGCATGGGTGTAGTTTTCCTTGCAAACGAACATACCACTGAGTAGTGCAAACACAAATTCGGGAGTATTTTAATGAATCACAATAACACATTTTAAATGTACATTGTGCTTTTGCTTGCATGTCTTAGCAGCAACCAGAAGGCAGTCTGATAACAGTGATGTTATCTGGTAATTATTTTCGCGTTTGACTAAAGCCTGATCTTGTTTTCATTTTGAGAGTTTTTTTAAGGGTGCAGCAGGTGCATGTTGGAGAGTAAGTCAGTGCATCACAGGACAGACAGACAGACACAGACAGACAGACACACACACACACACACACACACATTCACTCAAGTACACCCACTGAGACACCAGGGCACCATGCAGAGACAAGGGGTCTGTAGCCTGTTACTGTGGGTCAACAGCACGACCTGTAGAGACACCATGTTCTCACGCCATCACTATCATGGTGCAAACAAGTGCCAGTCTCTGGGAAAATGAGCCTGGCTTGTGTTTGGTGATGTCAGCCAGAATCAATGTAGGAATAAAGTCGCAGCAGGCTCCAGAGTGTCAGCATTAAACAAGCCAAGATATAAAACCCGGTACCATGAAAACTGTCGCAGTCCTCAACATCCTTAATAATAATTCAGTAAAAATCAGTCTCTTGTAGAACGGCCTGGAAACTGTCTTCATGTTACAGAAAAGGCTTATGAAGGAGGTACCAAGATATCTGAGAACAGCCCTGAATTAGCATGTTTAGACCAATACTCATGTTTCCTGATGCCTTGGTTAAAGGTCTTTCACTTATGCTCCCCTGTTCTGCTTCTCTATCCATGTCCATCTCTGCAGAAGCACTGTGAGAGACAGAAGTCCAGCCTTCGGATCCGCTTCAGACCGTCCCTTTTCCAGCACGTCGGACTACACTCTTCCCTAACGGGAAAAATCCAGAAACTGACAGTATGATCCACCTTCCACCTCTCACTGCTGACTGTAACTCCATCCATGCTCTTGTCAGCTTTGGAGAAGCCACTTGCATTTAAAGCAGCTATATTGATTTTCAGCTAAGCATGTAGACACATTTTTGTATATCTGTGTCCTAGAATATTGCTGCTGGGTGGATCCAGTTTCTTTGATGTGGTTACACAGGAGTCAATAATACCTGTGTAGACAAGATATATTTCAACCTACTATCAGAGCTGTAGGTGTCGACTTCAGTTCCCAGCTAACCCTAGTTCCAGTGTCCACTCTTTACCTGTTACTACGGCTGAAGTCAATTATCCCTCTTGTTCTTCCCAGGATAAGGACTTCCTGAAACCTCCGCTCCACAAGATACACGTGAACCCACCTGCAGAGCTTTTCACATCCATGAAAGTCTACCAAGGTCATACTCTGGAGAAAAGCTATCTGGGTGAAGACTTCTTCTGGGCCACTGCTCCTGTGGCTGGTGACTACATCGTCTTTAAGTTTGACCAGCCTGTTAATATTGAAAGGTGAGTGAGAGCATCAAGGAGGACATATGAGTGGACATAGTTCTGCTGGAGTGGGCTTCAGATGTCTGACTTGGGTCACTGCAACTGATTTGGGATGTCGGAACAAATCTGTGTACAGTAGGGACAGAGAATTCAGTGTCAACATGGGTGACATCATGACATCATGTTTTACTTACACAAAAGTGTTCTGAGGGCAGAATGTAAAATGATTGGTTTAGAGAGATAACCAATAAGATTGTAGAGGAGGTGGGTCCCAGCAACTAGAGGAGGCGGTACCAAGATATCTGATTGGTTGTTGCCGACTCCTTCTGATGCTTGGACTTTCTCTACAATCTGATTGGTTATCTCTCTGAGCCAATTGTTTTTTTTCTACCCTCAGAATATTTTTGTGTATATAAAACTCCCATGAGCCTCACTGTTATTCAAGCAATAAGTTTACTTCCTTCTGTACCTGGATGTCTCATATGTTGGCTCTAGACAATATGGCATTTAAAGACATGAAATCAAAGATTGCTGGTCCATGTTCTGTGTGGGACTCAGCTATAGTGACACTGAAGAAAACAATCCTCCCCACAGCTCAAAAAATGCCCATGGTATGTGAGTGCTCACCTTGACATGGATTAGCATCTCCTGCCCAGTACACCAGCTTTCCTGGGAACTGGATCTAGGTCCACTGTGAGCCTATACTTAACAAGCTGTTATGGAAAAGGATGAATTTTGAATAAAAGTATCTCCTCAGCAGATGCATATAATGGAATGTGACAGTCATACTGGTAATACTGACAGGCAAAAAAAAACTGGCACAGACAGAGCTTAAAATCTGCATTGCAGGGGCTGTAGAGGCAGGCAGAAAAGCAGCAGATTGCAACAGTGTGGTGAGAAAATGCTGGAAACGGGACAGATGCTTTTGAACTGACACCTCTGAGCAGTGAAGTACGCAGGCAGAATGTATGCTTGGAGAGACACACACTGCAACTCTTTACTTAAGTAAAGGAGGGGGAGAGCCCAGACCTGGGCCTCGGTGAGAGAACAAGAGGTCACTGTGAACCAGGACGCAGAAAGTAGGATGAACATTTCCTGCTTGCTGCATCGTGCTGCTGGCATTCCTTATACAGCTTCAGTACAGCTTCAGTACAGTGCAGCTTCAGACCAGTACAGCTTCAGACCAGTACAGCTTCAGCAGTATCATTTATAGGGTAAATTAAATGCAAATTCATTATATTTCCACAACTGAGTGGAGCTTAATTACAACCCCAAATCAGAAAAAGTTGGGACGGTATGTTAAATTAAAATTTTAAGTACTGAAAACAGTACTTTGTTAAATTATCTTCGGCCTGTATTACATTGAAAACAATACAACAACACATTATTTAATGTGTTCCTCATGAATTTTATTGTTTTTCTCAAA
>JAODJU010000035.1:12542902-12556409 GCA_026776725.1 Gnathonemus echidnorhynchus | reverse complement strand
CCCGGGCGGGGGGGGGGGGGGGGGGAGGGCAGGGAGAGGGGTAGGGGAGATCAAGTACAGAGAGGATGATAGCAAGTGAAAAAAAAAATGCTTTAAAGACAATGAGTAAACACAAGCCGACACCCGTCGAAGGAACACAGTGGGAGCTTCCAGGGCTGATGACAGCGAATGGGATGAGGGGGTTGGGGCAAGCCATTTTTTTGAGGTGGGGAGGGGGCGGCATCTGGGGCAATTCTCAGAAAACAAGGGTAGATACAACAAAGAATCACGATGGTTTCCTTTCTGTCACACTCCATAGTACAATAGACACTGAGTGCTCTTAGAAGTCCAGCGTTTGTCGTGCTATTACTCCGACATTTCAGGGAGAAAATGTTTCTAAGCCATTTACCCGTTGGACTTGTACTTCCACATAGTTTAACCATTAATGGCGTAAATTTGTTAAACCTTTACTTATGCAGTGGTGTGATGTGAATGCACTGGGAGGAGTATTTTTATTAGGGAGCTGTTAGTGTGGATGCCTCAGGTTACAGTTATTCATTTTTATATTCATTATTTACTCTTTTAACTATTGCTCTTTTAACCATGTGCATTTTTTCTCGCAGGCTTCACCTCATACAATGACAAAGTGACTACAAAATAAAAAATACTGTAGATACACACATATATTACATATGCATGTACATATAGTCTAATATATGACAAACTCATCTGTTTTAACAGCAGAAAATATTTAGTGATCCTATTCAGTGATCCTCAGGAAGACCTCTTAATTTATCCACACAGTAAAAGAAACATAAAAACCGTAGTAAACCCAGGGAAATCTTAATATTAGTAGTTATTTTAACGATAATAAAATAAAACTAAAGAACCTTTATTTTGCATATAATCTACAATAAATATATTTATGGTAATAAAATAGAATTACTTGACAAAAGAAACACTTAAAATATTTAAATATTCATTTATAACGTAAACATTGCCATTGCACAAGATGATTAATAATAACCTATCTTATACCCCAAAACTTATCAATTTCTCTTGACAACATTGACAGCCATAATAATCTAGCCCTCAAGACACTTTTTGATTCAGGCAGAACTTAAAACAACATTTGATCGTCACAGTTATGTAGCAGGACGTCAAGTTGAGCCCAGAGCAGCCTCATTGTACCATAGCTTTCATGGGTTCAGTCAGTAGCCTGACTGCCTATACAACTGATAATTATAATACTTTTATACTTCACAAAATAAGAAGTCCATTTTCTTTGGCACATGCTTCCCGAGCACATAATAAAACATTTTTTTGCTTTCTGCCACTGTCCAATAAAATTAAAATGATCATGATTTTGACAGAAAACTGTCAAACGTATATTTTGAAAGTATCGGGATATATGTCTCCATACTGACACGTTCACTACATTTTCAGTATTTTACTATTTCTGTTTGCACTTAATACATTATAGTTTAGTTATTTTTGTAAGCAAAAATTCTTCAGGTTTAAGTAAATTATTTTAATAACTCATGTGGTTTCATGTGTTTTAAAAAACGATTAGAACGTGTCTGTGAAAAAACAAGACTCTTCCCCTCGTATTTCATTAAAATGAACTAAAACCATTATAACTTTTAGTAATCAAACACGCAGTGTAATCCTCCTAAAGGCTATTAGCGGTTAATAATAATTCCTACACATTCTTGAAAAACTACAGCAGTTGCTGCAGCAGATATAAATTGAAAAAGTAAACACAACACCAGTAGGTCACCTGAGCTGAGCCCGAACCCAAAGCACAAAATTGCCACTTAGTCCCAACTAACAAACAGGAATTAATAGCATCGGGCCTGGATTATACTGTACAAAATCTGACATTAGGAAGGAAGACCTGCAAAGCAAGACTATCACAAAAGCCTAAAGGAAAAGTTTTCTTTGACTAACAACATTGTTTACAGCTAGAGTAAAAATCTTATTAGAACCCTCTGTTTATGCAAACAAGGTAAATAACAAATCGCCTTTACATTTAGCTGCACTTCAGCTGAGCTGTCTGGGAACAGCTAAAGTGTAACACAACAATGTCAGCTGTTCAGACTCTGAAAAACAACACGCGTTTATTTCCCCAACGGTTTTCATTTTAACTAGAAGGCAGAAATGGGGTGGGACGGGTGGGGGCGGGGGGGTTGCTATGCAGCTCTGAGGCTACACAGCGGTAAAGAACAAAGCGGGGAGCCTTGTGGTGGAGCAGTCCGTCCTGGTGCCCAAGCCGGCGGAGCCCTCAGCTGTACCGCAGCCTGGCGAGCAGGCAGGCCACGCTCAGGAAGAACCAGACAAAGAGCAGGTTGGGGCTGAGAGCCAGCAAAGGCACAGAGTACAGGAGGCTGGGGTCTAGCCGGAAGTCCCGGATGGGCAACAGGCCACTCAGGTTCTTCTGGGTGACCCCCTCCCTGGTCCCAATGCTGTTGGGGGTGTGGGGGGCGTGGGGGACAGGGCAGGAAGAGGACAGGAGCCAGAGAGGAGGGACAGACAGACATGCAAAAGGACGGCATTTGGAGGAGGGGGCGCAGGTGACAATAAGAGATGGTTGGAGTGATAAAATAAATGACATGAGAGCAGGGACAGGGGAGAGGACAGGGCCCAGGGTGGGGACACGGTGGAGTCGTCGATCAATAATAAAATCAAAATAAATCAACAGTGAAATTAAGTGAAGTAAAAGTGAGCAAAAAACAAAGCCGAAAGAATGGAAGAAAGGAGGAAGTACAAAACAGGCACATAAAGGCAGAGAAGAAAACAACAGAAAAGAAACCAAACAAAAAAGAAATTCACCATCATAAAAAGAGAGAGAGAGAATAAAAAAAGAAGAGAAAATTAACAGAAATGTTCTGTAGTCTTTGGAAGGAAAAGAAAGAGCAGGTAGTAAGGAACAGCGATGGCTCTCTATGTTTAACAAACAAGAGGGTGGGGGAGGAGGCTGTTGGGGGGGCCATGCAGTGCAGTCATGCTTCTTCCCAGCATGCAACAGGCACAGAGCCGCAGAAGGGTAGCGTCAACTGTGACAGATATCCCATAATTCCTTGCCACTCCATGGAGTTATTACCAGTAAATGAGCTCAGAGAAACTAAATATACAGGCATTCTCTGTTCTTGTTTGTTTAAAGAACTGTTTGACACATCGGACGGACTAGAAGGGGAAAAAGTAGGAGAGATCTGAGACAGAGACACAGGAAGGAACAGGAAGTGACGGCAGGCAGGGGAAAAACAGCATGGCTCTTCCACTACACAAGCCCTGAGGCCTATCCAATCAACCGCGCTTCATTTGGTCATCTCCCTCCCTCGCAAAGCAGAGACGTCTTAACAGGAGCACAGGGGTGCCCCACCCCCTTTCGTTTTCCTCCTGGCAGCAGCGTCAGCACATAAGGATTGGAGGCGGGGGGGTTGGAGGGGGGGTGACGGATGGATGGGATGCGATGCAGGATGGAAGATTAAGAGCTCCATCGCTGGAAATCGAACATTCCCTCATAGCTCGGGCGAATAGATGAACAAGCAAAAGTATAACTGCCGGACACTAAGGGTAAAACAAACATTAAGCGGAAAGGAACAACTGCTAACTGCAGGGGCGGGGATTTTAATTTCAGAGCCAGCTGTGACTATTTGTGGTGTTACCATTTGTATCAAATCCATCCTGAAGTTCAGATAGCCGGGCAAACTTTTTCTAGCTACTTTGCCTTGTAGCAGTGGTTGACGTATGTAGAGATACAAAAACTGTTATCGGATAAATAATTGATCATGTGGGTCTTGCCCTTCTAAACAGCGGCACTGTCATTCGTCCTCCAGTCTCTGACTGTGTACTGGTCAAAATTTACTGCTCCAGCGTCCTGAAAGTACCAGGTGGCCCTTAACCCCAGCGACCTGGTCGCACCGACAATCCTGCGGCTGACTGCCTGCCATGACCCATTAAATAAATCTCACGCAGATTCTCATGGTGAGAAGAAAACCAAAAATGTGTCTTTAGGTGGCCGGTATCAGACAGCAGCCTCCTAGAATCATCACAAACCACAAGAACTAAAACGGAAATACAGACTTATACGTAAAAATATCAAATAACTAGCAAGAATCTCTCCACCAGTTTAAACTCTTTTTAGTAATCTAGTTAGGTAAAAGTCTGAGTAAAAAAGTACTGGATTTAGTGAATTATTTAAAGTACTACAGATTGGCTCGTAAACAAAATGAAAACCAAAATAAAAATAATCTAAATTCATGCCTTAAATATGTCTGGAATATTTACTACTCATAACTTTGGGTGGTTTGTACTTTTTTTTTTTTTTTTTTACTTTTGCTTACACAGCCTATAGCCACAGCGATGCTGTGGGCATGAATGGCGCCCCCTGTAGTTGGCACTGTCCCAGCATTAGAGCGGGGTTTGGGTCAGGCAGCCTGGCCGGACACCTACCTGCGCATGCAGTCGAGGGCCTGCGTGAAGACCTGCGGCGCCATGCCGTGCTCGTGCTGCAGGATCAGACACTGCTCCAGCGTCACAGACATAGCTGTGCGGTCCTTGGCGCTCTTGCAGCTGGTGAAGCGCACGCCATTCAGGCGTCTGCAGATCTAGGTGGGCAGAGGATGGGTCATGCTTCACGTTCTACCGGATGCTGACTGTTAGCGTAGAGAAGGTGAAAAACAGCAGCTCGTAACCTCAAGGTAGCCGATTCAAGTTCCTTCCGGGACCCTACTGTAGATCAACTGATTAATATCGAATGGTATAAATTACTACAATAAACTTTTTGATAAAATTGTGAACTACTTGTACATCATTGCTACTCCTGCTGAAAGTTTATGTCCTGCCGACAGGTAATTTGAGTATAACTGCCTGGCTCATCGGCCAGAGCCCTCCACCACCTACCTCGGCCGCCTGCCAAAGGATGTCCACATTCTTGTTCTTCCTGGCATGAACGTTTTGGCCCAGAAACCTCAGCAGCTCCGGCAAACAGGTCTGGCTGCGGGACCGAGGTAGACCTGAAGATCCAGGGAGACCGGGAACGTGAACCAAGATCACCTCACAGACACAGAGTGCTTTCTCAGGTCAAGTTCTACTCCTGAGGCGTGTGCAAGCAAATTAACACAAGTTAATAGGCAGCGGCCTCAGAAAATTGAAAAAAAAAATGTAACGTTGACCCACTAAGACTACCTCAGATTTTAGCTTTATTGTAAAAAAAAAAAACTACACATACAGAAATAACCTTTGCAAACAACATTAAATAAGGTTTCATTAAAGACAATGACAGAAGATGAATGAGGACTCACAGTCTTCAGGTAAGACCTCTTTAAACTGCTCGTAGTAGGAATTCAGACGAGCTAAACTCTCCCCATTGACGACTTCTTGTAAAGACGTGTCTCCAAACCTTGGAAAAATCAAAGGAAAATGACGTGTCAGATCGAGTGGATTAAGCAGAAGCTTTCACTAGTGATGGGTAAATGAAGCTTCATGAACCATCTGCTGTATTTTTTGACTCCAAAGGATGGTGCTCTTGGTTTGCTCTGGGCTATGGTTTGAGCCATTTTATGAACAGGGAGCACCAGCTAGTAGGGTCAGAAAATACTGCAAATCGTTCATGAAGCTTCATTTGGCCATCACTAGATTTTACAGCAGCTGACCAATCATGTTGCCAAGCTAATATGTTTCTCCAGACATTTCTCTTGTGTGGTTTCTGGATGATCAAATGCGCTGCCAAACCACATCCGATCACCAGGTTCCCTCTCCACCTTCAAGAAACACCTCAAAATCCATCTGTTCCATGAATTCTTCTACTAGCCTGATGCGTCTCTGTGTTCTCTGAATGTTCTTAATGCTGCAGTTCCTTGAATTGTCTTATTAGGTTCTTGCTTGGCTAGAAGCAGCTCCTGCTCCAGTCCTGCATACACTTGTGCCTTGGCATTCATAGGAAGCTCAGCCTGGCTGCATTTATGCCTAGCAGACTCCTTGACAGCCATATGTTTGCAATGTGCCATTTGCCTTTCTTGAACATCGCTTTGGACAAAAGCATCTGCTGAAAAAATATAAATGTGACAAGTGCAGACGTTTCATCATCTAACCGCTTATACAGTACAATGAGGCCGGATAGTTTCATATTCATTTAGCTTATGAATAAGAGCTTAAGAGCTAAATGTGAGACTAATGGAGGTTTGAGGAGTTTGTCACGTCTTGATGTCATTAGCGACCATGTCCTTCCATGTCTCCTTACTTCTCCGCCAGTGTCTGCTGCTCGTTGATGCCCACGTTGAAGAGCACAGGCTGCACGCGCAGGAGCATGCCGTTTTGGATCTCCCGTGGCAACGCGTCGAACATGGTCCCCGGCAACGGGATGCGTACGTTAAAGCCGTCCCTGTTCCCAGTGATGACAGGCAGCATGTCGGGGCCAGAGCTGGAGGTGGCCTGTGTCACCTTGAAGGTGACGTTCCTCAGGTCCATGATGCCTATGCTCATATCCTCCAGCATTGATAGCTCCTCTCCTGTTACACACACACACACACACACATATATGTCGGGTAAACATACATTAAAGGGAACCGCTCATTCATTTCTATGGGAAAAATGCTAACGCTAACTATGACAACCTTAACCCCTACCCTAACCATAAGTAACCAAGCACAATACAAGAGTTTTCACATTTTTAGTTTTTTCATTGCAGTCACAGATTTTTATTAAATTGAGTTTTCCTTTATGGGGACACAAAACGGGTATTCATCACGTTGCGGGGACATTGTGTCCCCATAAGGTAAAGTATACCCGCTCACACACACACATGCCCTTGGGTTAGAGGCATCATTCCAGTATATTCCAGCAGGACTGGGGACCTCACAGCACCATGATGTGTGTGTTTCTTTACCATAAGTGCTCAGGAGGCTCTCGAACTGCGCCAGGAGGCCAATGGTGTACAGCTGCCTCAAGAAGCCATCGTCATGGAGACAGTTCCTCAGTTTAATGATGAAGCCGCATATCAGGGCAGTCAGCTAGCAGGAGAGAATCATAATCACAGCGATTACAGGCTGATCGGATGGAGGCATCATTTATGCAGCAAACTGCTAAAACTACACAGAAAGTTAACTCACTGGAAAAAATGTTCTAATAAACACAACTAACGGAAAAAATATAAAACTACAAAATCTACTTCTCGCTAAAATGCTAAAAGGATTAGCATTATTAAATACTCAACATGCTTCGTATCTTCCTGTTTAGGCTCTGACCACCGGCAGTTACTGCAGATAAGTGTTTGTCATAGTATCGCCAACATCACGCAAACGTGTGACGCCACCCCCCACCCTACCTCGACTCATCTGAGCTCACTTATTTTCTTCTCACAGTCATGCAACTGAATTAGCTTAAATATTCAAACACGTACGCACACAGACGCAAGTATACCACCCACTCTTGGCATCCGGCAAAATAAATAAGCTGAATTTGCAAGGTATGTTTGCCGGAAAAAAGGATCTTTCATTACATATACAGCATATGGCATCTTGATTCACTCAGTAGAATTAGGCTGGATACCTGTGCACATTGTGCAGCACCTCAGAAAGCCACGAATCTGATGGGCTCTGTGGATTTTAGACTATGGCTGCCATGCTATGATCTAAGGAGCCCCTCTGAACCCCAAACGGGTCTCAGAGACCCCGGGTCACGACAAGGCCGTGGGCTGACCGTCTGGCAGAAGACCACGTCGCGGCGGTACTGCAGGCTGAGGTCCAGCGCGATGGTGGGCGCCCGGTCCTGCATCAGCAGGAACACCATGGACTTCCTGGCCTTGTCGCTCATCATGGTCACGCACTCGGTCAGTGTGGTGAGCAGCGGGTACAAGGCCTCGCTCCACTCCCCTGAGCGAGAGAAGAGGCGTCACGCAGAGGAGCACGCAGCTGCTAGCGGCTGCACGCCTGAGAGAACACGACCGCACGCGCACACACACACACATGCACATCCATTCACATGCAAACACACACACACACACACCCATTCGCATGCAAACACACACACACACCCATTCGCATGCAAACACACACACACACCCATTCGCATGCAAACACACGCGCGCACACACACGCACGCACACATGCACATCCATTCACATGCAAACACACACACACACCCATTCGCATGCAAACACATGCGCGCGAACACACACACACACACACTCGCATGCAAACACGTGCACACACAAACCTTTCACATGCTTGTCAACAGGAGTGTCACTAGAGATTGATGAAGAGGGGGCTAAGCCTTTTATTGGGGGTGGGGTCTGATTTTAAATCATCAGACAAGAATGAGAACACTAACTAGTGCGCATTTATTTTTTTGGGAGGGGGGCTAAAGAGCATTTGATAGGAGCTAATGTCCCCTTATAAGCAGTCTTAGTGACACCCCTGTTTGTCAGCACTCCAGTGCTTCAGTTGCATTACTCTGACAAACACCGCATACATTTCACATTAGTAAAAAAATAGCTCTTTTAATAGTTGATTTAATAGAAATTAAATAACAGACAAAAGATCACAGCTATTATAAGTACCTGGAGAGTTTATCATGACAGTAAATTTGGTGACACCAGGTGTTACAGTAATAATCTGGGCTGTGATGCTTTGCGTTTTGCAGAAAGCGCAGTGACGGGGGCACGGGGGGGTGGTGGTGGGGGGGGCTCTTACCTGGGGAGGCCTCCTCGCCACCTGGGTTTCCATCTAGACGGTGAGGGGGGGGAGGTGCAACATGCACGGTTAGGAAGCGTCAGAGACAACATGGGCAGCAGCTCAGAGCTAGTTGGACCGCAGCGGTTCTGCTGCAGCACTGCGGTACCGCCGTTCGGGCCCAAAGCAGCCGCGGCACGGGACTTTGCAGATGGCGAGGCAAACAGAGCCAGGCTGCTTACTTAACACACACACATACACACACCCACACAGGGCCACAGTCTGTCAGCTGAGCGACAAGCTCCAATACCAAACTACAGGGCAAGATGAGCTTACAGACTCTATTGAGACCAGCAGCTTGTTTCTGGGTGGACCACTAACCCTAACCCACCATCAGAGAGTCTTCCCAGTCCCTGTAGGTCAACCTCAGACTCAGGGCCATAGATTTGAAGCTAACCATTCACCGGAATAAAAAGGCTAACTTACATTTTACATAACTAATTACTTTAAAAAAATAAATAGCTTATGAAGGGGACAATATCAATAATGTGATTGACGACCTCACTATTTTTCAATAGACCTTGGCTACGGTCCTGATCAGACCACAAGGAAGACACCTTTAAGAGTCTGGCAAACGTGCACTTAAAATGCAGAAATCTTTAACTCTCATACTTTTTAGGGGTGTTATAAAACTTCTGTTCGATTATTTAAGATGCTGTGTTAGATTTCCACTTATTGAATTAGTTGCAGTTAATTCCTGACCTGTCACTCAGTGTCTTTTCCCGTTAGTGTCTTGGCACTGTTAATTGCAGTTGTGCCGATGAAGCTATGATGAGTGAAACTTGCATAGAAAGTTGCCAGGAGACAGAGGCAAGCGCATGAAGCAGAGATGCAGGATGGAAATGCGACGGACGCACAGAGAGAGGATGTGGGTGGTGGGGGGGGGGGGGGTCAGGACACTTCCACAGATCACAGGACCTGGGGGTGGGTTAACACCCTCACCGACACAGTGGACTGTCAAATGCTCAGCAGCATTTTATTTTTTCATTTTGTAGTTAATGCTTCTCAGTTATTTTTTTTCTTAATTATAGCACTAGTCCTGAGCTAGGAAGTGAATTTCTATGTCAAGGTAGATTGCGTAATCTCAGACAAAAAAGGGAAACAGAACAGAAAAAACTAAAATGATTAATGGGGAGAAAGCTGTGATAAAATGATTATGAACCTACAATCAGAGGTGGGCTGGCATGCAGTGCTCAGGGCAGGCTGTGTAGATGATGAAGATGTTGATGAAGATGATGGCAATAATGGCGTTGCTGATGATGTCGATGATGTTGACGAAAACGATGGGGCTGACTGTGGCGGACATGCAGTGGATGAGGAAGACTCCTCTGGGCTGGGGTTTATCCAGAATGCCCGTGTCCTCTGGTTACCTTTCTTGTTGCTGGCGCCGCCCTGCTGGTCGCAAAGGAAAACATCCTCGCTGCTGTCGCTCTGCAGCCTGTCCCTGTGCAGCAGCTTGTCCACGCGCTGGATGATGCACTCCAGGCTCTTGTCTACATTCAGCCACACCTTCTCCTGAAGCATTATGGGAGGATGAGAAAAAAGGAGAGTGAGGGGTAATATCACCATTTATCCACTGCTCAATGGAGTTTTACTTACAAAAAAAATGAGGGCAGAAGGAAAACCAATCAGATTGTAGAGGAGGTGGGTCTAAGCAAGTAGAGGAGGCAGGACCAAGGTATCTGATTGATTGGTCCTGCTACCTATATTGCTTGGACCCACCTCTTCTACAGTCTGATTGGTTATCTCTCTGAACCAATCATTTCTCATTCTGCCTATTTGCATATTTTTGTGTAAGTAAAACTCCCACAAAAGCACCCATCTTCCATAATTGCTTATTGATCAGAAGGTGACGGTAACCCTGATGTCTATCCCAAGAAACACATGCTGCCACTCGATATCACCTTAGTGCTTGTATTACATCCTGCATAATTAGGAGGAGATCACTTCCATTTTTAAATGAGGACTATCTCTGAAGAAAAATAAATGACCTTGGAAACACATCCGTCAAGACCACCTTGAATTACACACCAAAATATAGTATTGACGGATCTGGCAAATGTTGGACTTTCACTGACAAAGGTTGACGGTTACGTAACCACATACGCCTCTGTTTTTGCATTTACATTTTGCAGCTGTCGTGTAACACAGTTTTATCAAAAGTGAGTCATGATGTTTCACCCGTTTATATCCGAATGGACTTTTCATGGAAACACTTCCAGGTGTAGCTCTGCGCTCTGAGGCCATATGCGAAGCCTTCAGCTACAGCATCACGTGCTTGTGAGGAGCTGAACTTGGGCGAAATCCGTTGCAGCAGGTTTGACATGTCGGTGAGCCCTGGGTCTTACCCACTCCTCCTCTTGCCAATTGGCATGTAGGGAAGACCGGCTGCTGCCCCCGGCCCACTTGGCCACCAGCGTGTCCTGGTCGTTGCGGAGTACCACCTGGTCTCCGTCGACGGTGGATGGGGAGGCTTTTGAGGCAATGTATTCAGGCCGCGCCGCGTTCAGGGCCTGGATGGCTGAGGCTAGGAGCTTGCAGTCGCACACGGTCACAAGTTGTCGTGTCTGAGGGGGATATATGTCACATTTTAATATTTTGAAGCACTCACAGCACCTCAAAGCCTGCAGGAACCAGAGGTGTTGGAGAAGAAAGATGTGTGAAGTGCAATCCGTGGACAACGGCATGGGTGGAGAAGATCAGGATGAAAGGCTTACTGCGAAGTTTAGTTCATACCTGTGTACAATGCTGTGCAAAAGTCTTAGGCAGTCAAAGAAAATGTTTATTTTAATCTGGGTAGTAAGTGTATTTGCTCAGGAAAAAAAAAACACAATTTAACATTAAAACATATGTAAATTGACAGTGACACAAAAAACAAGCATTTCTTCTGATCTTCAAAAAGTTACTGACATCTTGTGGGGTAGCTTGATGAACACCGCTTTGGTTTCCAAACCTCTGCTCAAGGGTACCTCAGCCATTCCATGTATTCATTAAGTTCAAGAAGAACTCAATGAATGAATGAATGAATGAATGAATGAATGAATGAACGAACGAATTAACCTAGTGAGGTATTGATTAGACAAATAAGGTGTGGTAGAGATCAAGTCAAAAAATCCATTGTTGTACTGAAAGACTGCTGCAAATACTGGGTTGACCTTCAGAGAAGTTTTCAAATGGCTAATCTGACATTTTGATAGACATGAAGATCATTTAAACATCATTTTCTTTGACTGTCTAAGACATCTGCACATTGCAATCTGTCTCAAATGAGAGTAAGATGGGATATGTGAAGATTAAAGCATTCCAGTGTACTTGTAGTGGTAATTGTGCACATAGCAAAGATGTCAGAGGTAGTCAAAGGGACACAGGAGGTGCACTAGGTCTGCCTACCTTATCCGCCAGGATGGCCAGCGTCCTCTCCAGGCTGTTGGAGGAGCGTTCCTTGGCAGCACGGGAAAGCCGTTCTGCATAGTAGCTGACCTGGGTCTTCAGCGTGTTGATATGGGCGATGATCTCCTTGGCTCGGACTGTGTCTTGCGGGACGAACACGATGGACTGGGAGCTGGAGACTGCGCTGCTGTTTGCAGAGATGGGGGGGGGGGGAAGAGAGGCAATGGGGGAGGGGGTTACGTTTCTGGAAGCACATGAACACAGTTAAAATCAGCAGCACTAAACCGAGAGGAACAGTGAGGTTCAACAACATTAGCATGCAGGACCATCTTAGGATCTTGTCTGCAAGTGAAGAACATCAGGGTCCTATTTCACAACTGATTGGTTCCCCCTTGGGAAGCACAAAAGTGACAGTTCTGCCCACTCATTTAGGGAGTGGCAGCTGTTATAAGTGGTGTGTTTTTCAAAAACCTTTTCCAAAAGGAAGGAATGGTTTATCTACAAAGAGTGCCAGCCAAAAAATACCAGTATGAGCTCCTTAAATTCAAACCTAAGCGATGGCAACCTACTTCAGATTCTCACAGCTCACAGATGTGTGGCAGTCAAGTGCTCCAGGGACCATGCTGAAGAACTCAGTGATACTAATCTAGTTGGTGGGGGAGGGGCGGGGTCTATAAGACCCTGGCTGCCTCTAGTGGCAGGCTGGGAAAGAAACTCCGACCAAGAGGACCTGAAGAACATTCTCCTGACACACCTGAACCACAAACGCCCCAATAGTAGAGCAGGACAACGCAGACAGAAATGGAACAAATCACTACCCAGGAGCGTTCCACACGGCCCCTGTGAGCTCCTTCGGAAAACCTGCCGCTCTGATGCACGAATCTGCCCGTGCACAGGATCTGTTGCTGAGTGCCATGGTAAGTGTGACAATGGTTGCATGCAAATGGGTCAGATAATATTAGCTGATCTAAGTCTGTTAAGGCATTACTTATTACTTGATTTAGCCTGAGACTCAGAGCAGGCCAGAGGATTCACGTTTGAATTTTCCTTCTGTCAATCAAGTGATCACTGCTGTACTTATTACTGTATCCCACACAGTGCAGTTTGGATATGTCTATTGCCATTAGCTTAAACACAACGCTGAAACATAACTTCCCTTCTCCTGGTGTCCCCACAGTGACTGTAGACAGGGCTGGACTGGGACCAAAAAATGGCCCTGGCATTTTTTGGTCATGGCGGCCCACTACGATTATTTATACGATATGCGAAAGCACGTGACATACCAGTGGATATATGTGTACATTGTGTGATTTCAAAAATTTAAATAATGCGCAGCAGCTTACAAGGAAGAGAGTAACCATGTTAAAAAATTGATATGCTCTTTCACTACTCAGGGATTCATCTTG
>JAODJU010000035.1:12514840-12530146 GCA_026776725.1 Gnathonemus echidnorhynchus | reverse complement strand
GAATCCAGTCGCGGGCCGGATTGAACGGCTCAGCGGGCCGGATTCGGCCCGCGGGCCGCCAGTTGATGATCAGTGGTATATACCATTTGATAATGATAAAACTATGTTACTGATTTATGTATCTACTATACTGTACTTATTGTTATTTAGACTATACTATATAGTCTAGATGTGTAGTAGGGTATACCATCTAGGTTTGCTAAATGACAAGATCGTCAAATGATGCATTTCGCAGAACATATCCCCGTTGTTGAAACCACGCAGGACTGCAATGGGATTTCTAGGTCTTTCTATTTGTTGAACGTTTGAGGTCAATTTGATGTTTGCTTGATTCAATCTGATAAAGGATCTCAGAATGGTCTCACAAAGTTTCTTTCTCTCACTCTCACAACATCTTAACATCCAATGTGGGGGACAAAGAAACAGCATACACCCTGTATTTAATCTATTAAAAAGATTTAACTGTGCTACAGCTGTCACCTTGACATTTTAAGAGCTGAAAGGAGAAATACAGAAAAATGAAGAGTAAATTGTTGGTTTAATCTGGGGGCTGCATTCCTTCAAATAAATTTCAGTCTAAGAAAAAAGAAACTGGAAAAAGAAAAAGATAAAGATGCTCGGTGAAATGGGCCTTTGACATTCTCTTCATCTGTGGGGATTGTGAGAGCAGGTAAGAGCAAAACTATGGCGATCTTTCAGGAGTTAAAATGAAGATCACAGTGATTACGCATTTTTTTGACCCCAACAAGGCAATGATAAGTTGTTTGGTTCTGGAAAAACAAGTTGAAGGTGAGAATGTCAGACTCTGAGAGGGCCTGCGAGATACCAAGGCTTTGGAGACCTTCACACGATTCAAGATGAGGGCAAGAACCGCGTGATGTGCAGCGGTTGTGTGAGTGCAGCAAAGTTCACACATGCTGGTCCAGTGACACGTCCAGAAAACTCACTCAGCTGCTGGGCAGCGCTGAAGTGAAGGCCATGCCTCAGTTTGCCAAAAAGGTGAAAAGTGCTGACTTAAGCATTGCATACTTTTTCCTTTTAAAACAATGCGGCAAAAAACTTGAGCCCTAAGAGGAGAACTCCAACAGGGCCCTCAGTGGACAGTTTCTTCTGCAGCAGGCCTGCACGATGTGCAATGTCAATATCACACATGCATGTGCAACTGTGACATCGCAAGGACCGCAACAGTCAGTTGACTTGAGACTATCATGCTGCAACACTTCTACTCTGTCATAGGAAACAAAAATGTTTCTGATGGTTCATTTTAAAGATTATCTAGTATATGTTTTAAAAATATCATTCTAAAGAACTCTTTCTGGGCCATAAGACAAGCGGGTACAGAAAATGGGTGAATGGATGGATGTTTATTAAAGAAAAAAACATAATAAATTTGTCATTCAAATTTCCCTCCAGAGTGGTATTTTAGAGATATGAAAAACAGAAAATTAAATAAAATGGGACGCATGAGGGTCAAAGCACAAATATGTATTCCCTATGCGAACATTGTATACTTACTCGTATCTAACTGTAAACCTACTTTCATGCTATTCTGAATGCAGTACACAGACAGGGTCAAGAGGTTCAGTTACAGTGCAATTAAGCACAGCTAAATGAGTGATTTACATGGACTTACTCAGCCCAAAGAAATGTCCAAATGAGAGAGCAGGGTCAGCCAGCGTCTCCAGTGCGATGCGGGTTAAGGGCCTGGTGGTGAATACTCAGCTGACTTTCCTAACCCACGAGGCCACAGACGGCATCTGATTTTGAACATGGTATGATTGCTAAGGCTTGTTCCAGCATCTCAGAAACAGCCACACTTCTGGGATTTTCACACCGTACAGCCTCCAGAGCAGTGGTTGCCAACCGGTCGATAGCGACCTACAGGTCGACCTTTCACACATTCTTAGTCGATTACGACAATCAGACCACCCCCATCTAGAGAGGCGGACCACCCCCGACTGTTAACTTTTACCATCGTGATCCAAAAGCTCACCAGATTACTTTGTTTGTTTGTAGCTCTCACTGTTAATAAGGTTGGAGTTTGATGCAAACGGTGCAATAAACAAAAAACATACAGTCGATAAAAGTTCTGTGGCTCAAAATCCCTTGCTAACGAGAGAAGTGAGAATAGAATGATTAGACACGCTAAAGCTAACAGGAAGGACACAGGAGGAAAAACAACAGATCAGTACAGATGTGGAGTGCTGGTAGCTCCGACCGCCCAACCGGTCAACCCCAGGTAGTTCTGGGGACAGAATGGGGTCCTGACTGCTACATAGAGCCACCTAATTAAGTGACCACTGGGTGAAAGCTTTTGGTTTTTGGTTGTCTGCTATGGCAGATAATTAGATAGAGATCTGCCATTTGGCCAGAGCTGAGGTGCAACAATTTACATATAAACTGGGCTGATGTGTCACAAAGATGTCATAACAAAACAAAAGAAGCACACAGAACAGAATAACCTGTAATGCAGTGCATGAAGTCAGCAACCAAACACCCCCCAGCTGATCCTATTTAAACTCTAAAAAGACAGGTATGAATGACTATTGGGCAGACTGTCCCAAGTCATCTGAAGACCCCATCGATTCAACTCCACGTTCTTTGACCAGGCTGAGATTACGTACCACTTACTACAGCACAGACCATGGAGAAAACCAAGGTTGGAGATAAATCAACTCATCAGAAACTAGAACACCACAGTGCAGTGATTCCCAACCTGGTCCTCAGGGACCCACAGCCGGTCCATGGTTTTGCTCCCTCCAAGCTCCCTGCCAGAGTCCACATTTCTGTTCCAAAAAAATGTGGACTGTCTGTGGGTCCCCGAGGACCATCACACATCAGCAGGGTTGGGGGTACAAATCCTGCTTCCACTCTGTGTGTTTGGAGTTTATACCTCCTGGCATTGGGCAAGTTTCCTTCTGCAGTCCAATGTCAAACAGGTAGGTGTTTCTAAATTGATATTCCTATATCCTCTGAAGGACTGACAGCCCATCCAGGGACTGACATTCCATCCAGGGTTCACCCCAGCTATTTGACCTGGTATAAGGAGCTGGAAGATGGATGGAAGAATTACTTGTTGACTTAATGCTTTGCAAAGTCATCTGAAGGTCTTAAAGACAGAACTGTTAAAAATGAAACCATACTGAGATCTTTGCCCATTGACCTCTGCAGGGGCCAAGACGATGAAAGCATGCTTCTCTAGTCCTTCCATAATGTGGACACAAAGGCCTCTGGCAGGTTCTGGCTTCCACATAAATGTGATATCACTTGAGAGCACATTGCGTGGGCGTTTCATTAAAAGGCTTCCTGACAGAAACGAGAACATTCCAATTGGATCCACATAAACAATTAGGACTCTGTTTACTATTAATAATTTTTTTCCAGAAATAATCTACGACTCCTAAAATTACACTACAGCACCAAGGATTATATGCTTACTCTGTTTATTTGAAAACCCACCCCTCTTCCTTCATGAAGGTTAACCCTCAAAATAACAGCAATGAAGAGCTCATTTGTCCCACTTGATCTCATTCTCTGCAATCTCACAGAGAGCAACTACATTCCCATTTTAACACTGATAATGATCTTATTACACAATGTGTCTCTGGAGGGTGGAGGGTGAAAAATACACACACATAGAGCAAGAACGTAAAGGACAGAAAAGCCATACTTCTTGGCTGCTATGGTTATAATAATCCATTACAATTTTGAAAAACAACACTAAAAGCAACTCACTCATTTTACATATTACCATATCCAGACCTTTTATGCCATCAACAGAACGTCTAATCTGATTCTTTTCTCTCACATGCCATAAATGGAGCGTGTGATGTCACACATCCCCAAGCAACAAAGAATAATGGAAACAATGACATTAAATGAATTAATAAGAAGGGGCAAAAACAGCATGACACCAAACATTAATGCAATTATGTCTATTTATAAAGGCACTCATACTGTGCCTATCAGTAATATCCATTTCCTTGTTTTGCTAAAAGATGATGATCAAAAATATGTAGCATGGCTGGCTGGAATATCAAGGAAAAAAAAGCGATGGCAGCCTTCCCAGAAAGGAGGAAGGGTCATCTCACCTCCAGAGACACCCGCTGGCATCACTGTGTGATGTCAGGCCACCATCCGCGCAGCCCAAAGTGTGTTTCCAGCATGAACGCCCTGTCCCTCCCACAGAGACATAGGTAATACTTTCCTGCTGCCATGCCAGCTAATTCATTCTCAGCCAAAAAAAAAAAAAAAAAAAGACAGATACGTTCTTGTCCCGGGCAGCTGTTCAAATGCCATTACATCACAACTAGCCTTTAATTCCTTAAATGATTCCTGCATGTCAAGAATGACAGGAGTACCGTAAAGTTGCAGCAGAGTTTGCATCACAATATATCTTAAAAGCACATACATACCATAACAGTGATTTATACCTCAGGCAAAAATCTCAGGATGGACATATATCACACACAACAAGTTATCCGGTTATTTATATATTTCTTGCTACTAGGGACGTCTTCCGAAGAAATAATGCAGTACACAGTGCCAGATACTTACTGTTATGTATAAACACAGCTCACTGATGCCAAATAGAGTGTCTGAACAGTCGATTAATTACCTTCTCCAATTTAGTTAACGTATTTCCAAAGTAAGATCTGTATAAACACAAGTGTATACAGTTGAGTTAACAAATAAGTTTAGTAAAACTAATAGAGCTGGCTAGAATAAGCCGGTGCAAGATGGATGGATGGATCTTCTTGTGTTCATTTAATTCCCTAAATTAAAATTAAAATTAATTCCTAGTAATTTTCTGAACAAAGCCCTGAATCCCTGCATTCGATTTTTTTTTTTTATTTGTCAGATGATAATGTGACATCCTGCATGTGTTTGAGTCTTGGATGTCAAGTCAAAAGGATGAGAGAAGGATGGAGGGGGTTGGAGAAGCACACAAAGGAGGTGGAATGGTAGTCATGAGGTGGAGGAGAAGGATCAATAGAGGACATATGCACAAGGTTCTCAGATGATCTGAGTATAAATCTGATGGATTAAATGGTCAGTCATAGTCTGTCACTGGTAATTTAGACTTGCCAGTTAGCGTAACTGCATGCATGTTGGGCGAAAATTATGTCCTGGGGTAGACCATGTGACCTCTGCACAGTCAACCCTGGAGGACGGAAGCCACAAAGCTCACTGATGAGCCACCACACTACTGGCTATTATTACCATTATCGTTGTTGCTGTTGTCTAACAGCATGGAATGATGAACAGCACTGCACTGCCTGACATTTCTCGCTCAGGGGATCTGATGCCTGCTCCCGTCCTCTGCGTGTGCAGTTAGCATTTTCTTCCTGCTTTTGCATAGTCTTCCTTCAGTCACTCTGCTTTCATCTCACAGACCAAAAACATGTTTGGTGAAATGGTGCCTTTGGATTGTGCAGTGTGTGATTATATGTGAGGGGCTGCCCAGACCGACTGGCTGACGTCCTGTCCCTGGCCCTCATTCCCTGTCACTCCTGGAACAGACTCCAGGTTCTGGACGTCTATCTGGAGAAGTGGCTACGGTCAATGGATGATGCAGCTTAACACACAATACTTATGCCAAGAAATGGTATTATACCACTGTACAAACCCAACAGAATGAAATATCTATTTATATTGTAAATATCTTGCAAATGCTTTGCTGTAAGGTAATTATACACTGCCCATCCATCCATCCATCTTCTAGACAACCGCTTGTTCTGGTCAGGGTCATAATACCATTTATTTAGAACCAACTGAAATCCAATGTTAAACGTAAGAGGATGATGGTTCATAGAAGAACAAGTAAATGCCACAGTTGCCATGGTAATCCAGAGCAGCACCGCAGAAGGAATTCAATACAAGCTAAATATTATTCAGGAAACCGAGTGTTGATGTAGGAGTCTATCTGAATGAAACTGGACTATAAAGCACCTTTTGAAAGCTCTTGGATAGAGTAGAGGAGAAAAGATGTCAGCTTATGGCCTTGCCGTCCTCCTCCTCTCCATTCATGGTGCAAACATGGATGCCCGTGACACTTTTATTTTATTTTTTTTTTACACAAGTCGCCAATGTTGCCAAGCCCCTGTAAGCATAGGGCTGTGGCCATGTGGCATGGGGACAGCAGGAAGGGACGGGAGCAGAAACTGGAAGGAGAGAGATAATGCATCTGGAGGGGCGGCGGGGGGGGGCACAAACACAAAATAGAACACAGGACTGAGGAATGGGGGTGACGGAAGGACTGCACCAAGTGGTGCAGGTAGGTGCTGGGTCAGGCATGGTCCCAGGACTGGGGATGCCACTCAGGCCCGTGCATCATTAACAATGCAGTGATGAACAATCAACCTACAAACAACTTAATACGAACCAATAAAAAGTCATTCATTCATAAACGCGTGAATTATATCTGCACATTTCTTGAATTTAATTTTTCAAAATCAAACAGATAAATGGCTCCCCTATGTTCCGATCCCTTCTGCAGTCCCTGAGGTCAGGAATCAGGGTCTGGCCACAAAGCTCATTGTTATACCCTGATTGGGAATGAGAGAGAGGTGCGCAGTCACCTGCCCCGCGACATCCGTGCTCCCCCTGGCTTACAGACACCGTCACTATGCTGTACTGCACTGGTGACGTCACATTTCTCCCCCAAGGATAGTCCCAGCAGTCTCAGTGTGTAAACATACACATAAAACCTACATGAAATTCAACAAGAAGAGGAAGCAGGGATAATCCTTACTGGTCAGGCGGCCACGGTGACTGTCCTGTGACACAAACTGCAACAAGACACAGTGTAGGGCAGCGAAATGCGGTTCTGGGCCTATACTGATGATCCAGGCATCCTATAATTCTTAATGCTCTGGACGAAAGCCTCATCCCAAGTGATTTAAGAGACCAGGAGGTACAAAAAAAATGTGCAATATGTTAGTGAGTGGTTTGAAGTACTATTCTTGCTTTGAGAATGTTTGTCTGAACTTCATTCCCTATATGCCAAACCCTACGGAAGAGTCCTGTTATTCTTAAGTCCATACTTCACTTTTCTGCATCTGCTTTCGATTGCAGACAGGGGGAAGTGATGCAAATTTGGTCATCGGGGGTTGACTGCGGATGACTGGGTCGGTGTGCGGGTAGCCCAGATTTTTATGTCTAGCGGAAACCTCTCGCATCCGTGCACATCGACTGCGCATGTGCAAGATAATGGATTAGCTATTTCCAGTAGGTGGCAGCGTGGACTTTCACAGATCAGCGGAGAGTAGATGAAGAGTAGAGGACAAATAGTTGTTGTTGCTGTAGTAGTTCTGGTGAGCAGCTGTATGAGCGAGTTGGAGACACCCAGCCATCTAATTTTTCGATCTGTCCAAACATTATTCCGAGGTACACAGTGTTTTAAAAAGCAGCACTATTCCGGCATTTTGAAATCTTGGCAATAAAACTTGCTAAGCAGGAAGGGAAGCCCTGGTTAATTTTGTCATAAGGATTCCAACATACCACAATATGCTGTATTACAGTAGTACTGTCCAACCATAGACTAATAACCCGTTTCACTACACTTCTTGTATTTGTACTTGTCACAATGCATCTGCCCTCTGTCTGGTCTGGTGGAATTTCACTGCTGTATGCATGAACCAACCATGAGCATCTGTATCCGCAGCCAAATGTAGTACGAACACAAGCTGCCACGCGCAGCTAAATTAGCCTTCAGAAACGAGAGGTATTTGATAATGATCAATAAGAAGATGCAAAACCTCTGCAGGGTTTGCTGGAGGTACAAGGAGAACAGAAACTTGTCAGGGATTGATTCATTCCATCTACCCCTTTTCAGCCTTGGTGCTCAGCCAGAACAGATACTTTGGTTTCTGTGAGGCCTGAGCACTTCATCTGCATCACTGTAGATTAATAAGGCCCATTATGGTGATCAGCAATGCCATTATCATGAAACAAGTGTTACATCAACAATTTTATTAAATGTGTGTTACAGCAACAAACCACAGTACAATGAAGTTGACAAGGCGGGAAAGTTTTAAGGATATAAAATCTTCCTGTACCATGCTGTTCTTGTAAATACAGTACATCTATGGTTTTGTTATAGATATTCAGCAGACTAAAACTAAAGCTAAAGGTGATTCCTCCTCATTATTCTTGTGCTGGTCCATCTGAATTAACAAATCGCTTCTATGGCTGACATATTAGCATGATTTCGATGTATGAATGTTTTTTATAAGAGCATTGTCATAGGCTGGCTGATACACCAAGGACAAAGACGCTAGAATGTGCAGAAATCAGCAGTGTTTTCTAGAAGAGTGTGTTAAAATACAGAAACACAACCCCTCCACGATACCCCCGACAAACCAACCAAGAACATCAACACACATCCCCATTCCCACTCACATGACTATACGCTTGATATCAAAGCCATGTTAAGTGCAAAGGTTTGCCACTCGCTAACTGGGTAAAGTATAAAATAGCTACCAATAGCTACTGAATGGACTTAAACAATGTTTTTTTCCCCATCTCAAACATCAGGAGAAATACAAAGAAAGCCCTAGTCTGTAGTGAATTTCAAAGCTTCTGCAAGGGGTACATTCTGTATGACGGCTTTGAAAATACGAGACCGAAACCTGTATAAATGTGCAAATCAGCTGAGGAATAAAGCAATGGCACTTCTGTTTATTTATTGCAATGGGCTGACATATGTACAGCATGGCAAATAATATTACATAAGATCACTAGGAGCTGGATGATTCTGGAAGGGACTGCCTTTGTTCTTGTGTCAGTTTCAAGAACAGTACAGTTAAATCATTACTATTTCATAGCCGGATTGTCACTGATCTCTCTTTAGTGTATAAATTACAGGGACACTAAACTAGCACATCTCTTTCAACTGTGTGTCTTTGGTAGAGTCATAAAGGGCCACTTGCTCAAGCCTCCAGACAGCAATTAAAGTGCTGCAGGGCTCACACTTTCAGTTCGCACTCCAAACATTCTTTGTTCTCCATTTTGAATGCCCCCTTGGGCTTCTGCTTCTGTAGGATCCCTCATCTCTCTGGCCTTAGATTCCTTGCTGGCAGAAGAAGTAGGCCGACGCCCCTAGTTGACCATAAAAGGGCAAATCCCGTCTCCCTGACGACCAGGGTAGGTCAACATGTCAGGCCTAAGAAAGCAGAAAGTTCTAGTCAAGGCTTCCTATGTAACCGCTCTCTCTGACAGGGGAGGAGAACCACTGTACCAACTTCATCTGTCCTCCCAGAAGATATCTTTACTATAGAACAAACCTGTACTGAAAGCTAGCGGACTGTGTTATGCTATTGGTTGTGACTTTTTTCCAAGTACATGCCCTCAACTGCCTCCCACACAATTCTTTTTATAAGCCAAAGACTTTATCAGCGACTGTGTAAAAAGACCAGCCAGGGGAGCCCTGCTCACATATACTGTAATGACGAATGTGCCCCTCATAGTTAGTCAGAGCAATACCCAGACACAAACGACACCAACCTTTCAGGAAGACTGTATATAACAGTCTATCGATCCAGTTTGCTAAACTTTCAGTTGACCGCTAACACCTTTCTTTAATCGATTTTATTCTTTTTGGATAAAGCCAGAAATAAGGAAATGATGGCGTTACATTAATATGTTTAAGATCTTCAGAGCCTTGGGGAGGGAGAATTGAGCAGTACATTTATCAACCTCGGACACTCTGGGTCAATCCAGAACATTAATCTATCAATTAGTCACCGTCACCAGGGAAACTGGTAAAATTTCTAAGCAGTCACATGTCCCCAGTTATAGAATGTGTTGACTAACTTACGGTTGGTAAAGTCCAGGTAGACGGTTCCACGCTGAAGGAGCCTGGCATGAAGAGGTGGGGCAGGAGTGGAGCAGATAGGTGGGGCCAGGGCCAGGCGGAGCAAAGGGCTTGGCACCGTTTGCTATGAAAAGGAGAAGCACTGTGAGATGAAGGAATGCCTTTCAAGCTTAAAAAGGCTGTTTCTCAGAACTGCAATTTTTCCCAGTGAGACAAACCTTGCTGAAACTTCATATAAGGAAATAGTAACCATAGCCTTGTTATGTGTGCAAATGAATGCCTCATGCCATCCATAATACCCATGCATGTATGACCCCTGAGGTAGCTGGAGAGTGATTATTTGGCATGAACATAAGTGAATGGCTTCGTCCATCAGGTCACATGGTTCATTGTCAAAATTACGTAATTAAACCATCCATATATAGGCCTACATCCATCCATCCATCCATCCATCCATCCATCTACTTCTGATCAATTACCCCCATTCAGGGTCATGTGGGGGTAAGAGGGTGGTGGTGCTGGAGCCATCTTTGCAACAATATTTGATGTTTAGTATTTACTGTCTATATTACCATTTGGAAAAATGATTAGACTTGTTAGTTAAGAGCCACAAATGGCTTAGCAGCTAAGCTACATACAGAGATACCTTTCATTTGAGACCTTTTTTAAAGCATTTTCATTTGGTATGAACGTAAGGGACATGGCTTCATCCATCATTATCAGGCTGCTGTAACAAAGATGAAGAATATAGATATTTCTGTATTGAAAGACAGCCTGAAGACACCAAATTGGGGCCAATAAACAAATATTTATCCACCAGAGTTGAGCGCTGCCTCCCGCAAGCTCCAGCACCGATGGGTCCAATCATACAGGCGTTTAAAACAAAATGCTCTGCCAGATCCACACTGCTTAAAACAAGACAAACCAGAACTGAGGTAAATATACCTGTGTTCCCATCCCTTCTGAAAGAATCCAGAACAAGCGCATTGGCAGGACAAACCCAGTGAACCACGTGTGTGAAAGTGACCCAACAGAGCGCGGCACGGCAACATGAGTCTGTCAGCTGGGCCGTGCCAAGGCTGACAAGTTCCGGAAGGAAACATACTCTGCACGCGTGTGTGATCACAAAGGCTCCAAGTGTAAAAAATAACAATAACTGGTTGGCAGCCCTTTCTATGACAAAATTAGCACTAAGTATCATCCATCACACAGATAGAAGCCGGTACTTCTCCACTGATTAGAGAGTACTCCCAATGACTGGACAGAATCAGTCAAAAGACTGGACACACCTGCCTTCAATGCAATTGTCTCTATTTTAGCCGTGTTATTTACCCTGTAATAAAAGGCCTCGAGGCAATGAAGTAATGCATATCAAATACTGCTACAACCAAGAGAACTGTTCAACACCTCAAAGTTTTCTCAGATTTAACACTCTTCAAAATGCTTCTCCAACAGTCCTGAAGGAGTTTCCACAAGTTCTGGGCAGATGTTGGCTACCTTACTCTTATTTTTCGATCCAGCACATCCCAAACCAGCTCTCTAGGGTTTAGGTCAGGGGACTGTGGGGGCCAGATCATCTGTCACAGCACTCCATCTTTCCTTGTTCACGAGATAATACTCTCTGCGTAACTTTGAGGTGTGCTTAGGGTCATTATCTTGCTAAAAAACGAATGATTTTCAGTACATGTGTCCAACATTTGACTGATAATGTAAGTGGTATAGGAGCTTAAAGTCATATAACATCAAGGTTATCAGTGATGCTCTCGGCCATACACACTTATGCGGAAGAATAGGACACTTTGAAGTATTTCTGACTCACTAGGACAGCAGCCACACAAACAGGGACAATGCACACAAATGCAGATTGCACCCTGATTGGTCACCATGGATGACAACACCAGTGAGGCCATTGTTCCTTATAAATTCAACCACAGGTACAATTCTATATAATATTATAACATCTTCAATATAACTAAAATAAATATTTCTTAATGTTGACAAAGTGAAGCTTTTCATTTTTGAAACAACAGAAGGATTCCTCAGCTGTTACAGGCTTGTATTCCAGCCCTAGTCAAGAAATAAATCATTTTATACATAAGAATATTGTTTCAGGATAACTGAAAAATCAGTGAAAAGAAAAAGAAATCCGAGTTGCCAGGTCACATGGTTCATTATCATAATTACATAATTAAACAATCCATACATAGGCCTACATCCATCCATCCATCCATCCATCCATCCCCTTCTTATCAATTGTTCTGGTCAGTGTCACATTGGGGGCGGGGGGGATGCTGGAGCCTATGCGTAATCTAACATCCCCCAGCAAAAAATTCATATCTTTGCAGCAATATTTGATATTTAAGATCTGCTGTCTAAATCTGGAAAAATGATTAATTAGACTTGAGTTAAGAAGAGCCACACATGGCTGAGCAGCTAAGCTAAGCTATGCTTTTCATGTAGAACCTTTCTTAAAACATTTTCACCTGCAATCTTTACGCCTTTGTTTTATCAGACTCCCCCAAAACTGAAGCAGAATCAGAAGGTACCCTCCACCCCCCAGGTACTGTGATTGTATGTCATCATATCCCGTGGACTGAGCACATCACAGCAAGGGGGGGGGGTGTAGTGGGGCTGCTGACCACATGGGGAATTTGCGTCTGCAGCCTTAAAAACAACCTGTCCTCCAGCCAAGCTGAAACCGTTTGGGGCAGGGGCAAAGAAACCTGCTGATTGGCTATTCTATCAAAGACTATTATTCAATGTGCCAAGAGAACAACTTAAGCAGGAATTCACAAGTGCCCCCCCCCCCCCCCCCACCTATTTTCACTTCCCTCGCGTGGCATGGGCTCCAGCAGTGTAGTCAGACTGAATCGGACCCTATCAGTGTGAACGCCAGCCAAAGGTCGCATCTCACAATGTGCTCGGTGCTGTCAACCAGCCTGGTTCCCTAGACGCAGCTATGAACAAGCGACAAAACCATTCTATAACTAAAATCATTTTACTTCTGCTTTTAATGGACAGTGATTTCACTCTTTCATATACCAGAACATCAAAAGCATACCAAGTGCAAGTACTGTAAATCTGAACAGGAGCCTGAATTTGCACCAGACAAAGCATGATGTTTGTAGGATGAGATGAGGTGAGATCAGCATTCAGCCTGGTGGAATTTGCTGACTGGTGCCATTTAGAGCCAGAGAGGTTTGTGAAATCTGCATGGTCACCGCAGGAGACCGACTTGTCATGTCAGGATCGTCCTGGTGAAATTTGCATACCAGACATGCAGGGAAATGAATTCCTGCACTTTAGTTGTCATGCATCTTGCAGAAATGATGGAGTTTTGGAATAGGAAGATGAACACCATACTGATAATTACATTTTAGTCAATAGTTGCCACCTCCAGCTATGGATGACTTAAAAATATACTATTATTATTATTGTTGTTGCTGTTATCATTAAATTTCATCTAGCTGATGTCCTGGCAACCATATAAATGGAATTTGCCCAGAATGTCCTGCTTTTTCGTTTAGATCTTCTGGTTTCCCAATGGCATGTTTTTTTTTCTTAAAAATTAAGTTACACTTCCCCCACATTTTAAAAATAACCTTTCATAATAATGTTAAAAAATGGATGAATTTTTCAAATTTCATGCAAGAAACAAACATTCATAATCACTGGCAACTCTGGGGATAAAAGCCCTGTCTCAGTTTTCTACCTCTAGAGCAGAGAGGTGAGAATCAGCAGTGTGAATACTCCTCATCGCTCATCTCAGGTCACATGATGTGCAAAAGCATGAGTGCTGGAAATGAGCTAATGGCTCTGTGCTTCATTTGCATACTTTGAATACATTAACAGGACTCTGAGGCACTGCGAAGCATCAGCTTCATAGAGGCAGGATACCGAAGCTTGGTGGTACACAAGCAGTTGGACGCCAGTGGTAGGGCGCAAAAACAAGTCAGCCCCTATTTCCTGAGTAGACCACAGTCTAGCAGGTATACAGAAGACTAAACCATGGAGACTGCCCATTAAAATCCCAATAAGCTATGGTGGGCTTCATCCAAACTGCCGTAGTAGAGTACCCAGCTGTGTATAATTTCAAAAATTGCAAATTGTTCCATCATCATCATCATCCCTCAAAAGTAAATATTTATGTCAATTAACTTGTCAGCGCCATCAGAAAGGCAAGTCCTTGTGTCACTGCTCACAAACAAGATGGTCAAAATGTTTAGCCATTAGGGCTGAACGATTAATCGATTTAAAATCAAAATCGCAGCGGCCGCGATTTAGAATATACATTATACAGCACGTCTGACCCTGTCCTGAGAACAGTTTCACAAATTCGTGCCATCCTCCTTCTGTCAGTCATTCTCACCAATCAGAAGTGCAGTGCTCCTCACGTGCCAGTCACGCTCCCCAAGACTACGTATACGTCCACAAACAGCAAGCACGTGAACCGTTCGCGGTGTGAGAAAAATACTGATTCTGCTTGCTGAGCTATAAATGAATTACTTATCTATTTCATGATCAGAGATCGTTTCAGGAAGGTCCTATTATTAACAGAACCGCCGCCACCGCCTCTTAACCGCCAGCAGTGACATACTTCATGCATCTTTTGTTTTTGTTAATGGCCTATCATATTAGCATACCGCTAACCAATCAAAAAAATGAAACAGTAGCCCTCGCAGCAGCAGTCTTATTATACCGAAAAGATATAAAAAGTGACACGTAATATTTTCTCATATTCGTTTTATATTTGTCAAAGTAACAAGGCAAACGGATGGACAAGACACTTCAGTTGAAAACAGGGCATTTTACTTTTTGTTTAAAAAAAAACGCACGGTTGCCAGCCTTAGTCAGCTGTCTGGAGTGAGATTTCCTATTCGAGACAAGTTTGCACACACAATCACATGTATGTAAGAATTTTATCAGCTCATAAATAGTCTGGAGGGCTAGGAAACTGCCATAATGCTTTTGATGCATCTAAATGTAGGTCTATAATGGAATAATATAGATTTCGTGCATGGGCGTGAGAGTCTGAAAGCAAGAGTCACGGCAGATGCGTGAGAGTTTGCAACCCTGAAAACGTACATTTTTCGTTTCACCTGAGTTAAATTGTATAAAAAAACATTATACAGTTGTTAAAAGGGGTAGACTACAATAAACTAAATCTATTTATTCCACATTTTATAAAATGCATACTGCGTTTGAAAACTTCAGCTTTAAGATGTCAGGGAAGAACAGCCACTATGTTATGAACAATAGCGCAAACAAAAGGGCTGCATACACCAATGTACGTCTTGTTTGGCGTTTACTGGCGTGGGAAAAAACGGTTCTAGTGTTACTAGGGGTCCAAGCAGCGTTAACTGCACGATCGCAATTGTTTTTCTTTGTATCGGAATTGTTTTTCATTATTACTTTAACTTAGGCCACTTAAAATTAATAAATTGTTTTACATGACTCAAACTTCTAAAATATTGGTGAGTCGGGGATTT
>JAODJU010000035.1:12480583-12512037 GCA_026776725.1 Gnathonemus echidnorhynchus | reverse complement strand
GCAGTTCTGAAGGCGAAAGGGGGTCAAACACCGTATTAGTATGGTGTTCCTAATAATCCTTTAGGTGAGTGTATATAAAGTTATCTTTGCACCAGTAAAACACTGCTGATCAGAGCCTGAGGAACACGCATTTCCAGACTACCACCCCTTCACCATTGCCATTCACAGGTTTAAGACATTAACAAGTGCACCTGTGCCTCTCCCCAGGCCACAAGACAGCAACTGTGCCCAAACCTCAGGGACACAAATACATGCAAGTCTCACCTCACCCAGAGACAGGCCCTGTTCACCAGCCTAGTATATGACCATATGAGAAGCCGACCATAGAGAACATAGCCACATGCTCTTGTTTAATCCTGGTGAGGGCACCAGTCTTGAAACATAAAGTAGGACCACAGTGATAAAGCAGAAAATTGCTTACAGTACTTATAGATCTGCACATTGTGAAATGGAAGCTCAGGCTGAGATAAAACAACACATCCGACTCGGCTATCAGCCGAAACAGCAAGTGCATAGGAACATTCATTAATCATGTAATCCACCCATAGGCACAGACTTCATAACGTGATTGCAAGGGGCTCACAGACACCTGTTCAGAGGAGCATGTTTGGTGGGTCGAGGGGTGTGAGTGTACAAGGAAGAGAGGGGGTGTGTATGTGTGGGGCTTCACGCCCACGTTTGAAAAGACGAAAACAGAGGGAGGGTGCGCCGCCTCATTTCCGCACCTCTGCGGCTTCCTGTGCCCCCACGCTCGGTGCTACTGCGCACACGTGCTGCAGCTGGGGCGCCTTCCCCAAGAAAGCTAAGCTGCATTCTCATTCGTTTCAGTCTCCAGTGATCCGGTGGCCACACAAAAAAACAAACAAACAAACAAGATCCATCTTATTTTAGTGTCCCTCAGCATGCAGTTTTGCCCTTCTACTGGCCTTCAACCCAAATGCAGTTTAAATAATGTAAAAGAAAGCATAAAATAACATAGAGTAATAACCTTTTTTATTGGAATGGGGAATTAGGCCATTGCCATCTATAATTAACAACATAAAACATTCAAATATCCATACACATTAATGCTGCTTAGAAACGTTTACATCACTCTGACACAAACCTAATTATAGGAGCCACACACACACACAAACACGCACATGTATATATAACCACCAGTTAACATTTACCATAACGAGTATTTATGCAATTTATAGTAATTTAAAAACTGTAATCAACTCAGACTCTTTCCTTTTGCATTCGATCTGATGCCACTGAGCTTCTCAAACACGTTACAACTTACCCAGACTAAATCCACCATGAGGCCAATTATGTTCATGACTCCAAAACAGCACTTCTGATCTACAGTGCTGCACTTCCAGTCCCTGAAACAGGCTGATATTACAGAAGGCATGGGGATGTTTCTCGCATTACCTATAGGTGACCCTGCAGTTTGAGCACCATATCTGCTTTATCACTCAAACTCAGCCTGCTATCCCAGGACATTTTGCCCCATCTTGAGTCCCTTGGCTGATTCACTGACTGCATCATCCAGCATTGTTTAGTCTGAGATAAGGAGGGCTTCTCATTGTCATTAAAGCAGACAACCATGATTTTACTGGCTGATGCTCAACTGTCACTTTGCTGGTTGTCACGTGAGTGATAACAGGGTCTGGCACCAGAATTAAAAAGCTACCCTCATTTCTCAAAGCATATGTACAATTCTGGGTTTCCTGTCTAGGGAGATGAGTGACCCACTAATGAAGCTCATACTCTACGCAAGCCCTGTGCAGGACCCACACTCTGGCTAACCCCGATTCTCAAACCCGAACTTGTAGCCTTATATTCCAGCACCTGACATCAGCTACCTATTGGCCTACTTCTGTCAGGTGAGAATCCTTCGATTCACAGATACCGTTCACGTGTATTTGTCACACCAGCAATATCATAAGGTTATGCATGGACAGGTGGTCTTTTTCCTATCTCCTTTAGTGGACTACATCTTAAATCATGTTTGCTGGCAGTTTCACTGTTATATCCAAAATCACTCACAAGTATTGCAAGCATACATGTATACCCCGTTCTGCAAAATACGAGGTCTGTTTACATTATGTGCATTTTTTGTTACAATTGCAATCAACATACTAAAGCACTAAATGCAATGAACCCTCCAACAGGGGTAGATCCTTTATGAAGCTCAATAAGGAAAAGTAAGCTCAGTATAAAAATATAACAGAAGCGCAAGGGAAGGGGGTGCAAGCTCTGGCGTTAAGACGACATATTACAGTCGGTACATTTTTTTAAGATCTCCGGGGGGTGTTCAAATGAGATTGGACAGTCTGGTGCATCATGTTCCACCCGCGCACCCCTTATTCTGTATAATGCGCATCCTAGATACTCAAAAGCATCGGTTAATTATTCCACACTATTCATCCCAGTGATGTAAACGGATATAGCTTGAGAATCAATCGGCTCCCGTCTTAAATACTGGAAGTCTATCGAAACCGTTGCATTTCCGCAGTATTACAATGCCTAGCCTTCGCTATGCAAAATGCCTCACATAAAAATGTTAAGGAAAAAGAAATGAACTTTGCTTATGAATTTTATGAAGATATTTGAGTTTTCATCTCCGGTATAACAACATTACATGTAATATAAAAATAATTTTAACGAGTCAATGACGTTTGGTACAACATGTAAATAAATGCACAAATCAAGCACGTCAATAATAAAGATTAATAACGGTAATATTAGATGATACAAATAACAATAAAAATACAAATCTGCGGTGCTTAATTTCATGTTCCAGATTTTGAATGATTTTACTACAGTAAACAAAGCTACCATGAATTAAGCTGTCCATCGCCTATTTCCAGATTATGTGGAGAATTTTCAAATCATATTGTCAATGTTATGAAATGCACTTACAGTCCTACGGGTCAGGCACACACTCCATGTCGCCGACTCGATATGCTCCGGTTTTTATTCAATCGTAGCCATTTCGCTGTATGCACTCCTTCTGCTGTTACACGGTACTCGCCCCGCCCCTTGATGACGCGGGTTGACGTCTTGTCGTCATCGCGGGGCCCCGCCCCTTACAAAGGCCACGCCCAAGACCCCCTGACTGGCGCTAAAGCAAATACGCCGCAATTCTCTGTGACAATGACTTTATAGCGGTCGCAGTAACATCACGTGTGTTAGGGCAGCTCGGCCTGATATGCTTAGTGACACTCACAACATAAATAACCTGTTTTTAAACGTCAAATTCACCCCATATCCCATACTTCAACACATTGTGGTAATTTTCGTTTTCTTGAATTATTATTAATGCATAAAATTAATAAAAGGGTTTGGATTCTAACCTTCAGCGAATTTTTATTTCCCAAAAAGTTAATTGACACAACTGAACGAAATTAGCACGTTAACGGAAAAAAGCTATATTTAGAAAAATACCTCATTACGTATGATAACGGTTTCGATTATGTCATCCGCTACTGACTGGGTTAAAAATATAACCATGCTACCATCTTGCGGTACTAATTTGGTATTTTTCAACATTGCGTGAACTGGGAAATGCTGGAAGAGTCTACTAGAGAACACTGGGTTTCAGTCTTATGTGTGATGCTCTTTTAATTCCATGATTGAGTCGTTAACCAAACTCGGGTAGCTTGTTTTAAAAACATTACATTTTCTTAGACCTGTGAAGAGGAGATGTCTGTATTTTTATGTGTAGACCTTTTGTTACAAAACGTAATAAAATGTAAAATTCTGGTCTTAAACAATAGCACGACTTATCTGTGTAACGGTAAGCAAGTTAGTGTAACACATTGAACTAGCTTAGTTAAACATACCCATTGTAGCATTTATGATTTCGAACTACTATGAATCACGATAGGTAAACCTTTAATGGGTAACAATTCTATCAAAATGCCCCTACAATATGTTTATTAATCCTAATATCCCGGTTCCTAATACTAATATGCTTCCAGCCTTCCATTTACAATTTCACGGCTCGGTTTTTCTTTCATGGCTCTAAGGCGACACCTGCTGTTCACTGATCAGGACCAAACTGGAAATAAGTGAAGTCCTGCGAATAAAACAACATCGATTGTTAAAATGAGACTAGATGCTGCAAGTACCAGCAGTGAAGTATAGCCATGACTGCAGGACAGTAACTGAATAGCAACTGACCAACATCTTAGCTGTGGTTTGCTAACATCGTAACATGAAAATGTTATAACACCAGTGAAACGAAATGTTGCTGAATTTGCTATTTGCACAAGAACTGCTAGGTTGGGATGTTTCTTTTCCCATGCTCTTCTTTGATGGATGGATGGATGGATGGATGGATATATGGATAACACCATATCAAGGTATCAGGTTTAGCAATCTATTGTCAATAAATGGCATTTCTCAACGAAGCCAGTCACATGTAGAGAAACAAGCCAACACCTCAGAGAAGATTTGTCCTGTTCTTCTCCTCCCCTCTGTGGTCTGCTGTACACATATATGAGAATTTGTCAGAAGGGTGGACTTGTCTCTTTCCATTTTTCAAAACATCAGCAGAGAAAATAATACACAGCAGAAACAAGGTTAAAAAAATGCCACATAACAATGAATTACTATTGAAGAAGGTGCACCAAAGCACCAATCCACTTAAGACTAGTTAATCAGTTCTGTTACATAACAAATTACAGCAATATGAAATGTATCCGTGTATCTTTTATGCAGATACAGAATGATGTATACAAAACAGGGAATATACCTTCTTGCCAGTATATCTGACCATTGCTTGAAACATAAAATATTTTATATCCTTAGCCAGACTGAAAAAGCAGGAAATCCAAGAAGAATGTTGGCATCCTGAGCATGTTGGTTCTTTTTTGGTTAAAATGGACATAGAGTAACATTTAATGAGATTGGTCAGCTCAGGCTGTAGTGCTGTCATAGCCACCGTTTTGCATGTTTAAGTCTCCTCTGGGTATTCAGGTTTCCTCCCACACACATGCTGTTGAGCTGAACTGTGACCTGATTTGTGTTAGTGAGTGGGGGCGGGTCCTGAAACGGTCACGTGCTTTGCATGATCTCGAGTGCTTCCGCCTTACCTGGATAAGGGGCAGCTTAAAAGGAATGGAGAGGTACAGGAGAAGTGAGACACTGATACCTACTGTGGGTGATCACGCATCATTGACTAATTTTACCCAAAGGGAGCCAAGATGCCTTTATTCGCCAGTACAAAAAGTACAGGTGCAGGTGGCGGTGTTCTGACGAGTTGAGCTACCTATCGAGACGTGCTATCGAGCCTTTCTGCGCATGTGCAGTTCCACCGTCTTGGGATTAGGGTTAGGGTTTAGGGGTTAGGGTTAGAGTAAGGGTTTTAGGAGTTTTTGGGGGGTTAGGGTAAGAGTTAGGGTTGGGGCTATCGATTAGCACTACGGTAGCCTAACTCGACAAAGTAGCTCAACTCGTCAGAACAGGGGCATAAAATACACAATTAAACATAAAAGACAAAACTACAAAGAACAATGTTCTAACTCTAGATAATGGAATAAAAGTCAACCACAGATAGAATTATTAATAAAATGGCATATAATTACGCATAAAAAGGTTAAATAAAGGTGAGACACCTGCCGGGACAGGGTATAAACAGCTTTACGGTACGTGCAAGTAAGCTTAATAAATACATAAACAAACAGACAAGCAAACAAACAAACAAATTCGTACAATGACACCTATTCGCACAGTAATACCTATAAATATAATGCAAAACATTTCCCATGAACGCCTTACCATCTCTAGTCATCATATATACCGTGCATAATTATACCATATGCAATGCCATTCTAAAAATAAGCTTTTATGTATTTATGTTTGTATTTTTCGATTTTATAAGTTGTACAAATTTAGTTTACACAGATTTAAGTATGAACTTCATAGCCTATTATTAGCAGCTTTGGTATCTTCAGATAGGCTATCAGTTACGCTTAGAACCTATGGCAAACCTTCCTTAAACAAAACTGTATTATATAACAAAAATGTAATTAAATATCCGTGTTTTGAAAAGAGATCAAATCTAAGGTGTCTTGCTGGTTGACCGGAATGCACTGAAGTACTTCCAAAAGTGACAATTGTCGGGTCCCGCCCAGGACGGGTGTGGCTCAGCGGCTCATCAGGTAATAACGCCGAAACTGTGCTAAGCCGGCGGAGTTAGTGCACAAACACATGTGCAAGACAAACACTAATCAGTTTTATATAAGAAAGGAACGGTTTATCTTAAACAGTTAAAAAACGTGTGCCTACAATGCTATTTATTTATATCAATATATAGATTTAAGCTTGTATTTCATAATTTACTTTTCGTGACATTACGATTTTTGCTTTTAAGTTAATTAGGAGTGTATCGCCTCAACGTTGATGCAAATGGACAAACTTTTAAAAATGAGCTGCTATGCAGTTTTTCTGATCTTTTTGGTAGTCCATGCGTCCTGGGGGCATGTATCGAATGGAAATCAGTCTGGTACAGAAGACGAGACGGAGGATGAACAGGAGCAGAATCTGCCTGTGTTCACGCTCAACTACAGCCGTATACAGATGCCGCTGGAAATCACGCTGTGGATCCTTTTGGCGTCATTTGCCAAAATCGGTATGTTGCATTTGCATTCATCGATACATTAAGATGACTGCGTGTTTGTATTGTTAGATATGTTTGTCAACTTCCCAGACGATCAGTGTGAAAGCTTTGTCGATCAATAAGGCGACAACATTTTAATGTTTTGAAATCTTATTTTCATTTATTTGTTTGTTTATTTTGAGGTTTCAATGTTTACGAAAGGATCACTATATGGATTCCGGAGACGTGCTTACTGATTGGCGTTGGACTGATAGTGGGTGCCATTATGCATTCTGTACAGGAGCGACCCCCTGCGGTGCTTACATCCAGGGTCTTCTTCCTGTACATTCTGCCCCCCCTTGTGCTGGACTCGGGCTACTTTATGCCCATCAGGCCTTTCATTGAGAACATTGGCACCGTGCTATGGGTTGCAGTGGTGGGAACGCTATGGAACTCTATTGGGGTCGGCTTGTCCCTCTACGCCGTCTGCTGCATCGATTTCTTTGGCGTGAGGGACATCAGTGTGCAGGAGAACTTGCTCTTCGCCTCCATCATCTCGGCTGTGGACCCCGTCGCAGTGCTGTCCATCTTTGAGGACCTCAGCGTCAATGAGCAGCTCTATATCGTGGCATTGGGAGAGTGCTTGTTTAGCGACGCTGTCACTGTGGTGAGAATGACCTTGGCAGATGCAAGATGAAATAAAGCTCAACTTAAGGCACATGGAAGTTTTACTTACTAAGCAGCTAGAGGAGCTGGGACCAACCAATCAGATGTCTTGGTCCCGTCTCCTGTAGTTGCTTGGACCCACCTCCTCTACAATCTGATTGGTTATCTGAACCAATCATTTTTCCTTCTGCCCTCAGAACATTTTTGTGTAGGTAAAACTTCCACGAACCAACTTTAGTGATGTTCTGGCTCCTGTAGCTTATCGAGTGGAGCATTATGCTAATTCCAGGATGTGCATCTCATTTATAACCCTTACTGTTTGTTGCTTTGGAAAAAAGCATCAGATAAATGTTTTTTTTTTTTGTGAGATTACATGCAATAAATAGATCTTTCCTCTCCTGTCCAGGTGCTTTACGATATGTTCACCTTTTTGGCTGGTATGCCAAAGGTGGAGTCTAGGGACGTCTTCCTGGGTATGACACGCTTTCTCGTGGTGGGCGTGGGGGGCCTGCTTTTGGGTGTCCTGTTTGGTTTTGTGGCCGCCTTCACCACGCGCTTCACGTCCAAGGTGAGCGAGATTGAGCCACTCTTCGCCTTCATGTACAGCTACCTGGCCTACCTAGTTGCAGACATGCTCTCCACCTCCAGCATCATGGCGTGAGTACCTGCCGCACCAGGGTTCACCTCCCCCTTCTATGTGGAATCGTGGCTACCACAGATGTAGCAGTAGCAACATATCCGTCTGTTGGCCTTCAGCATTGTGACCTGTGCCCTGACCATGAAGTACTATGTGGAGGAGAATGTGGCCCAGAATTCCTGCACGACCATCCGCCACGTCATCAAGATGCTCGCCACATTGTCCGAGACGGTCATCTTCCTATTCCTGGGCGTGGTCACTGTGACAACAGAGCACCAGTGGAACTGGGGATACATGCTGTTCACACTGTTGTTTGCTTTTGTCTGGAGAGCACTAGGTAAGCAGTTCTGTGAGCAGAAGGGTGTCTGTGTGTGTGCGAGCGGGTATACCTTACCTTATGGGGACACAATGTCCCCACAACATGATGAATACCCTTATGGGGACCAGGGAAAACTCAATTTAATAAAAATCCGTGACTGCAATGAAAAAACTAAAATGCAAAAACTCTTGGTATTTTGCTTAGTTACTTATGGTTAGGGCTGGGTAGGGGTTAAGGTTGTCATAGTTAGCCTTAGAAATGAATGAGCGGTCCCCATAAAGATATGTTTACCCGACATGTGTGTGTGTGTGTGTGTGTGTGTATGAGTGTGAACGTAAAATGTAATTTTATCTATTTTTATCATTTTTAAGACAGATTTTTGTGAAACTTCATTTATTATATTACACTGATACTCCAGTGTATAACATTTCTGCTCTATCCCCCCCAGCTGTTTTTATTCTTTGTTGTTTCTTTATTCCTTATTACGTTCTTTTGTTATGTTTATTTTGTCGCTCTTGTGGCAAACAGCCATGTGACCCTTGCCCTGTCTTCTCACTGGGTTCATTTACACAATTCAGTCTCTATTTCTGTACAGACTGTCCCCGACTTACAACCTATGCAACTTACAGTGACTTGCACATACGACTGAAGTAAATGTGGGTAAAAATACATTTCAGGCGGCCGTAAGCCCGGCAGCCCTAAGCTAGTCGTAAGTCGGGGACAGTCTGTATTTCTTCCTAGAAGCTTGCTGCTACATTAGAAGATGACCCCGTGACTCCATCCATTCCCAGGTGTTGTGGTGTTGATGCATGTCATTAACCCTTTCCGCACCATCGGCTTCAACTACAAGGACCAGTTCAGCCTGACGTACGGTGGCCTACGAGGGGCCATCAGCTTTGCTCTCGTCTTCCTGCTCCCCCAGACCATCGTCTGGCGCAGACTCTTCCTTACTGCCACCGTCACCATCATCATATTCACCGTTTTCATCCAGGTAATGTATAGCCCAGTGCTGATAGGCTGGCAAAGACTGACTTTTAGACAAAGCCTGACTTGAAGATTAATGTGTACTCAATCTAATGAGATGCACTGAACTTCAGATCATTGTGTACACTTTAATCATTACTGAATCTGTTGGTTTTCGAAAGAATAATCAAGTTGAATTAAATGAATGCTTAAAAACGTGTTAATGGTCAATAAATCCAGTAATAACTCAGGAATGAATCAATTTTCCACAACTGCTATACCAGTGCAGAGTCATGATGAGCCTGGAGTCTATCCCAGGATGGGACACAAGGCAGGGGACACCCTGGGTGGGATGTCAGTCCATAGCAGGGTCACACTTCAGAGATACCAGTTCACCAAACTGCATGTCTCAGATAAGGGGGGAAAACCCAGAGCAGAAACATCAGGACTTTGCATATAGAGGAGGCAGGAATTGAAAACGCAACTATGTTGTGAGGCCACTATATTTCAATATAATAGAATAGCAGTACTTTATTGGTCCCCATGGGGAAATCCTATCCCATCCTGCTCCCCATGAAACACACTGACACATACACAGGTGAGAGCCAGCTTGGGGGGTATAGCGCAGGGCCAGCCAGCGTGCAGCCCACCTGAGCTGGGGGCTAAGGGCCTTGCTCATAGGCCAAATAGTGGCATCTATCTGTCAGCCCTGGGACTCAAACCAGTGCCCTTCTGATGATTGGCACGGAGTCCAAAGCCACTGAGCCATCCCGCCAAACCACCACACTACCCTCAGACATTCAGTTAGACTCGATTTACCTTTAGGATCATGCTTAATGCTGAACACCCAACAACAGTAGTGGCTATCCTTGCTATTAATGGATACACTTCAGCAAAGATGAAGCAGTTGTTCTCATTTGGCTTTTCATTTGTGATCTGAAACAGGGAATCAGCATCCGACCCTTGATCCAATTCATAAATGTGAGGAAAACCAATTGGAAACTGGAAACTATCAATGTTGAGATTCACGTGCGGGTAAGAGGCTAATCTTTAGACTTATTTGTCTTGTCTGCCCCTATTCTGTTTGCACTATTACTGACACTCAAAGTACTTTTTGCTTCACTTCTGGTGGCCCTAAAATCAGCATCCTGTATGTTCATCCAGGCGATGGAGCACACTGTTGTCGGAATTGAGGACATCTGTGCTCAGTGGAGTCACCATTACTGGAAAGACAAGTAATAGCCTGACTGGTGGTAGCTTTTTGATGATTTACCCATATGAAATGTGGAATGAGCAGTGATGCTGCTTTTAGCTGCATTCTAGTTATTAAACCGGACTCTTTAAATACAGGGACAGAGCATTAAGACACACTTGTATGTGTAGACTGTGCTCATTATAGCTGTATTGAGGCTTGAAGTGTGAGATTGGTTGCGTCTGTCATCATAAACATCCAGCTCTGCTATCACTTTGTTGAGCTTCAGTCAGTAGTTTCCATATTTTTTTCTTTTGCCCTCTGCTGGTAACCCTGCCCAGATCTTCTCGTGAAGCTCTTTCTCTTACCCAGTCTTCCTCCTGCCCTTTATCATAGCTTAAGAGCAGCGTTTCTCAAACCAGTCCTCGGGGACCCCCAGGTGGTCCACATTTTTGCTGCCTCCCAATTCCCCTGGACTTGGGAGGGAGCAAAAACATAGACTGTCTGTAGGTCCACGACTGGTTTGAGAAACACTGCTTTAGAACAATGCTGAGAATGATGATAAAAGATGTCAAATGGGACATCCATCGTCACAGGGCAGTATATTTTTCAGTTATGTGCTCAATACAGAGTACTAGTACTTACCATTTTATAATATGAGCAATGGCAGTGAACAATTGGCTAAAAAAATAGAAACAGGTTTTTTTTAAAGTCGACAATTTTGAGTATGGGTGTGTAATTAGAGCACTTAAAATCTATTCCATCACAGGACTGCAGTTAATTTCAGTTAAATGGAATGAACTGGGTGTCAGTAAGGATCTGTAAGTGAGTTTGGATGCTGGGCCAAAGTTCTGTAGTGAAATGGATTGCCAATGTTACCTCCCCTTGATTTAGACATCCCCACCGGCTGTACTTCCAGTTAACTGCACTCCGGCATGCTTGTTACAGACAGGAGTTGTGTTATTTCATTTTATGATTTAATGGATGGGCAGTTTTCTGCTCTGATCCCTGCACACAGGTTACAGAAGTTTAATGACAGGTTCATCAGATGGATCCTGATCAGGGACAACCAACCAGAATCGAGCATTGTATCTCTTTATAAGAAGCTGGAACTGCAAAATGTCATGGATATTCTGGAACCTCCTGCAGTTGGTGACTCGCTCTCTCCCGATACCCCAAAGTGAGTCATTCTTTTGCTGCAGCTTCGTTTACAGCCCATTGATCTTATTTCTGCTGGTCGCAGTTCCTTTCTCTATCCCTCCTTTTCCTCTCTAATCTCACTATTTTTCTACCACATCGCCAATGTCGGCTTCACATTCCTACACTTACTAGGTTCTATAAGGTTCTGTGTCATTTCTCAGCTGCATGAATACTGTTGAATATTAGCAGGTTGAGAGACTGCTTATGATACATGGCGTTTATGAATTAGCATTTTATATCGCTGAATTACCAGTCAGGAAGAATCTGCCTCCAAACTGAAGAAGAAATTCTTGGCAAGCGACCTGAGGAACATGCACAATCTCTTGTCGAAGAACATGTACAAGATACGACAGAGGGTGAGTCATTGCCGTATTCCCTGTATGGATATCTTGTAAACAAACACTTATACAACTTATATCTTTGCAGATCTGCTATATAATTCCTGATTTCTGAATCTTTTGCATACTTACTCCTCTGTGGTATCTCATAATTATATTGTCTTCTAAAATTGTTATGTACGTATATAAAAAAGGCAGTGTACTCACTATAAGAATTTTTTGTCTGTGACCATGTCAACACTTCACTACCAGATGTGGTTGGCTAGGAGATGGAAAAGACAAAGTGAGGGGGTGGTTTTACAGCTACTCCAGCCCATGCTAAATACAAGACAAGCTTGACAACATTCATTTCCTACTATTACATGTGGGGAGCTGTGAAACCGATCTCTGAAATTGAGGTTATAGAAAAGACACAGCAGTATTACTATAGAATGTCACATGAGATTATACGCCTAGTACCATGTTTTTGTTCTAATCGGCAGCTCTTGTTGCAGTCTTTAAGCGCTTTCCTTCCTTTTAGATTTCAGGCCTACACATGTGCAAGAGCGAAGCCTTTTTCTAAATTCAATTAAGCGCTTATGTGTTAACGTTCCTGTTACCTCTAAGCATCTAATGAGCATATTCATGATGGTGAATAATTTCAAACACCCGTGTGTTTCCATCAGACGGTATCTTACACAAGCAAGCATGCCTTGCCCGACGAAACCAGGACCAGGGAGATCTTGATGCGGCGGCACGCCAGCCTTCACCATAGCCTGAGAGGCGTGGGGGGGCTGCACAAGGTGCGGTGGGGAAGCTTGGAGAGGCTTATTGTGTTGCATTGATTTCAAAGCAGGATTGTATTCCCTTGTAATTATAGGGGTGGTTTCACTTCACTCTTCTCATTCATTTCCAGAATTTAGCAACCACACAGAGATATTTCTCCCTTCCTGCTCAGAGGAGATGGGAACACACCTCTGCTTCTAAGAGATATCCTATTTCTGGTAAGTTTAAGAATAGTATTGTCATTGTCAAGGTGTCATGGAGTACATGTATTAACTACCATAAACACAGCACAGTGTTCACATTTTTGGTTTCTGTGTTGCTTTAACTGTTCCTGTTGTATCTAAGAATGTTTAGGGTTTTTTTGGTGTTTGGGTTAAGACCCGATTTGGAGAGGCGCTGTCTGTGTGCCCATGCAGGAAACTTTGGGGCAGAGGTGGAACTGGACCACCCTCTTGCCAGTCCCAGGTCCAGACTGCTGAGACGATCTACATCCCTTGGCGTGCGGAACTTGGGAGCCCGCCGGGATATGGCTGCAAATGCGGCCATCGCTGCGGTGAAAGACCACAGGGGGCGACATGGGGCTCGTCGGACGTCCCGTCCAGGCTCCAGTCAGTCCAGGCCTCCTTACCCCTGCCCTGCCCGTCAGCACCACCTTCAAGACCCTGTGAACAATAGTAACAATAGAATGGAGCCAAGCGACAATGGAATGTGGAGCCCTTTGCTCTGACTGCTACCATGGAAACCACGGAATCTGCAGAAGAGCATAATCAGACCAGTGGGTACTGTACATGACCCAGTGTTTAATGCCATTGCGTCGCTTCCCAGATCTCTGCTGCAAATTGACCTTGAATCAGTCAGGGACCATTCATAGGAGAACTGTACCGGAACATTCTAGGTATTTTGCTTTCATATTCCACAACTCTTTTAACACTCCTGTTTTGAAGAGGGCGTACCAGTAGTGCTATTCACATTGTTTTAACACAACTCACCTATAATATGTGCTGGAACATCACAGCAGAGCACAATACTGTCTTAGCTAGGAGCACCTGCACCCAAAGGCTTTGTCTGATGATATTGGTAGCAATTTGCAGCTAAGTATCAGATATTAAGTACCTTCAGTATCATTCAGCATTAGTAAAACTTCTGGATTGTTTTGGGGAAATCAAAACAATGGTTGTGGCTTTTGTTCCTCATCACTGGAGCCCAGGGGGATTGTGCAATCATCGGTCCTTCTGCGGCCACAATGTCACATCCCCACAAAGCATGTGCTACCTAAAAAGCACCACCAAAGGAGACAGTTAAGCTGGGTAACTACCACTAAACAGAAATTACAATTTAAAACTTCTGTATTAATAGGCAGGAGCCACAGTGTTGGCTGGATGGGATAAATGCCACCCCCAGTGTAGAGGGTCCCTCAGCCCCCATCATTCGCTGTTTGACAGCCCTGGGACTGCATGTGTGGGCCTTGAAGCGCTACTTGTCACGTGTGTTTTGATCCTGAATAAATAATACAAGTGAAATAAGAAAGAACAGCACGTTTTCCTTATTGTCTCTTTTTGTCAAAACACTAAGAAATATACCAATATGTCATAATAATACTATTTTAGAAATCCATATTTAATTATGTCCATATTTATAGAAATATGCATACATATATATATATATATAAATATGTAATTTAAACATTTATATCTTTAAAATATCTATATTTTATATTGTATAATTGAATATAATATTTTATTTCTGTTAAGTTCGGGTTGTTGACAGTACACCAAAAATAAAAATATACTATTTAATACTGATAATTGTTCATTATAATATCTGTGGATAAGCGGTTGATAGATGGATGAATGGACCTGAGCAAACATCTCTTTGTGAGGCTACTTTTATACCTGTTCATATTGTATGGCCACTTAAAGGACACAGAGATTTATTGATTTTATTTTATTTTATTTTACAGTAGTGCACACAGACACACGGATTAGGTATCTATGTCTTTGTGAGGACTCTCTACCCTAATACCAACATGACAACCTTAACCCCTATCCAGCCCTAACCTTACTCATAAGTAACCAAACAGTTTTTTGATTACTGACACAGATTTTTATAAAATTGAAAATCAAAAAAGTGTTTTTTATCAATGTAATGTATATCTGACCACATACATACAAATACAGAGGGAGACCTAGGAACATCCATCCCAGCATCACCCAGACCCATTTCATTATTTTTTTTTTACTACTTGGTATATTGCACATTTTTCAACAAGTCACACTATACTGGCTATAGATCTTTGTTCATGAATGCCAGGCTGAGTGCTGAGACCCTTCATTATGCTATAAATTGACAAAGGCTACATGCCACTGAAAATGTTCTAATTTTGCATGGGGAGCTTAATACTTTACAATAATCACAACAAAAAAATGTATTAAATTTGTATTAATTTATCTTAAAGATATAAATTAATATATTGAGAAAGATGGCATAGGTAATATGTTGTCACACACTATTAGCTAAATCCATTTTTATTTAAATTCAGAAGTTTGAGAATGTCATTTAATTAGGCAGAATAGGTTACGTAACTCAGTAATACATTAACACACAAACAAAAAAAAAACATTACAGAAATCCGGATAACCTTGCCAAGTCGGCCTACCTTTGTTACGTTGTCCCACATCTCAAATCTCCTCATTATATCGGAGCATCTCTACTGTGTATTTAGCTGCACTACTTACATTCCGTATTCCTCTTATCTATCTTTGTGATTTGCCCAGTTACGTAACAGATTTTGGCACCCTCATCAATGGTTTCCAGTTTATCCCATTTCTCGCTGCTCAAGCAATCCTGGTAGCTTCCCTTAAATTGAGATTAAAAAAGAGGTACGCTTAAATGAGATTACACTTTTATCTTTAATGTGTTAAGTAAAATCCATCTCTGTTCAATTTAACTGTTATTTTGTTATGTGGCATAAGCCTATCTGAAGTTTGCATGTCCTCAAAACCACAAAGCATTCATATGGTATTTAATGCTTTTAGCTGCACTGGTTCTGCAACTATGGTTTTATGTAAACCGTTTCCCTCAAAGATCAATACTGATATAATTTACTTTAAAACGATCATTTTAAAAACACATAATCGTATTAGATGCATTACTGGTGTATTAAATGTATTGCTGTACCGAATATTAGAACTGTAGTTGTTTTTAACATAATTTTTTATAGGGTGTAAGCCTCATACTATTGGTCAGTCAAGAGATAGTATTATCTCACCAGTAATGGCTTGTTCCCTACTGGGGTTTCCTCTGTCTTCTGGAATTTTCCGTTTCCTTCACAATTATGTGACCCATGTGATCCTAGTTCTACAGTCGGAGTGGAGGGACATGCAGCAGTGTCACCAATCGCTTACCCTTCATGTTTGCTCTGGTTGGTGACAAACTACTCAAGAAGATGCTTCTCCTTTGGACAGGATGATACAAAAGTAGTGCCAACAGATGGAGGTATAAAAAATATTGCATAACATTTAGGAGGTGTGTAACAGATCTGGCAACAAAACAAAAGGCAATGAACGAGATGTGCAATGAGATGTATATGTATGACATCTATGAGTCTATAGGACTTCTATGAGGAAAAAAAAAGTTATGCAATCAAGTACCTTTTTTGTCCGATTTATCACAAAGAAATGATTATATATGATTATTAGATGTTAGCATGCAGAAGTAATTGAAATTGACCTAATTTCAATACAGGCCTGCCCTGAGGTGTGTGGCAAAGTGATAAAACGATACTCTGCAAAGCAGTCTTTAAGATTTGACTGGGAATTCTATGAGATGCGATTCTGTTTTCTCTTGAGAAAAACTATGAGAAGTGTGAATGAGAAACAGAAGAAGAAAACCAGATCTTTCTACTTACTACCTTTCCTCTAGGGGCAAGATGACACAGTCATTTGAACCAAAGGTGAATCCGCAGAAAATAACAACCATAACCCTTACAGCCTTATTGGAAGATAATTCAGCAGCATGACATGTACTTTTTTTCTGAACGTGTCACAGATTTTCTGCACTGCTGCAGCAGTCATTTTAGTCCCATCAATTTGTAGTGCAACATCAGATCTTGTGTGGTTCAGCAATGCTCTTGGGAGGATAACTTTTGCATCCATCCATCTTCCAAAAACACTTAATCAGTCGAGCTTAGCCCAGGAAGCACAGGCCCCAAAACCTGGACAGCGCACATGAGATGGCAGTCCATCATAGAGCAGACGCACAATATGTTCAGTATTGGTGTGGAGGGTTGTAGGGCAGTGTGTGTCTTGGAAAGTTTGGCTTCCATGCCTTTGATTGGAAGATCATATATTTAAATCCATGAAATACCGTGTTCTCCCGAAAATAAGCCCTAGCATGATTTTTCTGGATGCTTGTAATATAAGCCCTACTTCAAAAATAAGATGTAGTTACTATCCCATGGATTGTACAGTAACTAGAATGAGATGCGATTATATGTAAACAGGAAATAATATTTTGACCCCCAAAACAAGATGAGTGCAAAAAGAAAGGAAATTCTGGTTCTAAAGGAAATTGTGAGATATTCAGGATGGAATTTGGAGCTTGAAGATTTACGATGATGTTCCAGAAGATGACATGACGACTATATCTGAATAAATGTATACACAGTAGATTTTTATTCATGAATAAATGTGCTGTTAGATTGTTTACATAGAAAGATACGATTAGGAGATAACATGATGTCTGTATTTGAATAAATGTGGATTTTTGTTCATCAATACCGGTAGATGTACTGTAGTTTGTTGTACATGGGAAAATTAGACATCACCAGAAAATAAGCTCTAACGCGTCTTTTGGAGCAAAAACTAATATAAGACCCTGTCTTATTTTTCAGGAAACACGGTAATTTCTCAATTGGGCCTTTGAGTAAGGCACTCAACCTCTGGTTGTTGGCTGACCCTGCTTTCTCAGAATTTCTTTGGATTAAAGTGTCTGCTAAACAAGTCAAATCTATGGTACGATGGGTTGATACCCTATCCTGGATTATTCTGGGATAGGCTGCAACCCTGCATAGAACAAGCTGGAACCAAAAATGGATGGATGTAAGTCACGTATGTTAAGGGAGTGGGAGGAAACCCAAACAATCACAGGGGGATTATATACCCAGCACTCCCCACACACTGAGCCGAGGGCAGGATTCGAACCCAAAACACTTGAGGTGTTAGGATACAGTGCTAATGCATAGTACTTCTTGGGTACCCTGATTTACATAAAGAATGATGTCAGTTTGTTCTTTATGACATCATTAAACAGGACAATATTCAAAATACCTGAGAAAACACAATTACAGTATATGTGGTGTCTAGCTATAGAATAATACGGTATCCCAGCGCTTAAACATTTACCATCAGCACAGTAACTGATTCAGGTCTGTATGCCCAGTGTGTAAGGAAACCGAATTTCACTGCATTGGCAAAATACCGAAGCACCACTAGGGGGAAATCTTGTTCTATCTGTTGCAGGGATTTATGATTTTTTTTCCCCTTTCTTTCCATTTTTCTCCTTTTTTCTCTTTCGCAGAGGGTTGCACATAGTTAAGGAATCTAAAGGTTTACATCAGTATCAGCCCTCGCACATCTGTGAGGTTTGTGAGGTTTGGCTGTAATGGTTCAGAGCTGCGGGGGATGGATTTGTATTTAGTTTATTTCTTTTATTATTTACTGCCACGTTTTTCCCTGATGATGTGCATTAGAGTACTTACGGGTGAAAAGAAAAGTTTCACGCCTCTGACTTTATAACGGATGATTTGTGATCGTGCTTTTTTGAGGGAAATCGAGGGCTGTCGAGAATGCTCCTTAAAGACTTGTTGCCAGCTGTAATCCCCATATTACAAAGGATAACATTCTTCCTTATATACTGGCAAATGTGCAGAGGAAAGGGGGTTTATGACAGACCGGGGCTACAATCTTAGCACAGCAAGAGGCAACTGGACTGCCTGTTTCCCTCCGCCTGGCCGTCGTGTCCAGATAACATGCATAGATACCAATGCGGCGTGTGTGTGTATTACCTGCTCTGCTTGTGTTTTTCATGATTGCTGCTTGACATAAACCAATGCATTTAAGGACACCAATATTTTTATGCTCTATATCCAGAAAAACAGGCACCTATGAAGATATGCTGAATAGTTGTTGTGTTGTGTTTGGACCTCTAGAGTTTTTGTCTAGTTAACTTGACTTTGTTGCCGAAGAAGTACAATGCCTTGTTCCTCAGGCCTTGCAACTTTTATTTTAGCTCAGCCGAATGCGAGTCACCTTGCGGAGTTCTAATAACTGTATAATAACTCACAAGGGGTGCTGGTGTCTTGTGGTTTGTATGAAGGACACGAAGGCCTCCCAAAATAAAAACAAACTTACTCAGAACAATATCACATCTGAAACTGTAGTAAAATACAATAATTACAGGTCCAAACAGGTCCAGTAACGCATATCACAATATTGTCTTACAGTGATAAATATTATCTGTGATGATAGAATATATCAGTTAGTGCTGCATCAATCATCTTCTGCTAGCATCGCTTCGTTCAGCGCAGTGCGTTCTGTTACACACTCAGCGTGCCTTTTTCTAACTTTACAGTACTGCAGCCCGGAGCTGCACCTCGATCGCCCTAAAAGCCACTGATCCCGCTGACATCTCTCCATTCTTCTTTGACTTCCCAGGACCCGTTCATAAATCCTTCTTTTCAGTCAATCTGCTTTAAGCTTCTTTCAAACCCGTGCACTGAGGTTTGAACACCTGAACACTGCAAACTGCAGCGTATTACAGTGCGTCATCACTAACCCACTCTATTATTCTACAGTTCAACATGCATGTTGAGGGCAGATGTCATTATAGCACTGTATGTATTATCTGAATGGTATTCAAGAAAAGCACCATTTGTGTAAAATTTTGATTTATTAAATTTAAATGTTTTATAATGATCATGTACAGAATTTACCGTGGTGAATTACAAATTGTCAGTTGTATTTTTAAAAAGGTACATTTATTTGAAGTCACGGAGCTTACAAGGAGAAACACAATGAAACACTTAGTGTTACTTATATGCGGTCTTATTTACATAATCATCTACATGTAAGGTGTATTAATTCTTATGATTATATTTAGAGTCAGCTAAATATTAATTGAAATTTTGACAACTCCATCACTTCCATACTCTGTATTAAAATTAATTAATAAAATAAAATGTACATTCTTAGCTCTGTGTTTTACTGTGATCTAGCACTAATTCAAATTTCTTTACAGGGATCAAACCCTTAAAATTCTGACACGTGGAACTTCGGTGTCAGGGACGCCACGGTGCCAAGTCGGTATGTCACTATTTTCCCGTTTTACTTCCTAACTATGTGCTAATTTCTGCCGCAATGACATCGCTGCCTGTCACTTCTGTTTCAGTCTCGCTGTCCGGTTCAGACATCTCTGTCACTGCGGCCCCCAATCGGACGGCTTGATGTTTTTAAGGTGGATTTTAATGAATACCGTGTCGTGTTCAATCACAGAGCCTGGTTAATTTGTTTTACATAATCGGCTGGCAGATTCATTAAGTGTATTCTGATTCTCTGGTCCGTCACCTCTGCCTGAGTTTCCGCTGCTCGGGCAGACAGTGTGAGTCTGCTGCTCCTCTTCATGGTCGTCTTTGTTGTCTCGGAGAGACGGAGCTGGCCCTGACGATGGCTGTGGGCACAATAGTCCAATACTCCTGCTCCCCTTCTGTTACATTTCCATCATTTTTGAGTTGAAACACTATTCCAAAGGCCAGCTAGTCTCAAAGTGCAGTGGGACTCCGAAATGTTTCTCAAATAAGCTGTGTTTTTGTCTGAGATCGACATGATTTTTTTCTGTTGTTCTGAAATCTGCTCCAGTGAAATTGCATCCACATGGTAGAAGCTGTGGCAGCTTCTGCTCTGTCCCGGGTGTGACACTGACGTGTCCCCCTCAACGTCCCTTTAAATCGGGTTAATAAACTTAGGTGACACTTTCTGTTCCTGAATCTCTCACAGCACATACACATAGAGCAATGCTGCTGTGCTGCTCGTCGTGTATCAGACACAAACCCTGTGCAGGCTGCTCTGCCGGTCGCACGAGGATGCTGTATTTTGGTGCGGCTCCAAGGCACGCCCCCGTCCCCTCGCCTTTGTGCCATTTGCCAGGACAAGGCAGACCCGCGAGGTATAATTACAGAGCCCCCACTAACAGGAGAGCAGGAAATTATACTCAAAATAATGTTTCTTGGTTTAAGACCTTCCCTATGCCAGGAGCTCATACATCCGCTATGTTTTCTGTGGGGTGGGGCCACATAGCCGGCCTGTTCCAGCAGTCAAGAACCTCGTTCTTCTTTGGATTGGGGTTCCGAGGGGCTGGTGGGGTCGACCCGCTATGTTTCAGGTCCCGCTCCATGAGGTAGCGGGATTGGAAGGGTGGGTGCGAACGAAAACGAAATGGCAATGTAGTGGTGTGCCGGTCCTAAGCGAGGGGTAGACAGACAGAACCTGCTGTGGGCTTGGTTGCTAGGTGGTGGACTCACAGAGCTGAGGTCTCCTGTGTAAAAATCCATCCATTATCCATTCCTATGACCAGCATGACATATCTCAGTATCTTACCAGTATATTGCAACACTGTAAAATAGTTGTGAACCTGGATGAAAGCAGCAGTCTTAGACCTTGGCGATACCTTCCATCCCAGTGCATCGTTAGCCTGCTCTCATCCCCTCCTCTTTTCCATCCAGCACTCACCTTGTCACCCCCCCTCCCCCCCCCACAACCCCCCGAATCCCTGTATCTCATCTGGCCGACCCTTTTTGTCTGCATAATGAGTTTAGTGATTGCTTGGTGGCCTATGCCTCCTACCCCCTTGCCGCTTCTGTGAGGGTTAATGAAGATCTGAGGGATCAACAAGGGGCTGTTAAACGTGCCATTAACAGGGCTGCGGATGGGGGCCCCGCCAGCCACACCATTGTGCCTAGCAGTGGGGATCGCGTGATGGGTTTTGTCAATCTGCGTGGACCAGCTGTGTGGAGAATGAAACGCGCATTACCTCCTTCTCCATCCCTATCTGCATTCACCACCCCCTGCCCCCCCCCCCAATACCCGCCCCCCACTACTCCTTCCCTGTCTCTTACTGGTGGTTTGACATCCCCTCCTAAATTTGTCCATTTAGCTCAAGAAAATGCTGGGTGCGTTCGACCAGAGTCACCATAAGGAAGCTGCTGCCCCAGCAGGAACGCTTACCTACACTCATCTGGGACAGAATTACACTTAATGCATTAGCAAAAGCCGCATGGTTCTATTGTATGTATACAGACACAAAGCCATAGGAAGGGGAAACAATATGACTGCATAACTGAGATATGACCAAAATCAGCTCATGACAAAATATCTTAGTTCAGCTTTGCTCGGTTTTGGGGAAGACACTATCATATATCCACCTACTCCACATACGGGTGGACAGTCAGAAAACTTTGAAGGCCTTTTCTCTGTCTAAGTGTCAGGGCAGTTACTGTGCTGTGCCTTTGTAGGGCAGAAATGGCTATTGCTAACACAGAGTATATAAGAAAGTAGAATATATCCATATATATGCATACTATATATTTATATATGTCTCTTCATCTTTTCCTTCCCGTGCCCCATAACAAAAACGATCTTAAGCCTGTCCATTTTCTTCCTTTCCCCCTCATTGTCACTGCTTTCTCTCTGTCATGGTGCGCTGAACGAGAGAGACCGAGCGGGAGGAGAGAAGATTAAATCGGAGTTCCTTTCATCCCCGAACGCTTTCATCTCCGTTTCAAACGCCGAGAGTTATCAGTGCCACCACTGACTCAGCTCCTGTCGGGCCGGGTCTGGCACTCGGGATGGGGGCCTGTCCGGATGTAGCGAGGGGCTCCGATGCGCTTGATTGCATGTGGCGCTTTTACGGAGCGGCTGCTGGGATCGCCAGCATCATCGTTTTCGGGTTCGCCGTTTCGGACCGTCACACTTTTCGGTCGCCTCAGACTTTCGCAAATCTGTAATTGTGTCAACTTCTGCTTTTAAACCAGAAAGAGCCTCAACTGTCTTAAAATTAAACTACACATTAAAAGCGAAATCATTTCAAATTGATTAAAAAAAAAACTGTACCTGCAGCTTATTCTTTAATATACAGAATGTTTTTTTTCTTTTATTTTCCTTTTTTAAATTAATTTTATGTCAGGGCTAATTTCAGGGTGAGTAAGACAGACATCCGGCTGCCATCGAAATCCCATCAAGCGAGCCGTTTAACAAGATAACAGGCTTTAACTGGAAAAATTGGCACTGTCGCGAAAAACAAGATTATTTCAATAGCGGCAGTGAAATACATATCCTGGCTCTTGCTGTGCTGAGAGCTGCGGCATCGGGCAAACAGCGCTTGCGCTCTCACAAGCTGAAATTCATTTCCAGCATCTGTATTAATTATCAAACTAAAGCCACCATTGCACATGTAAGCTAATCTGCCCTCTACTGTTATTATCTCCTATTAAGAAGTAAAAAAGTGGAGATTATGGCAGCCTACAAGGAAAGCCCTATGGATCTTTTGAGGCTATTAAGCATGTTTGGGGTGTCTCTGCACTCTCTGGCGTTCCTTGCTTCCATGTGCTTCCGCATATGCCCTTAATCTTTGCATTTAGTTATTTTGGATTAGCGGCTTTTTTAAATCGCACATCTTTTATTGTTTATATAAATTTAAATTGAATTACAAATTACAGAAGATTAAGACTTGAATTGAATTATCATGAAGCAGAAAAGAATGATTCCCGTTTTTATATACATGTTGTTTGGATGTGTCATATGGTTCAGAAGCTATATATTGAAGACAGGCTGTTCTATGTGGTAAACATTGTTCTAGGTTATAGATCTGGAACTAGTTCCATTCCACTGGAAGCAGTGGAGTTGCTGATAACATCAAGATAGAGACTCTTTTCCAGCATTTGCGGATCAGTCTGTTTGTTACATCACACAACCTTATGCTTCCCATAGGTTTTTACTTGCAAAACAGAGCACTGACAAAAACCAATCTTGCCGTGATTATTTTGCGGCATGATTGTTGTTGTTGTTACCTTCAGTCAATCTCCTGCACTTGCTGAATAAACATTGCACATTCAGGGTAACAATTTGATTTTCTCCCTATCTCAAGATGTCCAACATATTGCAATACATGAATGTGACGGTGTGATTAATCACTGAAACAGAAAATAATCCCGCCCTGTAATTAGATAGCACTCAAAAGCATCCTAAGCAAAATCTGTCAGGGACCAAGTTTTGTAATGAATTCTTACCTGAAGATGAGTGCATAGAAACAGGCACTCATTTTGATTTGGGTCTGTGACTTTTTACTGAGTGCCGTGCATCAGTTACGAAGCATAGTTTTTGCAGATAAAGAGAAAAAAATCTGGCCACGGTAAACGAACGTATCAGTGTACAGACTTATGTGTATGGAAAAATAAACACATATCGATACCTGAATGCTGACGGTTCTGCTGTGTAGAAAAAAAGAATGATTTCAGAAGAAAGGAGCAGTATAGAAAGATGGCTAGAAGATGAAGGGAAAGAAATAGAAAAGGATGCGTGAGGGGGAAAAAAAACGAAAGTAAATTTTCTTTAGCAATCTTCCTGTTCCTGCTGCAGGTGCAGAGCCATTTTAGCAAAGCGCGTCAGACGAGAATGTCATTAGTTCCTAAGCCCCAGGTGATTTTGCTACTGTTCCACATGATTAAGTCAGATAATTGTGTGTTGATAGTGAGCATGGTCGATGGAATACAATTTTCAGGGAGAGGTTCCTAAACAAACAGCTGAGCTGAGCTGCAGGCAGCAGTGGCGATGGCCCTGGTCACATGGCCCTGGTCACATGGCCCAGCCCACGTCTTGGTGGCTGTCATGAAGGAGTGGCTGGTGCTCAGGTTCGAGTCCAACTGCCGAGGAACCTCCCAGCATGAAAGCAGGCCCTACAGGACGTATTATTCTGATGTGTTGATTTGTGACATTAAACAACCACCCCCAACCCCCCCAACCATCCTTTCCGCTGGCAATTTCTGGGGTTTAACCCCGTTCCCAATTTCCCTGCCAAACAGGCTTAGACCGATGGGTGGGTGGTTGTCTCGGTTAGGGGGATTTGTTCGCTCTTTTAAAATTTCACTCCCGCATTTGGCCAGAGAATAGGAGATAGAGGTCCACCAGAAAAACTTACCACCCCCTGACTATTACCCCATTGTAGCATTAACCTGCATTTATCCTCGCACCATAACATTTTTTGGAGGTGATGTGTCCTCTGAGAGATTGGGTGGCATGGCCGAGTTCGACATTAATAACAGTGTCGGCTCTGCAGTGTGTCAAATAGCTGTAAAAGCCAATGAAGTTCCCTAATGAACATATTAAACCCATCTTTATACATTCTGACATCTATGCGATGGTTACGCAGACGTGATTACATTCGTCAAAGAGTTTTTAAAACCTGGAACAGATCTTGGACAATGCGGTCGCACCGCTGTCAAATTTGATTTTGCTGCAATGGCGTCTGTGAGAGAGAAAACGAGAAAGAATGGCACAATTTTACCAGAATGCATCAGCGTCACACAAGTCTGTCAAAAAATGCTTGGACCTAATCATTTTAAGGACCAGTTTACCTGTTAGCAGCCATTTGAGACCAGGCAGAGTGGTTCTGTGTATGTAAATCTCATGGACTGCAGAACTACTTGGAGAGAGGGGCCTTGCAAGCCATTTTCGGGTTACCTTGCAACTCATGGTGAAGAGACTTCAAAAACATATGCAGTTAGTCGAGAGGATGGGGGGTGTGCTGGATCACACACATAGGGACAGAAATGTATCTAGCCTTAATTCATATTGGAAAGGCAGGTGAACAAAAGAAACACTTTTATTAATTCATAGTAACTGACATTATTATTATTTTGCCAGTGTAATCAGACCATCCCTGCAGAAAAAAAGAGATGACAAATCATAGCAGTTTATCAAGTAAAAATCTAAATGAAATGAATAAAATCTATAATCGAACAGTAAAATTTTGTTCTATTATAACATTAAATATTAAATACACAATATGCATCCTCCATTGTAATTTAATGTACATTTTATTAATTTACACTTTAGACCCTTAATAACTTTTATTAAGGGTGGAAAGAGTTATTTCAGCATTATAGGCCCCTGGGCAAGGCCAATAACTGCCGATTTCTCCCAGGAATGTCTAACCTTACTATATTTGATGTAAACCTAAACAATAGACAGTGGCAATTCTACACATGATCACATAAGCATCTCTAACACCAAGTGTTCCCAGTGGCCTTGGAAACACACCAGAGGGTCACAGGTGCTAAGAAACTTGGAAGACTTTGGAGTTGTTGCATGAATATGTTGGAAATGTAAATTATTTTTTTTTATTGGACAGCTGGCCTTGACAAATAAAAGGATCGTTCCTGGTCCCGCGAATGCCAGCATCGTATTATCAGTTTGCTGTGTGTCATTAAAACCCATGTGAATGATTCCAGGTATGAAATTTGCCATGTTATGTTCTATGCATGGTGTTGCTTTCAGCATGGTGTAATAATCGACGCACCCACAATCCCTCTTGGCCGTCGCACGGATGGAGTTTCCGTTTCCTCCCCTCTCTCCTCCAAAAAAAGGCGGAGCCTAATTGCTCCGGGGCTGCAGACCTGCCAAAGCCTCATTTGCTGCTCCCCCTCCCCCCCCTTAAAAAAGGTGGGTGTTTACTAGCGGAGCACCCTGTAACCTGGTGAGCAGCTCGCTGGGGGAAGAATAGACCGATTTGCACAAGAGGCCAGGAGGCAATTTTCCTCCATTTCAACGATAAAATTAACCTGATTGAAATCGCCAGCGATTACTGTAGAGGGCTAGAGTGGCGGCACAATCACTGATGCTCTTTTCGTCTATTTTGCCGGAGCAGATGAAAGCTAATTATGCCGGCTGGCAACAAGAGGCTGCAAAGAAACAGTTGCAAAAGCAGCGAGCAGAGGAGTCTAATTGGGGGTATGTGATTACAGAGACCGCTGTTAGACAGAATTAACCAACAACACTCTCTCATATAAAGCTCATCAACGGGGGGGGGGGGTTGGGGGGTGCAGCCGGCAACCCTGATATTTCTCTAATTATACTATATACACCTTTCCCCCAATCACATGCATGCTATTACTTCCTGGAGAAAAGGGGGCGAGGATTTTTAGTCGCCATGTAGCTGGTCTCGCAGGGAACGGCTTTCAGCATTAAGGTTTGTTTTTACATAGTGCTAACCTTTCAGATAAAAGGGGCCAGAGTTGGAACAGAGGACTGGAAGCGGCAGTTAAATGTGTGGGCCGGGGTATCTGGGAATGGGCAGCGCAGTTGTCAGAGATCCACTTTGGTGAGACGAGGTTGCGGAGCTCCTGGTGGCGATGGTGATGCTAATGCTGCTAATGCTAATAATGGAATGTAAAGTGCGGGGTCATCTGGAGCCTGGACACCCGGGAAGGGAGAAGCCAGTATGGGATGCCAGTTCCATACAGGTCACACACACTCACAGGCAGCGGTCACTCTAGGAATGTCTGCGGGAGAACAACCAGAGGAAACCTGCATGACACAGAGAGCATTCTAGATCAGGGGTGGCCAATCTTATCTAGAAAGGGCAGCTGTGTATGAGGTCTTTTGCTGTAATTCCCTAATTAGATTACTAATTAGAGGACTTACTGGCTGAAGAGTCCTCGCACCTGAGATTGAACAGCTGACCTAAAGGTTATCCCAAAAACCTGCACACACACCAGCCCTTTGCAGATAAAATAAACCACCCCCGTTCTAGATCAATGCACTACTCAGAGTGGATGAGATTTGAACCCCCATCTCTGGAAGGAGGAGACAACAGCGCTGCCCACAGAGCCACCAGGCACACAAGCGACATCCAAAAAACACTGATACCTAGTTTCCTGATGAAGAAGGAATTTTCATCACATTAATTGTGCTGGATGTGATTTATACAATAAGTTTTCCAGCAATAATTTAAGACAGGCATCCATGCATCATAGCTTGTGTGGTTACAAGAAGCAAAAGTCATTCAAGATTCAAGCAATGTATAGATGTATATGCAGCTCACAATGACCTTTAAAATCCTTTACCATACTATTAGAGATGCATATTTACCATGTGTAAGTGTATTTGTATGAAATATACAGGCCTTGTTGTCCCTTAGTTAACAATGTGAGCTCAGTGCCAGAATTTTTAAGCTGATTCTGCAAAAGGAAACAGCCACTCTTCAAACTGTTCCCTCTTTGTCCCATTTAACAATACGATTTGTGTACGTTTTAATGGGTGACATCTGTAGCTACATGTGGATACACTCTCAGACAAAATTAAATCTCTTGGTGATTCCATTCCTTGCCAGCCTTTAAGTCAATGTTCAGAAGCTGTGCATTTCATTAAGACATTCTACCATTCATTGGGCCAGTCCAAGCCCAGTGCATGGTGGGTAATCCAGATACGTGTCACATGGAGTAAGTGTCACATGTGCAAGGAATCAAAAAAAAAAAGCATCATGTGTCATGCAGTGGTACTAGAGCTCCAGTGGTGGGTCTTTGGTTTGTGTTCTTGTCCTGCACAGTATGGCTGTGCGGCATAGCACAAGCCGAAGGAACAGTGAGTTTCTGGCACGATGCACATGCTAAGTTTTCCAGGCAGGACTCTCTTCACTCGCTAGCGATTTACTGTGTTCTGCATGTCAGTGATGACAGAGACGATGAAGACGCTCATCGGGATCTGACAAATAGCAGTGGTCATTCTGCCCTCTCCCCAGAATGTGGCGGGAACCCACTGGTCTTGGTTACAGGCCCAGTAACCCTGTGGTCACCCCCTCCTGGGAACACTGGCACGACATCTGGCTCCTTTGAGCCAGGAAGCTCCAATGTGTAAATAGGAAGAAACTTTGTCTGACTTTTCAATATTCTCACCTTTAGAAAAAAAAATACCTAGGGAAGAAGAATAAAATGAGTTAAGTGTCACAGACAAGAGAAGTTAGGGGTGAAGCTTGTTATGATCTGGTGATATTATCACCAGGAGAATTACCTGTTTCAAGTCATTCTCCTGTAGTTGCCTTTTACCTGCTCTATGTTCTGTGCAGTTCCGCTATGGAACACGCAATTTGAACATCGAGAAGGAACTCATAGCATTCCCGCTGCCACTTTCTGACATTCTGGGTGGATCAGACATGCTGGACCTCACAAATCACTTTGTACTGGACATTGTACCTGAACCTACACCACAGGATCCCCACAGCTTCACAAGCTCTCTTCACCAGACCCTCATTTAAATATTTGCTTTCCTTGGCAGATGCTTTGATCCAAAGCGAATAAACATCTCCAAGATCGCAGGGTCAGCCAGTCCCTGAAGTGATTTGGGGGGTAAGGGCCTTGCTCAATGGCCCAGCAGCAGAACTGCTCTGTTGTCTGAGGGGTTCGAACCGGTGACCCTTCAATCACAGGCACAGCAGTCTCGCTTCCCAATCCACACACCACACCCACCTTGTGGTTCGTTCACATAGAGAAGTACACAGAGTACAAACAGTAACCTTCCCCCCCCTTTCATTTTTGTGTCTGGCTCTCTCCCACTGGAAATGCAGATGACTGCTCCAGGGTGCTTGTGTCCTCCAGTGAACTCATTCCCAAATTCCCTGGAGGGACAAAAGAAGAAGAATCAGCCATCTCACTGCTACAGCCTACCACACAATTTAGCTGTTTCTTTTTTTACATTGCAGTTAAATACTTAGAAACATCTTGTAAAATGTTTTACAGTGTAACACACAAGCAGTTAATCAGTTTTATTGCGCATAACTGCATGCAATAGAGGTGCTCTTAATACAGCTCTTAATAAAAATTTATATGTGTTTCTCCAGGATGCAATCTGGCCAAAGACATAATCATTTCAAACTGGCAATTAAATGTATAATTATTTAACATGGATTGTTGTTATCTGTTCCATTAAATTACAACTCACTCAGCAACTAGCTATATTGAAAAGGATGAAATTTGCAATAACAGGTTCTAGTAAAGTATAGACGATAAATTACCGTGTAAACCTTCTGAATTTATTCAACAGAAGACAAAACAACACAACCATTAAAATGGAGTATAAATAATTGTGAGAGAGTCTGAAATTGCTTTGAATGACACCAGTGCAGGGCCCTTTTCTGAGGAGGGAAGCTCTCAGCCTTTTGTGCTCGTCCAATGCAACTGCATCCTGCACAATCATGATATTTCAATCTTCTTTATTACAGCCATGTTCCACATTTATTTAGACCCTGTCAAGAAAATAAATATTTTTGGTCTGTCATAGTATTTGATTGGATCTGTTTGTATAAAAATGCAAATGAAGGCTTGTTGAATAATCCATGCGAGTCTGCAGTGTCATTCACTGTAGCACACTTTTTTGTATTTGAAATATATATTTTTGCTGTTATTTAACAAACAGCACATAACTCAAAAGTTCTCCTTGAATTTATAAAAACGCATCTTGAGAAGTCATGATTAAAAAAGTAATACTCTAATGCTGCTGGTAAGGAAAATATCTTAGGATAACATCCATATTCTTCAGCTATATCACGCAAACTGGCATAGACCTTAGCTAACAAAGCTTCATGTTTCATTTTAACGTGCTAAAGAGCTTCAACATGTCAAAACAATGCTTAGTTTTCAACTGCAACTTGATGCAATTAGCTTTAGATTTATTTTTCTAAAGGAAACACCACTGCATCTGCTTACTGGAGCTGTTTTGATTTATTGTCATTTTTTTTTTTATTTAGCGAGTATCTGTGGATGGTGCAGAAACAGGTGTGATAAATCTGATAGGAATAGCTTCAGTCATGAAGTAGAAACAAACTTTGTGTTTGTCAGAGCTCTTTTGTGCTTTCGATTTGTATTTATTTTTTTTTAAACCATCACCAAGAAGAGAAAACCACGGTTACGGAGCTGCTTCGTGGGTCACTTCTAAAGCATGTGTGAGCTGTCAGAGAGAGGTAAAAATAGGAAAAGTGAACAATACAGCAGGCTTTTGAGTGAACGGGGGCGGTCATGAATATGAAAAGTGTTTTGTTGTGTCCTTGCATGTTGCTGAATGGGGACGGCCTCCCTTCCTATCCAGTGGAGCCCAGGTCGGATCCCACGAGTTTGGGCCTGGTTGCCCAGGTGGCGCCGAGTGGTGCACATCAAAGGTTGAGTGGGCTGTAGCGAAACAATGTCACAAAGTGTGTTTTTGAACACCCCCCCAATCTACGTGGCAAGCCTTCAATTACTTAAGATCAGAGGATGCTGCCAATCATAGAGCTTCCTAGTTCAGAGGCTCTTTGTTTTTGCCTGTTATAATCTCGGTTGGTTCTGTTGTTTCAAATGAATTAAGATTCGTAAGTATGACAGAAATGCAGGGATAAGGATAAACATGTAAGAGTTTAATTAATTAATTTTATTTGTTAGGGAAATAGAGTGGGGTTTAAGAATTTGCAATGAATGAATTACTGTACTGTAAATTAATTTTACTGAATCATTCCAGTAAGAAATGTAGATGGACATCATCAGGAAATGAGATGAGAAAGGCTGGATTGTCATAAGCTTACTATTTAGAATCAAATAATATTTTCAGTTCGTCAAGTTGTGTTAGTCTGTTATGAGTGTTAGTATATCATAATTATGAGGTATGGTCACTAGATGTCACTAGGAGACACACACACACACACACACACAC
>JAODJU010000035.1:12456871-12468162 GCA_026776725.1 Gnathonemus echidnorhynchus | reverse complement strand
GGGGGTGGGGGGGTCGGGGGTTGGGGGGGAGTAATCTGTTTAATTTGGAACTGTGCCCCTCTCAGCAGGTGAGGTTCAGGAGGTGTTACCGCTTTTCGGAGCTTTGGCGGGTGGGGGGTGGTGTGTGGGGGGGAAGCCGGGCTCCGCTATGGCCGAGGGGCATTGCCAGGCATGTGAGGCATTGGGGAGCGAGTAGGGCGCAATGCCACCCCATGCTGTCTGTATCTGCAGGGCCTCGACGTGAGCCAAAAAGGGCCCCCCCCCCAAAAAAAAAAAAAAAAAAAAAAAAAAAATCAGGCCTCTAATTATCTCTGAATAGCAATTTTATTGAATCCTAATTTGTGGTAATAGACTGTGATACAGTGTGCAGAGACAGAGTGTGAGGAAGAGGCAAAAGTACTGGGGGGGCTTTGTTTCATCACAAATGTGGCTCACAGGAAGTCCATGAGGAGATATGAGAAAGAGGAGGCAGGGTGAAAGCGAGGTCACTTCCTCTTACTGACACTGAGAAAAACAACAGATTATCCAGGCAATAAATATGTGACAAAACCTTTGAAAAATATGAAGGCAGACCTTCAGAGTGTTGCAAGCGGTGTAGATACAGTCCTCAGCCAAACAAGCCAGTCTCAGCACACGGTTTTGGCAGCTGCATCGCTTGGTCCTTGGAATTTCCGGAATTAGTTAGTCCCAGAAATAACTACCCAAGTCACCCCCTACCCCCCAAGTCCAGAAACATCAGGAAAGAGCATTTCTGTTTAATGTAAATGATGCTGGTGTCTTAAAGTGCATTATTTAAAAATGTATGAATAATATATAATGATCTGAGAAATGATATTAACCACAAGACTTCTTTGTTTAACATATAAAAAATGAAAATATAAACGATAAGATACAAAATTTATCTTTGGAAACGAGTATAGTAAGGCGTTTCACAAGTTTAAGCAAGTCCATTTTAAATAAAAATAAAATGAAAATATTAGTAACATAATTTGTTGACATCGCCCCACCCCCCCCACCCCCCTTTCTTTGAGGTTAGCATTTTGATGTTCTTTCCTAACTCATCCTTGTAGTCCTTTCTGAAGTTTCTCGCTCACCATCTCTATGTGAGAATACCAGACTTAGAAATTGTGAAAAAAATAAAATTGTATGTCCACTGTAACCACAATCCTGAACACCCCCCCCCAAAAAAAAAATCCCAGCCCCCAACTTTGTACCAGATGGTTGGTGCAGTAGTAATAATGTACAGCTTTGTGGGCCCGAAGTACCTGATTACAATTCACTGATAAAAATTTCTGATACAATTCAAGTATGACACCCCGGCTTAGCAATAAGGCCTGGTTAACAAAGTCATTTATTTTCTTCATGTATTTTTTTATCTGGGTCTTGCAAGGCTGGACAGCCTCAAAACCCTGACAAAGCAAATATAATAACCAAAGGCCTTCGAATTAAGCCTCTCATTTGTCGTGACTTTAGACTTTCCACTTCAAAAAGTGAACATTCATCGAAACATTTATATATTTAAACTAATAACATTTGACCCTCATTTAAAATATAAATATTCCAGTTTTCGACACGTTGATAAAATATGCATAAATAGGTAACACAAATGAAGAATACAGATTATTAGAAGAATAAATTAATAATAATCATTAGTAGTCTACTGTTTATGCAAATTTAGACTGAGGTTTAGCAAATACGACAATGACATATTAAACCCTTAGTCTCAATGTGTACAAGAGTAATTTATTAAAATTTTACAAATATATTCATTTGCAAATTAAAGTGTGATGTCATAGTGCTTTGTTTACTTGTAACTATATTAAATATACAATAATGGATTCTGTACATATTTGCATTTCTGATGTGAAGGGAATGTTTTGTCCTGAAGCAAATACATTGTGAACTAATAACATAAAAGCATTTGTAAGCAAACGGGATGCGTATCTTACATATTGTATTTTGAAATCAGAAAATTACTTTCAAAGCTGACAAGTTACATGCACACACTTGCACACATAAACACAACTATGACAGACAAACAGGTAATGAAATGTGCTTAATAAATAGGACCCATCAAAAAATACTGTAAAAATCATTTTATCCCTTAAATTTATCTTTGTTCAAACTAGCTAAATACTAAATCCATAAAAATTATGGGACATTCTACAATGAAACAGAGATACTTCTTTTGAGCAAGTAAAATACCATAAGAACAACTTAATGATTGTCAACATTAGGTCCATTTAGTCATTAATAACTGAAATAATTCATGTTCTGTCTGTATTGCTGGATGGGCGCAAGTGTCATGAGTCCTGAACATGCAAGTATATTATTATACTGCAGTGATTTGTGTTTCTTGTCAATGGCACAGATTAAGATGGCCTTGGTGTTTGTTCACCTTCAGAAAGAAAACTTAGATTGCCATGACAAAGGTGTTGCGCTGTAACTAATCCGAGGGCTTCCCATTAAATATCTGTATTTTTAAATACATTTGCATTCTAATTTTACAATGACAATAGTTCTAGTTTAGTCTGGTTGCAGTTAACTTGAAAGTCTCACATGATTGGGCCTCAAGTAGCCCAACCACGGCCCTAACTGTGCCACCAAACAACACATCGCTATAAAGAAGTGGGCAAGATCTGCAGCAAAACTAGGGCTAGTAGTAAATAGCAGTAGGAAGTGACAGAACGAGTGAGGCTGTCGACTCGCAGACCCTGAATCTCCTCAGACCCGTTCAAGGCCTCCACACAGCAGGCCATCTTTGGCACAACAGCCTGCGCACATCCCAATCACCTTAATTAGCATTTCAGCTCTTTATTTTTGTTTGGTTTTCCCTCTGGCTGTTAATTAATGCTTAATCGAAACTGCTGAAGTGAGCTTGCACAGAACTCATGAATATTAAAATTAGCCCCAACAATTTTGGGGGTCTGATGTCATGTGTATTTGTATCTGTCAGGAGTTAGAGATGCAGAGAAGTTCTTTTGAATTCTGATTTATGCAATAACTGTATAAAGTGCATTTTAACCAAGAACAAAAGGAGAGAAAGGCCACAAAAACGACTGATAATGAGAGTTTCTCTTGGTGCTCCCTACAAGTAATCTGTGATGACTGTTGTTCATCCCTGGTTGAAAAGAGACTTTCTTTTACGATTGATATATGAAACGTTATTTGGTTTCCAAAGTACTTCAGGGAAAAAATAGATAAGCATTGCTGGCATTTCTCATTCTGTGAATGACTGTGATAATTCTGTAGAGTGGAAATATCTGATTTTGCTAAATTGAAGTAAAGAAACAAACTAGAAACAATAAAGTACGATTTTTTCACCAATGTCTTATATAACTTTAATATTCATTCAATATATTTTCATCCAGAAATTATCAAATCTTTTACAGATAAAGAGATATAGTGGAGACTGAATATGGGGCCGCATTTATTTGTGCATAGCTGACATTAAACACTTTTTTTGTTTACTAATGGAATGTGATTAGTAATGACTAGCAATATTATGATTACGTCCTTGCATTTAAACTTGTCATGTTTCTTAGTGGGGAACAAGTTAGTGGGTGGAAAATAATTTAAAAATATACACGTACCACTGCTGTTTACCATATTTTATTAAAAGTAAAAAATTGAAATGTATTTATTCAAATGCCAAACATTATGTTATTATTCAAAAAGTTGCGCCACGATTACTTATGCAACCTGACCTAATTTAAATAACATTTATGACAAAACAATCATGCACACTTTTTTAACAAAATAAAGAAATAAACACCTATTTTTACACCAGCTAAATCAAAAGTGGCAGAGGCAGTGCACAAATTTCAAATTTTTATGACAACTCCTCTGAAGTTATTCAAATACTGCTTTGGCTTCTGACAAGGGCGCGTAATTTATGAAACAGAACATGCCTATCAGTGCAATCCGCATTTACATAACGAGAACTCCTTCGTTTATGTGATGACTCTGACATCCCAACTCGGTTCAATCGAAAGCACATGGAAAAAAAAAAGTGATTAATAAAACGGCTAGACCATCTGTCTAGAAAGTATAAGAAACAAAAAAACAAAAGAAAGACAAACCAAAAATGACCTTAATGTAGCATTTTTTAAACTGACAAGGCGAGAATTCATGATTGTGGAAAATGCCGTACTTTCAGTGTAACAGGGCCCTGTAGGGTAGAGCTTTTGTGGTGAGAGATAGACCAACATCATATTAGGTGATTTCATGCTCCTGTTTGACTGTCATTGTTTATTCACATTGCTGACTTGATGAAAGTGGCAGACAGTGTTTTTTTTTTTTTTTTTACGGTCGTGGGCTGAGGCTGAGGTGTTGTGATGGCCTGTCACAGAAGTGTGGGCAAATATGAATATTTTCATGCAAATGCATTCTTAATTTCTTGCGTCTGATTTGTCAATTCCTCCCCCATTAGGCTTCCACTCTAAGGGCAGGATGATACCTTTCTGGCCCGTTAAAAAGTGTCTGTCTTTTGGCCTGGAGCCTTCGAGTAAAGTCTGAATATTTGGACAACGCATTATGACATTTCTGACTGACATAAAAGACAAAATAGGCACCAGAACATGACATAAAACATATCAAGAAAAGCATATTATATGATTTAACTTTTAAAATTAATTTAGTTTACAATAATATACTACATATCACTGGCTAATCACACTGGCATTAAATTATGTTTAACTGAATTATACTGAAATATATACAACTTGAACAAATGAATGACTTCTGTTTAATTTATGCTTTGATGTTACAGGTTTGTATGAAATGCCAAATTTATGCAGCTGAAAATTTCCAATTTTTCAGCTAAATTTCATGCAAAACTTTGATATGAAACAATGCTGGCCAGGTTAAACATCTAATGATTTATCAAATACTCAACTGCTGTGGCAAAGAAAGAAAAATTTCAAATGTATTTAAAAGAGACAGTCACCTCGACTATTCGGGGAACACCAGAAAACCTGCTCCTGGTGCAACGGCATTTTAAAATATATTCCAAAAGTTTGGCATCGTCCCAATAACCCCACGCAGGCCATAGGAACAGAAGAGCTTATCAAAGCATTTAATAATGGCTGTAGACTTCTGGCATGAAACCTTCAGATCTTTGCTGTAGTTTGTTCTGCTTCCTGTTATCTCCAGTGCATCTGTAGTTGAACTTACAGATCACACATGATGTTGTACGTAATTTGAAATGTAGTATTTTCAATGCAAATGGTCCCTGAATATGGTATTTTGTATGGATTATATCTGTTCATTTTCCCATTTAATTAATTTATACATTGAGGTTGCTAATGTGTTGGTTTTCACTTCATGTTACATGAAATTATATATATAGTCAGTTATTATTAATTTTACTATTGTTTTAGAACAGCTATCCTTTATAAATAAATGAAAATCATATTTTAAATAAGCATATTGCAGATAATTTTCTAAGCAATCCTTCTTAAATGGTTCTCCCTAGGACATCTAAAGAGAGACTACTACTACAATTACTACAGTCGGATTACATGTGTACTGTAAGTATGCTTCTTCTAGAATCTATCCAGGAAGGTTACTTGTGTAAGGTTCTTATTCTAGAACCCGTACAGAATGTTTATTTGTGTTGTCTTTCTTTTAGAATTTCTGCCAGAATATGAATTTAGTGCGGTTATTTTTTCCAGAATTTCAACAAGGCATTACTTCTATTTTTTAATCATTATCATTGGTGGGTGTTCTACTGGTCTTTCTCTTAGAAACTTCGTAAAAGAAACTTTAAAAAATGCCTGACATCACATCCTCTGAAAGTGGGACAAAAGCAATAAATGTTACACAGGTCACCGGAGAGCGACTGTTTACGGCACTTTCTTTCACTTTTGATAAATAAACATTATTCAAAACATCTGTCAAGGCTTGTTAGATATCTCCTTTATGGTTCACTTACCCTGAGTACCCGGGGCAAGGAATATTTAATTATTGTAGTAAGTGAATAATCAAAAAGTTAATTTCCAAACTGCCGCTTGCATGCAAAAAGACAATTGCATTTTAAAATTTCTTTCCCACCCCAAACCCACCCCAGCTCCAGCTCACCAAGAAAAAAAATGAATAGCAAAATATGGAAAAGACGGAACCACCACTAAAATAAACTAAGCACTCTTCAGTACTGTTTAAGTGCTTGCGTAGTTAATGAGGGCCATTTTAGCTACCTAACATGAACATGAAGATATACTGTACAACTTAAACTACACAAATGCGTCAATAACCTTCATTGATCTGACTTTGCTAGAGTTGTCAATAAAAATTAATTAGTCAATGATTGATTATTAGTCTGATGTGAACAGTCATGAGACGTAGTGACATTGACCACTGTTCTCTGGCAGATTAGCTATGATTTCTCTGAAACCTTAAGGTCAGTAGGGTCCTCTTGGGATGCATTGGACTGAACCACTATGAAACCCTCAAAGACTGCTAAGTTTTACGGGTTGAGTAAATGTATACTTATATGATTTGTTTTGTACTATGTTTTACAGTTATCATAAAGTCCAGTATCAGTACTATACATATACATTTTTACACCTGTTATTTCTATAGGTAGGCAATTCTAATGTTAACAGCAACAATTTTAACATTGGCTGATTGTTTAAAGTATGTACTCTGTTCATTTTCCATTATGTTTTCGCCTGAATTCAGCATTATTTTAATGTGTGCAACCATTATCATATTCATATTGTTATGAATAATGTTATTATCATATTTATACATACTTCGTAAACAAAATATTATTGATAAGATTAATTACATTCCAAAGTCAGTCTCAGGGCAATAAATGTGCTGAGTGGAACAAGACTTGATAGCAAAAGGTTACTTTTGGAACAACAAGATCAAATTGAAAAGTTAATAATATGTAATTAAAATGTTGTGTTTACATTGGTCGAAATTCCATGTTGTGCTGTAAGTATTAGTTATACTGAAACTGGTTTGTTATTCTTGGTCACCCTTTATATATTGGAACTCTTGAATAATATATTTTACAAGCCGTGATGTTTATAATTTAAAAAAAAAAAAAAAAGTACTTTGATTTGATTAATACTTTCAGGATACCAAAACCAACTTATGCATATAACGGAATAGGAAAGAAATACAAAAAGATAACACACAAATGAGATGTTATGCACAAATAACAGCAACTACTTATTAGACATATTCGCATATTTTAAACACGCAAAACAAAACCCATGCTTTTTATTTGCATGACATTTTACTTTAACAATATTTATATTTTTTTATTATTTCACTTCTGCCGAGAATATCCGACAAAGAAGCGTTTGGACGAAGGGTGAATGGATGGATGATTATTAACATTAGACCTGCTCGTGGACACGCAGCAATATCCCATGAACGGACGTCGCGGTTCTTTTGTGCCACTAGATGGCGATGTAGGTTAATAGACTTTGAAAGTTGCAGGGACGCTGTTACCGGATTAGTTCTGCAGACGGCCGCTGTGTTCTGTACTCCTTCCATGTTGTTACAGTATATTGGCTTGGTCAGTTGAGCAGACAGACGAAATGTTTCGTGTACGGAGGACGTAACTTTAGGGTTTGAACTGAATGCACAAAAACACACACACACGTATTCTTCACTCAAAATAGAAAATTTCTATTTCCATCTCGATTAAGCAAATAATCAAATAAATAGCTAAAAAAAACAAATAAATAAGGCGAAATAAAAGTACCTTTAAAACAGAAAAAAAAGCCCAAAAATGGCATGCGAGACCTGAATTGATGACAGGACAGTGTCTCTCGAAGACAAAGCCGCAGTCGATCATGTTCATGTTCAAAACTGGTGCTCTTGCAGGGAAGGACTAACCACTGACAAGCAAAGTCCACAGAACTTGACAGAAGTGATAAGCAAGGAACCCCCCTCCCCCACCTTGATCAATATTTTCCTTTTTTTCAACCAATTCATTCAAGTTTTATCTTCCTCCTCCTCCTCCTCCTCCTCTCCATCTTACGCGGTTCCCCCCCCTTCCTCGTGCCATTATCATTCCCACCTTGCTTGCCGGCTGTTTACATGAAATGCGGTTCAGGAGGTGTAATGCCAAGGGAAACTGATTCTAACGAATAGCTTAAAAAGGCACCCGAGCCGCATCAGGCTGATGGAATTCTGGCTTAGCTCTCGACTTTCCGAGCTGATTTTTCACAAAACACCACACTGCCTTCCCGGGCATAGAGAATTCGGTTTACTATGCTGTCATTTTAATTGTAGCCATTGGCTGAATCCAATTCCGTAGTTTGAATGTAAAGAAGCAATTCGGATTGATATGCAGAGCAGATGCGGTTTCCCATTGTGTTTAGTCAATATAATAATAATAATAATAATAATAATAATAATAATAATGATGATGATGAAGATGATGACGAAGATGATGATGATGACAGTAGCAAACTATCCTCTAATGGAAATGTGTTTTATTTTTTTAAATGGATAGGCTTTTAAAATGTCATCAGTAGGCAATGCATATAAAACATCCCTTTAAAAGGACGTAGGCCTACGTACTGTAGCTGCCCTATACAAGTCCCATTACATTCAGCCATAATTGGACATCGGATATTAGTTATAAAGACAATTTTTGTTCTGGAAGGGAGGAGGGTTTGTAGTGACTGTATAACAGGTAGCGATGATGAGGAGGATAATTGCCGGGAGGAGCATTTTGCGGAGAGCGCTGCCCAGCGTTATTGATCCGCCAACCGGCACCGCCCGACCGAGCGTATTAGCATAAGGTGCAGCCGGAGCTGAGGCGGCGGCGTTTTGCTGTTATTACCGTCGGGACCGCAGGGGTCCACCGGTGGCAAGGAGCAGCGGCGCTCCGCTTTTCCGCATCATCGCGTCTAAAAAAATGGAATACCACTGATGGATGGACAGTCAGCACAACAACAAAAACAGCAAGAATAATGATGACGACGACGATGATGTATAAGGCTAAAAATTAAAAGAAATAAATGGGGTGAAAAGCAACATGGCCATATAGCCTACCACTCGCAGCAAGTTATTGTTACCACGCAAAAAATGAAATTGCTAAATTTAATTCGGTATTTATCTAACAAGAGGCATCTTTACAGTTCACTGTACGTACACTTGTGAATTTGTTTTTAAAATTGCACAAGCATTTTTTAATAGTCAGCAATAAAGAAATTTACCAATGAAGGACATTTTAGTGGACCTTATTAGAAAAACTGTAATTTTTGCACTTTTGTCAGGTCCCTGCTCTGTGCTTCGTGTAAGAGGCATTTGTGTCTTATTAGATGCATTTACAAATTGTATTTCATTCTCAGGGGGTCTGTAGGAAAGGCTGGTGGAGTTTATAAGCACAATGATAAGTGTTGGTTAGGGATATATCTGGCTTGTTTTCGTCTTGGCCCGAAGGTTCTTTGCACTATTTAATTTTTGCTCCATTTAACACACAGGTAACACAGCTCCCTGTGGACTGGACCTGTCTTGGTATTAAGTAACGCTCAGATTGGGAAGTCCTGCATTTATGAATCAACATAAATGCTGGTGTTCTTCATTAGAATTTTGGCGTCTTTGACAAACACAGAATCAGGTAATTCAGATTTGTATTGTTTTTTTTGTACCGTTTAATGCTGTGTTTGAAAGCTTAATCAGTTCTTACAATCATATGGCTTAATATAGAATTTTTTCCCTGACTTTTTCCTAATATACTGTCTATACCATTTCTGTTTTCCCCCTGACTTTTTCCTAATATACCATCTATACATTTCTGTTTTTCCCCTGACTTTTTCCTAATACACTGTCTATACCATTTCTGTTTTTCCCCTGACTTTTTCCTAGTATACCATTTAAACCATTTTTGAAAAAGCAACTTTCTCTGTCTCTGATGTCTCACCCTGAAGTTTTGCCTTTCTAAGAGAAATAGGCCCACATTAAGGCTCACTGTTATTCCGGAATATTCCTGAGTGCTTCTCAGCAGGGAAATAGTGCATTTAGCAAAATGTCTCTACGACCCATGAATTTTAATGGCTGGTCGTCGCTAGATGTAAAACAGGAACTATCCTGAGAGCCCGGTGTGGTGCTGACAGCGTGGGCTGCAGCCGCACCACGGTAAATCCACGTCTCATGCGGTCACTGGAACGTGTCATTTCAGCAATCGTTTCAGGGATTAAGGGGACACAGGCAGACGTCCATGCAGTCTTCAGTGTCTTCAATTCAATTTTTCGATTAAGTGCAAATAAAAAAATGTGCTAGGCTTGTGTCTCTTGTTTTTTCTAAATTGGTTTTTCAATTACAGATTTGCAATTAGGGAATTCTGAATACAACACATGCATTTTTATTATTAAATTCCAGCTTCAGAATATTCATTTTTTTTTTTTTTTACATAAAAGTTATGTTTATAGGAATAAAAATCGTTTTTATAGAATAGATTTAGTTTATAGGTCATTTTAAATAGTGATGTTCATATAACACATGTATATGCTGTGCATATATACCTGTATGCCTGTTGTGTTCATGTTTTTATATATCAATAATATGTGTATCAATTTTTTCCCCTCGTCTGGCTTCCGTCAACCCCTCTTAACACAGCAGAGAGGATCATGGGTAATGAATCATGACACTTCTGCTTATTAACCTTTCCTAATTAGATGGCAGAGAGACCATTGTTCCTCTAATGAACCTTGGGTGGATGGGCAGGGTCTGCTCTCTTTTCTTTGCCATCACCGTTAAAGGAAATCTCCATCCCTACCCCGTCACCCCACCCCTCAGAATAATTCAATCCTTTTCCTTGGGTTGAGACACCGTGTGGGACTGTTTTGCTGTGTGAACCCGCAGTTTGTTTTCTAGAGTGGGGGGGAGGACGAAGCCCACATCATGCGGGTTTGTGTATGGAGCCCAGGGCAGCATTACCCATCATTAGCCCCCCAGCATGGATCCAATTCGCTAATTACTCGAGCTGCAGTGGTTCACTGAGATTTAAGTACCAGTTCAATCCCATTATCTCCACTCCCTGACGCTTGGCAGAGCCATCCAGCACTTGTGGTTAAAGGAGAGCCATTGAGGTAGGCGATGATGGAACCCCAAAAGTCCGGTTCTCTCTGGGGTCCCGCCAGGCCCCGTTTGTTGGCTTGGCCACGACAAAGGCTTGGGGGGGCGGAGGGGGAGAAATTGCGTGTACAAAGATGGAGGCCTGTTGTGTTTGTTCAGGACTCCCCAGTGTTTTAGGGGTGGGGAGGGGCTGCGGTGGGGTGGTGGTGGCTTGGGTGTCTGTCTCTCTGATGTGGGCCTAC
>JAODJU010000035.1:12423768-12444312 GCA_026776725.1 Gnathonemus echidnorhynchus | reverse complement strand
TGTGGTATAGATTATTATATTGTACATGTAGTAATCCAACTTTACCTGACCAGATGCGTGACTAATAATAATTCCGATTAGGTATCTGCACTGGATATCACTGGCACGCCACTCGACGGATCCTGTATGTCCATTATAGCCGAACAGAACTACAGCTAAAAGCGGCCCTGGGGACCAAAGTGTTTGTCCGTTATAAGTGAAATTCTGTTATATGTGAGTCTGCTATATCCGATGCTTTTTCTGCATTTTCTTAAAGGCGCACAGCCGGGACCAGCGGACCTCGTCCGTTATAGACGATATTCCGTTATAAGCGACTCCACTATAACAGGATTTTACTGTATTTTTTAAATTCCTGTGCTTAACATGCTGGATTTTAGGTGGCATAAAATGACCGTGCCATCACCTATGCATTATGTAGTCATTACCATGACATTGAGGTGATCATGTAGCAAAGTGCAACCCCCCCTCCCGCTGACATGGCTCCCCCTGGGGTGGCAGTCTGTCTAGCCTGACACAGGGGAGGTTCAGAGAAATGGTGGTGGGGAGGGAGGGGCCAAGCTGTGGGCTCAGCTGGGGCACGGCCGTCGCTTCGGCAGGACAGGGCGAGCCGGGACGGGTGTGGGGGGCACCGGCCTTTCACACACCCCCCTCTGCCAGCTGTCCCGCCGTGCTCGCCGTTGAATGGGCCTGTCACTTCAGCGGGGAGATTTACTTGGTTGGGGTGAGGAAGGAGCGAGAGAGAAAGAAGGAGAAGAGGAAGGAAAAAAAAAACGTTTTAAATGTAAAAGCACAGCAGCTCGGCGAGCCGGTGAAAGGGATTATGGAAGCGTGGGGTCCACATGTGCGCGGGACCCGCCAAACCCCCCGGATTACTGGTGCCCCGGCTGCAGCCCCCCCGCCCCCGCACCCATGCAGCTCTGCGATTTATTAACGCATTGTTCCTGCTATTTATCGGCCTTTCCACAGCGCTCTCTGCGTTTGGGCTCCTGACTTGCCAGGGTCTTGTCTTTGCCAGTGGAGGACGATGATCTTATGTAGAAATGGTCGAGTGAGGTGATGTATGTGCAGACCCTGCAAGCGTAAAAAAAAGGTTAAAAATGCATCTGCTAAAGAAAAAAGCTATTCTCCCTTTTGTGAGTCTGATCTCCTGAAATTTAAATTTGCTTTATTGCAGGTATTGTTAAAACTTACACAAAGAATAATTCACGTGATCAGATATAAACACTTCCCCCCACCCTAGGAAAGTTTGACTGGCCGAAGAGGATCTCATAATCTATGCTGCAACCTTTCTCCAAACTTTGTGGGTGCGCTGTGGGATTCGGGGCGCGGGGGTCTGTGCGTGTGGACACCGCATGCGGGGAGCAGGTGACACAGCTTTTGTGGGGGCCCTGTGAGGTGGGAAAAAATTATGCGGGAGCTGTCACTGTGTCTTCAAAGAGGGGCAGGGAAGTCAATGATGGCGAGTGCAGGAAGAGGTGGATGGGCCTCATCATCAGGGCCATTTTTAACCAGAATAAATATTCAAATATTTCACTTATTTTCATAGCACAAAAGCTTCTTTTACCATGAGTCAAAAGTAGCACTGAATGTAAGCGCTTCCCCCCTCCTGCCTATAGGGGTCAGTAGTACTTCACTGAATAGCAGGAAGTTTGTCAGTAATAAGAGGGGATTCTGAGTCACTTTTCAACACACGCACACAAATGCGCACTCACACAGTGCAGGGAGTGCTCCCCGCACACTGTAAACGTCGCTGAGCGGGTTTGTCTCATTGCCTGCTCAACCTCGCCTCCCCCCCCCCCCCACCTAGCATCCCTATACTGTGCGGGCTGATTAGCAGAAAGCGCGCGGACGTCGTTCACCCCTCGTGCCAGCGTGCAAGTTGGGACCCGTCCCCTGCCAGCGGCCCGGAGCGGAGACAGCCCTGGAGAGAGAGTGAGGTCATGCAAATGAGAGCCGTCAACCTGAGCTGTAAGGCAGCGGCGGGAATGGGGGGCGGGGGGGGGGGGTCACAGCGTATGGCTGAGCAGCAGGACAGCTCTTCCTCTCTCCGTAATCAGCCCCCCCTGCCTCCCCCCCACCACCCGGATACACAAACCATGCACAGACCTAGAGCGCGACTGATGACTTATGTCATACTTACAATTAATGAGGTCTGAAAGACCAGGTTCAATATTAGGGCGATAGCTACATAGTAACACTGAATCTCAAATTTATTATGTGGGTGGCGCGTAAAAAGTGACCCTTGGAACCACAACAAGTACAGCAGCATCGTGTCACCACAAAAAGCATGAGGTCACACCCCGACTGTATCACTCGTGTCGCCCCGGCGACTGTGACTGGCCTAGGATCACTCCGAAATTGGGTTTCTGCATGCTGCCTGTTCAGCACTGTACTATCAGTCTATTTCTATTGGGAGCTGGGGTGCAGGGTGCAGTTTTAAAGTACAATTGAGAGTTTTATACTTATATTTCTTTATACCCCTCCCCCGATCTGGTCCATCGTAAAATAATGCGCAAACTTCAATGTATTAGGTCGCGTAACCACAAGTCTCTTGCGTGTTATAACACAACAGGCGTGCCATTTAATTAACAACGTTGAGATGTCGAGTAGCAGTTCCCACTTATTACAATAAATATGCAAACAAAATTATAGCCCTGTGGATGTCTCTCAGTGGCAACCCCTTATAGCCACTCTTTGATTTAGTGCAATGTAACTAAAAAATCTGAATCTATTTGCCGTTGTTAATTAGTTTATTTGTTTTAAAGTAGCACCCAAAATAGCATCACTGGGCTTTTGCCTGTTTGTTCAAGAATGAAATTAATAACAGCACAGCACAAAATGCAGATAAAGTAAAATTACCAATGCATTATTTTAAGATTTACACATGAAGTAAATCGTGCAGATGTCTGTATGTGTGGGTAATGTAAACAACATTAGCCTGGGGAGGATAACTTCTTCGCTATATTTATAAACTGAATATCATGTAATAATTCCTAGAAAAATGTAAATTCAATACTTTAATGGTTTTCTTGCCCCTAATAAGACATAATCAAGAATAGCAATTCTTTATAATTATTTGTCAATATAAAAGTGTTATAGGGATCTATAGACAATTTCCCCATGGGGATCAATGAAATGTCACTATTCTATTCTATTCTATTCTATTCTATTCTATTCTATTCTGTGTGCTTAAAAAACGTAACATGTAACAGCAAATTCAACAATCACAGAGGAATAAAAAGTCTGTGTATATCTCAGAGACATTAGAGATGTGAGAAGTGGCTGCTAGCTGCCTCATAGTAGCCTAACGGGTCACATGTAAAATTCCAGGATCCTCATTATGCCCCCTGTTTAAGGCTTGTAGTGTTAAAAGCGGTGTACCTGTTCCAGGCTGCAGCGGCCCGGTGAGGAGAAGCTCGCTCCTTCACCCACAGCTCCCTGATTAAAATTTCCCATGTTCTTGTGAAACTGTGAGCCTCGTCCTCCTGTTATGTCAGCTTGAAATTCAGGATCTCTCTCTCTCTCTCTCTCTCTCTCTCTTTATCTCCGTCTCTCTCACTTTCCCTCTCAATGTTTCCATTTCTACTAATATTACGGTGCTATCGCTGCTGATGGAATCCTCCTTAAAAATGACTGAATACGGCCATAATATATTATCAAATACATGAAACAGGGAACATCAAAATGAAAGACATCTTTTAAAGAGAGAGACAAGATTTGTTGTCCCTTTTCCCCACTTAAAAAATAAATACAATTAAAAAAAAAAAAAAAAAACTTTGCAAAAGAAATTAAAGTAAAATTAAAAAAAAAAAAAATCAATGCTAAATATTTTACTTTATTATATTATTATAGGTGTATTTAGATTATACATTGTTATATTCTTTTAATAATTAGTTTTCTTATTGATTTCTAAATTTTTTCCGTTAATGCAAAAACATTTTTGCAGATGACCATTTCTTTAGCTGCATAAGTTCATCATGAAATGAAAATATGAACAAATATTAATGATGGTGAGAAACGAAGTTGGTGTTACTCTGGGTTATTCCACTTAACCTTTAGTATTTATTTAAAACGAAGCTGGTGTTGCTCTGTGTTACTCCACTTAATCTTTAATATTTATTTTGCCCCTTTTTCAGGTCCTTCCCCTTTTGCTTCCCTGACCAGTTATTATTATTAAAAGTTTTGATTGTCTGTCTTTTTTTTTGTATAAAAAGGAGCGTCATTGTAATGGATCAAGGGAAGGGTCTCTCCCAATGAAACGTCTGCCTGGTGCTTTCTGTATTATTTATTTTATTAATTATTTATTTTAATTTTTTTATTTTTTAAATATTCACTATCATTCCTGTACATTTATAAAATGCGCACACTGTTGTGCTTCTCGGATTATTACGTAGTTTATTTGTACAGTGTGTCTCTTAAAAATGTGTAGCTTGACAATTATACACCTTCCAGAGGTAGTTACAGCACTGAATGTCGGGTTCCACTGTTGAGGTCGCCATCAACGTGTGGAACGTGAACCAAGCGAACCGAATGAGGATTCCATTTTGGCACTCGCGTGATGCACAAAACTGGCTGCGGTTTTTCAGATTTCCTCCTTCCGAGAAGTGCAGGTTTGCGAATGGCACATCAGAAATTCCGCCCTGCATCAGCCGGCCGTCTGGGCACTACCGCTGGAGCCCAAGCGGACTGGAGGCTCGACTGTCTCTGCAAACGTCTCACGGATGCACCAGAGAAGTGCTGGCCAATCCCTTCAGCACAGGATGGATGGCTTGTACTCCAGGTTTTTTTCCTTCACACTCAGCTCCCAATACTATGTAGAACCCTTAAACTTCTGGATAGTTCCAAACCTGCCCTTACAGTTTAACCATTGGGGAATTGAATTTTGCAGGGGTTGGGGTCTGACAGATACACATTAGGTAGCTAGTGAATGGGACAAGAAGTGCAACCCAAGATTAATGATCTGACCTGCCCTAAAGGTGTCTTTATGTTGCTGCACACATTTTTATTTAAAGGTATCTGCCAAATTTGCAAACGCTTTTCCAATGACATAATCCACAGATTAATACAATACAAAGTAATATACAGAGCACATCTCACTGAACATAAAATATACAAAATGGATTTCTCAATGTTCTCAATGGTCCCTCAATACAACAGAAACTAATACCCATGCCATATGGCATTGCCTATAGGTTCGGCAACTTTGGGAAAGCATAACCCACATGATGATCTTCAATTCGGGATTCTAGCATTCCACTGTCTCCAAAGCTCTGCCTACTCAGAGATCTAAGAACTCTTGACCCTCCACGTTATGACTCAAAAATTTGCATTAGTCACCTTGGCTATTGCGAAGAAAACCATATTCATGAACTGTAAAATGAAACATAATCTCCGTATATTACATTGGACTCAATTAATTACAGAACACATATTACATAAAAAATGACAGCCTCTCTGCAAACCAATCTACCTGTGAGTTAATGCTGCTTCTGTTTTTTCTTTCTTTATTTTCACAGCCCCCATTATTACTATTGTTGACATGTCTGTTTCTGTATATAATTATTGACACAACCCCCCCACATGTGTAAATATGATTTAATCTTGACTTGGTCGTTGTTCATTATTAGCTGTCTAGGCTCTGTGTGAAAATAGGTGCATGTGTGTTTATCTATGTTTTGGTCAATTAATCTAATTAAAATAACTATAATTTTACTGACCAGTGCAGGAACTAAGAGGTGCATTATTCTTGTTGATTTGGGCTTTTTGACCTAAAATTGAAATGTGAGAACAGGTCATGAAAAAGCAGGCGATTCTGTTGAATGCAGATCATCCCAGGGAGTCCTCTCAGTTGCTGAAAGGAGCCGCCATCCTCTCATGCAGGGAATCATGGGATGGGCCGGTACGATGCACTGTTTCCTGGGCCCATCCATTTGAAAAACACGGTGATGGGCACAGTTTCACTCGTGTGTTTTGAGAATAGCATGCGCTGCGGGAGAATATCGCCAAAAGGGAAAGAGCGAGATAGGGGGAGAAAAATAACAATAACGAATGAAAAGAGGAGATGTGAGACAACAAAAATGCTGCTTCTGGAGGCATTTGTGTCAGACCAATGAGAACGCAGCTTTTCACCTCTGTGTTGTAGAGGTCAGACTTTGCTGGGGGCAGAGTCAAATGAAGCTCAGTAGAAAAATTTCATCTGTTGTCTTGGGGGAAGAAGAAAACAAACAGGAAAAAAAAATGCAAGGATTTAAAACAACCTTAGCGACCGGGGTGTTAATGACAGCGCCTACCAGTCGCCAGTAAACTCATTATTGCTGAACAGTACTTCCTATAAACCCTCATGAATCTTTATTAAAGAGTCCTTCTCAACACTAATCGCCGTCGACAGAAACGACTAAACATTTCCATGACACTGTATGGCCACCCCGGACATTGCCGCCCCGGATTCGGCCGCCCCGGATACGGCCACCCCGGATACGGCCGCCCCGGACACGGCCACCCCAGGTACGGCTGCCCCGGATACCGCCGCCCCTGGGAACCGCAGCCCCGGATACGGCCGCCCCGGGTACAGCCACCCCGGGTACCGCCGCCCCGGGTACAGCCATCCCGGGTACCGCCACCCCGGACATGGCCGCCCCGGACACGGCCGCCCTGGATACTGCTGCCCTGGATACCGCTGCCCCGGACCCATGCTGTTTACAAACACATCGGTTCGGACAGAAGGACGGATCTCGGTCTCAGCAAAGGCCTCGGGCTCTGAGAGGGTTACTCGAGCGCTGAGCTACCTGAGGTCTTTGCAGATGAATAGACATGAAGCAGGGAGGGAGAGAGGGAAAAAGGGAGGAGGGCAGTGGATTAATTATTGTGAGGCTGCTAGGTGCTGGTTAAGCTTTTCGCTTCAGTGGGCCGGCACACAGGTCCTGCCTGCGGCCGTGTCGATGGGGCTCATTACAGACCCTCCCGGGGCCTGACAGGAGCTGTTAGGGGGATGCAATGGCCGGCTCCGGCACCCCCGCCCCCCTCCACCCCCTCGCTCATCTGGACAGGAAAGAGGAGTCCCTCATCTCCTTACGAGAACCCTAACAAGGCCGCCCGTGCAGCACCTGTGATAAAAGCGCTCGGAAGAGTGCCCCAGGAGCGCACCGAGGCTGGGTTTGATTAGAGCACCAGGATCGGAGTAAGGAGACGGATGTATAATTGATGTATGTGCACAATTATTGGCCTCCAGACACCTTCGAATTGTTGCACAAGCATGACTCAAGGATACGCTCATTTTAACAGCCGCGGCAGAAATATCAAGGCTATCGCGCTTTCACGTCTGATGAAGCCGACCAACGCTCCGGAATATCCAATTCATATAAACAGATTTCTGATGCCCTGACTTTTTTGTTTTTAATTTCAGTGGTTTAAAATCGATCTTTTCCCTTCAGGTCGGATGGACAAAAGAGACATCCAACCACATTATTGCAAGGACATTCGCTTGATGAGATGTCTAAGATTTGATGATGTTTTATGCATCATATATTTATAAGTATCCTTTTTTTAAGCCATTTGGTTTTATATTTTGAAAAGCATATTTTCCTGCTGTTGACTTTGGGGGGGTTATATTCTAAGCACAAATGCCATAAAACTAATGCAGCACTGCAAACAGACGGGAAGGAGAGGAAGTTCGCCAGATGAGCGTAACTCTCCATGTGCTGTGACTCTCGCGTCTATGAAATGTGCACATGCATCTTATCGAAATCACGGGCCGGTGGAGGGCCTAGCCGAAAACAAAATGTGCTAAAGCTTCAGAGAATAATCACAAAATTATGAAACTGTGCCTGGCTGACATTTGGAAAGGTCACTCGTTTATTGTTTCCCGGCATTGTGCTCCGAACGCCACCGGCCGGCGAGCACTGTTTTGTTCATACTCGTCTCTGTGGCTGCCTCTGCTTCTCCTCTCTCCCGTTACTGTACGGTGTTGGTTTACCTTTGGGTATATATTCTGAAAAGCCGTTTTAATGACATTTCTGGGAGAAGCCCCACGTTTCTCCTATAAACAGAGAGGTCGGAGCTTTTTCATCAGTGTGATGCATCTCTACTTTACTGTCCTCACAAACCTGGGGTGTGTTCCTTTCATACATTCCCAAATCTGATGCACTCTAATGTTACAAGGTGGCATACCATCCGTGGATTCTTATTGAAAAACAGGAATGATAGGATGGGAAGAGCAAGCACATGCCCTCTCAAGCCAACCCCAGCATCCTGGAGCCTGGGGAGAGCGAGGTTATTTTCAGGGGATCCGTTTTACCTTTACGTTTCTCAGCAGAATGGCTAAATAATGCAGGGATGTAAAGGGTGGTCGATAGCAACGTTTTCACGCGGGAATTCAGCTTAAATTTGGCCACTTGCTGAAATGATGGGTTGCGAACTGTAGATTTAAATAAAGCCTCTGTTCAGAAGAGGGGAAAGACAGGAAGGGGGAACCCGAAATGCACACCATACACCCGAAATGCACACCATACACCCGAAATGCACACCATACACCCAAAATGCACACTATAGTCCCGAAACGCACACCATACACCCGAAACGCACACCATACACCCGAAATGCACACCATACACCACGATCCAGACAATTTAACAATTGTTATTGATACTAATCTTGAAATCAAAGTAAAGCAGTGCTCATGTACACAAAAAGCAAACAGTTTAATGACCTCTGACCCTGATGCTGAGCTAACAGGTTAATTCTAAATGAATTGTAATTTTTTAAAAAACCTTTTTTTTGTAAGTCAAATTAATAATTGCAGTTCATCTCACATTATACCCCCTTAATCCATTTGTAATAAAATGCAACAAAATTAATTAACATGAAATCATACTGGGATGTTTAACACTAAATACAATATACACTTTGTAAACAATAATAACATGCAGGTTAATCTCATAATTTTCTTATTTAAATACTGAATTCCACTCTGGGGTTAACCTTAAGCAGTGAGATACAAATATATTTTCTTTTTTATTATGGAAAGTTACTGAACATTCTCTTTCTCCTTCTATGAAATTTTTATATTCAGCCATGTGGCTCAACTAATGGAGGAAGGGAATGAGGATAGATTGTTTTTTATGAAGACCTGATGTGTGTGTGTGTATTAGGTTTATATTACATTGTGGGGACCAAATATCCCCCACAATGTAATAAAAACCTGTTATTTTGACATTGTGGGGACATTGTGGGGATTTTTTTTCAGGTCCTCACAATGACCTGTGAATGCAATCTAAAAAGTAAAAATGCCAAAAGTCTCATATTTTGTTTGGTTACTTACGGTTAAGGTTAGGACTGGGTAGGGGTTAAGGAAACCTGTGTGTGTGTATATGCATATATTTATAAGAGTGAAACAGGGGAAACACTCCTTCACTGGTGTCTTGCATTTTCACCCGTGGGTGTCAACAGGTGAGAACGGGTGATAAATGTGACTGGTGATGCCAGATTTAATTTTAAACAACCAGTTATTATTTCTTCTCCTAGACCTCTTGGCAGACTTCAAAGCCCCCCCCCCCCCCCCACCCCGTGTGCCCCTTTAATCCAGTGCGGTGGAGCCCTCCAGTTCAAAGCACCTGTCCTTCTCAGACCCCATCTTGAAAAAAATGCAACCTAAACTTTTTCTTTCCCCCTTCTTTCAGAGAGTAGCAATTACAGCCCCTCCGGTGTGGTGACCAGCTCCTGCTACTAATTAATCCCACAAAGAGGCCTCGTTTCCCGGCTTCGGGGATTGACATAAGACTCAAGAACAGAGAGCGCCTTTCAAAGCCGCCTCGGCCCTGACCAACGGATGGAGAGCACAGGACATAAAGGGGACGTGGAGGGAGGATTTTCTCTGCGACACGCTGGGGGGCGGACAGCACGTTTGATACCGCTCTCCAAGGAAGTGACCAGACTCCGGCTGGGTGGTCTTCACTGTGAATTAACAACAACAACAACTATAATAATCAAAATACCCAGGTAACGGACATTCATCCCATCTGGGGTGTACTCCAGCCTGGTACCCTGTGCAGCCTGGGATAGGCTCTAGACCCCTTGTAACCCTGTCAAGTTTAAACATATAGAAGAGGGATGATAGATAGCTATTTATAACAATAATAATAATCATCCATCCATCCACTCATCTGCCCAATTACTTATCCAATACATTACCAAAATAATAATAATAATACTAATAATAAGTATTATTATTGTTGTTGTTGTTATTATTATTACTATTATTATCATAAAAGTTGATTACTGTGAGTGAAACACTGTGATTCTTAAGTACAGTGCAGCTGGCGAGATGCTGAGTCTCTCACTGAACTGGCCTCTCTCACACTGCACAGGAAGGCGGTCATTCGACTTAAACAGACTGACATTCAGAAGAGAGAGGAGGGGGGGGTGAAAGTTGAACAGGGAAAAGATGAGAAGCATGATGTAAAAATTACTGCATTTCATTCAATATCTCCCTTTCATATACAAGTCGGATGGATGGATGGATGGATGGATGCCGAGTAGCCAACTGGGTAGTAAAAGGCAGATAGGAGCATCTACAGTACATGAAACAAATTAATGCACAGGTACAACTGTAAGCAGGACTGGAGCAGCAGTTTCGCAACAACTCCTAACAAATCAGGAACCTAATATGATTATTCAAGCACCAGAAATGCAGCATAACAATATTAAGAACATTCAGGGAACTTATAAAACCCCGGAATCATTGAGGGGTCAGCAGGATAATATGGTCATTAACAAAAAAGCACACACCTAATCAGACAAACATCATCAGGGTTGTTTTGTGGATTTTTCTCTCCCCATCAACAAAATTTTCACATAGCAACATAAAGACAAAAATTCCCCATGTCACTGTGCACGGGGACAGTAATTAAGATGCAATGCAAACATAGGTCACTGACATCTCAAAATGCCTCAGGCCTCCATAGTTTATAGCATAAAAGTAGTTAAAGTGAGTATAAATGTCACAAATACAAAACAAATAAAACAAATATCCCAGAAGAAATCCCAGGCATTATATAGCTGATATGAGAAGAAAATTACTCCAGTTAGAATAAGGCAAAGCTGTTTCTACACGTTGTGGCCCATTGTCAGCGGGGCCACTCAGAACTCCAGCACCAATCTACACATCGTGGTCCATCGGCAGCGGGCCACTCAGTACTCCAGCACCAACGACACAGAATCTGCCCACCTGTGCTACAGTGAAACTCACTGGATGCCAAGCGCTTACAGCACAGCTAATGCAGTGTCTGCTGCTTCATATGACAAAATCGCCGTTCCCACCCTGTTAATCAATGGCTCAAGCCCCACAGGGCAGACCAGGGAAATTCTTTTAAATTTTTGTCATACTGCAGCAAACAAACAGACAGGCTTTATTCTTGCCTCAATTCATTTGCTTGTTTTTGCTTTGCTTGAGGTCAGGGCTGAGCCAGTTTAACTTTATTTATCACGTGTAAAAGGTAATTCTCTCCACATTATAACACTAACAAGGTTGTAATGAACTGAGCGGTAAAACAGTACAACTAATGGAGGAAAGACAAATAATTTGTGCACTATAAAACAGGGTTACAAAACATTAGGAAGATGAGGCTGCTTTCGAGGTACAAGAGACAGCAAGTCTTCAGTTTTGCGTTGTGGGATTTCATGCCGGAGCTGCTTCCCGTGCTCTTTACCTTGCGGCTGTCGGCTAACGCGTTGGTGAAGATGCTAACTCAGGCTGGGAGCAGAGTCAGGCGGACAGCCACCAGCTCAGACTGCGGGGGCTCAGGGAGTCCGTCCATCTGGATTCGTTTATTTAAATTGTTTCACTCTCTAATATTTGAGTGGCAGACGAGTCTGCTTCAGTCCTTATCTTCTCCTGTAATCGGCAACAAATTAAAAAAAAGTTATTGCACTGGTAATAGCATATCATTTTGAAGGTAGCTAAATTCTGAAATGATTCCAATATAATTAATGGTACTATATTTTGAAGAATTTTCAAGATAAAAATAAAAATAAATAAATAAAAGTTTAAGGTTCTGCTTTTCTGTTTGGGTGCATTGATGCTGTGGGAGAGTGCAAAATAAAAACAGAAAGGCAGAGGATGTTTCGGTCATCCAAACAGCCGGAGCCCGATTTTCCCGGACGGCGAGGGAGGGTGACGGAGGTGGCGGAGGCGACGTGAGGTGGGCTAGCGGGAACAACGGGTGAAAGGTGGAGGAGAGGAGCGGCAGACATTCAGTCTGGTACACCGGCTGTGCAGGTCCTCTCTCCCCCCTTCAACCGTACAGTATTTACAATTCAATGAGGTGCGGAGAGCAGCAAGAACAAGAAGCCCAGATGCTGCGTAACTAGAGCAGTCATTCTCTCATTAAAAAAAAGAAAAAGAAAGAAAAATCCATGCTCTTTTGTTGCCTTTGAATGATTTGGGAAAGAACGCATAAATGTGTGGAGCTTTCGTTGAAAAAAAAAAAAAAAACAACTGCAAAAGAAGGCCCTCAACAATTCATTCATGCCTGAGACGACCTTCCATTGAAAATCTGAAAATGAAAGAGATCATTTGAGGTGTTCGGTGAACGTTTGAGTTTATGATGCGGTTCTATTATCATTTTATAATGATTCATTAATATTTAGGCTATTTATTATAGCCACATTCTTTTCGTCATTGCTCCAGGTAACATGTACATCGGTGTTAAGACACACGGGTCAGTACCATGACTGTAACTGTACTGCTCCCTGTCTGGCCGAAACATGGGACATGGCGGTCAGAAAAGCAGTCAGGTCCTGCTACAGAAGGAAGAACCCCCCCCTCGACCCCCCCCCCAACTCAGCCTCGTCAACGGTTAATGTGCTCCTCCGCCCCCCAGCCGCAGTAATACAGGCTAGATGCATTGGGGCACGTCCGTGTTTTCTCCATGCTCGCCGCATTAATGAGCGGACAGAGAGCAGCGGCAGGCGTGGAAGTTCGACTCCGAGCGCTACAAAGCTCTTTGGAGGAGCCTGAAACTCAGCGGAGGGGGATAAAAGAGAAAAACAAATACATCTGATCATTTAAACCTCTTCACCGGGCTGCAGGCCTAATGAAATCCCTCATCTGTTTACTTTTTATACAACCAGATACAGGCATATCCACAACAGCGACGCACATTCTTGCGTCGTTTTCTTCCTCTTCATCACCAGCTTGAACAAAGCCTGGTTTACATGGTCAGTTTACTTCCATTGTGTCGATAAATTAAACGCAAGCTAAAAGTCTGGCAGCAATACCTAGTTTATTGTGATTTCCACTTCCAGGTTATGTACGGCATCACAGTGCAGTTTTACTATCAAACTGTCAATCATTAATTTGTTTTTTTAACAATATATCCATTTTAATTTTTCTAAATGAAATACCTAGCTCCACAATAGGCTTATTGTTTTGAGAATGCTGAATAGTGAAGGCCCGAGATTCATGCCCACAGTTGCTATATTATTGTTGGAGCAAATGAGAGCAGGATGTTTTACTGGTGAGTAATTTGGTTCCTCTGGGACTTCTTGCGATCTATTAACAAACTTCTCACCTTTGTTCCTAGGCCACAATCCTACACTCAACACTTCCAAAAAAAAAAAAAAAAAAAAGACAGTTTTAATCTGTTTGGTCAACCTGATTAGTAGAATGCAAATTCAGTTTCCTGCTGCAATTAATTAAAATTACATCTATAATCTTGAAGCGAACATGGAACATTTGTCAAAGAAATAGCACAAAGGTTTAATATGTGATTAGCCTGTTTGGTCACATCACGTCACATGACCAAGCAGTGAACACATTGTTTACATAGACTGAACACGAAGCATATATAAAAGCTTTAAAGGTAGAACTGTGTTGGAAATGGTTACTGAAAAAGATAATGACAAGAGTCTCTCTGCGGAGTAAAATAGGCTTTGCCCTATTTCTACCAAAGAAGGCCACTAGGACACATGTAAGCTAACCCAGCACACACAGTCTAGTCGTTAGCATGAAGATTTCCTACTGTAAAACCAGGAAAAGGCTCAGAATTGTAGCACCAAACAATCACAGAAACTGAACATGCCTATAAGATGCCCAGGGGTAAAATATCTAACTGCACTATATATGCAACACAGGGGGAAAATGTTTATTTTCTGTTTCATATTTACGCCTTAAAAGATATGGTTTATTCTTTCTTCAGTATGCTACCCCTTCTCATAACGCATAACAGCTACTTTACTGAGATACTGGCTAGTGTTGATATAATTATCCTGCATAAATATGGGTCTCTGTGCTACGTCGTTGACACACTGTACAGCTAATGCTACTTTCTTTTGTCTGCCGCTGAACAGACACAGAGTGGAGCCCAGCCAAGGGAGAGGACTTAATCCGTTTGCTTTGTGATTTGAAAGGTTTGAATGGAAATCTACTCTTAAGTAAATTCTTGCTGCGGTTCCATCCTCAGAGCGTCATGCATGTTAAGACTCATGCGTTAGATGCTGCAGCCTGGGATGAAACTGATGTCACTGACCCCAAGAGAAACAGCCATTCACGTCAAGGACAAATCCAATGTGCACTCATCCAAGCTTTTACAGCCAAATTTCACACCCATTGACTGTCAAACTTCTAAAATTAGGTAATGCTTGTTTCTGTTAATTAGTGATTAGAGGCACATAGCCCAGTATAAGGTGAATTATTGTGGGCCAATTTATATATAGCGTCACAGGTATTCATATAACACATAACAGTGTTACAGGTTTTCCTGTATCACGTTACAGTGTTACAGGTTTTCCCGTAATATGTTACAGTGTTACAGGTTTTCCCGTAACATGTTACAGTGTTACAGGTTTTCCCATAACACGTTACAGTGGTTCCAGGTTACAGTGGTTACAGGTTTTCCTATAACATGTTACAGTGTTACAGGTTTTCCCATAACATGTTACAGTGTTACAGGTTTTCCCGTAACATGTTAAAGTATTACAGGTTTTCCCATAACACGTTACAGTGGTTCCAGGTTACAGTGGTTACAGGTTTTCCTATAACATGTTACAGTGTTACAGGTTTTCCCATAACATGTTACAGTGTTACAGGTTTTCCCGTAACACGTTACAGTGTTACAGGTTTCCCCACAACATGTTACAAAGTTGCAAGTTTTCCCATAACACATTACAGCTTCATAGGTTTTCCCACAACATTTTACAGCATTGCAGGTTTTCCCCATAACACGTGATGTCACAGGTTTTCCCATGGTGCCTCGTGGCCATTGCAAGGCGAAGGAGATGCTGGCCTGTGCTGCTCACAATGTCAGTAACTTAGAAAGTGATTCAGCCCCCGAAAAAATAAATAGAAGCCAAAACCTAAACCTAAAAGGGTTAGGAATGTTTGGCTCACAAGACAAGAGCATTATGGGTGTGCGAGATGGCCTTAATGAAATAAATAATAATAACAGCTTCCTACTCTGAGCGAACGAATCAGCCACTAAACCAAGCAAATAAATGCAGGAAAATGTGGCTAAGCTGAAGTGAGGCCAGCGTCCCTGAGAGGATTCCCCTGTCGATTTCAGGGTATTTTGTCAACATTGTTGTCGTAATCTTCAGCCAGGTATGACAGCTGCACACGCCATACAGATTGTCTGTGTATGCCTGTATTCAGCATTCTGCTGTCAACTGGCCAAAACATTACCTCCACAAAACCCCAGGAATTCCTTTTAATATTTTTTTTTACATGCTCACATATAAAATTAAGTGTTTTAAATTGAGTGACTCCTCGAGATCAGAACTGTTTAAAAGGTCTCTTCGCTCTCAGTATTTTTTCTTTGCACTAATTAAATATGTTCAATGTTATGCTGTCGCTAGGCACACGCTGCCAACTATTTAATCTCATTTCCATTCTCACCACCTCATCCTGCAAGTAAACAGAATATACATTAAGTATGCGTTTAATATCAACCAAAACACAAGGTACAAAGGCTAAATCAATTCTGATGATTGATTTTTATTATTCCGTGCATGCATCCTTATCCCAGGAGTCATGAGACACACGGCAGGGAACCAACCCGTGTTGGGCAGAGTTAAATTTTAGTCAATTGAACAATTTTAATTCTCTGCAACAAGCCTAATTCAGTTAAATTTCTCCCTCAATCTTTCAAGTGCCAAAGGGGGTGGGCACATCTGTATAAACAGGAACTCGACAACCCTTGATTGACAACAATATTAACCAATAACATGCCAAAACATACCAAATCAACTAAGAGACTGGGTGGTTATTCAAGCAAATCAAAAAAAATTAATTACACTGCAGACAGATTAAAATCAATACAGAACTAGAATACAATATCTAATAGCCATTTTTAATATCCTGGATGCGATGCCAGTCCATTGAAGGTACACCCACACACATAAACACACGTTAAGGCTGATTCGGAGACTCCCTGGGCTGGACAGCATATGTTTTCGGACTGCTGGGGGAACCAGAGTACGGGCAGGAAAATTGTTCTGCTGGCGGGAGGGGGGGGGGGGGGGGGGCGCATGCAGAGACACACAGAGCTAGGCAGAAGAAATGATCTCACAATCCTGGAGGTGTTACGCAGCAACCCATGGATTTTGCGCAGTGATCTTTATTAAAGCAGCTCAAATCTGATTTTTTTTTCCACACTATCTTCCTTTTGCTAAACAGATTATAAGCTCCTGCTTAAAGCTTGGTTGATTACAAGCTTATGAAAGGATACTCAGTGTTTCACTGCTAGTTTGTAGATGTATTAATGATGAGAAGGCATCCGCTCTAAGTTTAGCATCTCTTATAGCACTCAACCCTAAGCTGGAAACAAACAGGGCTCAAAACAGGAGTATTTCACTATTTCAATGTGTCCAATAAAAACAGTTTTTTGGCAGAATAGTAGTACTTTATATAAATGCATTTATTTGACTAATATCATCCCATAATACAGAGCACACATACACACCAGGGGCAACTGAAACACACCAGCTTATCTAAATCACTTTTCTTTGGGTCTGTGGGAGGAGACACACACAAACCACACACGCACGGTAAGAACCGGGCCCACATGGCTGGAGGTGTGAGGTCATCGTGCTGCCCACACTCAAGGATCAATTTCTTAAGAGAAACCAACAACAAACTCTTGAATTAGTCTGCTGGCCTGTTAGCAAACTATGTTCATACACTGTCAAATTGCTACCCAACACAAGCAGCTGTAAACACATTATAAAAGAAGTTAAATTCCTGACTGTATCCTTCACTGTGACTGCGGACCTCTTTAGTTTTCACATTAAAAAAGGGGTGCACAAATCATACAGTGTCCACCTTAACGGCACAGTGACATTCCCGGCTGTAGACAAATAAAAAGGTAGTATTAGCAGCAATTGCAATAGTAGCAGTACCGATACTTTTGACTGGGGAGAAAAGCAGAAAATAACATTATGGTAGCTTATTCCCAATATGTAATGAGCACCTATAAGACTGCAGGAACTGAAACGGTAAATAATGTATGACGTGTTAATGTGATCAAACTGAATGAGGCTTTTTTTGCTTATCCTGACCAAAAGCATTCACTTTGGTTCACTGAAACTCAGCGTCTTGAGCTCATGATTTTGAGAGAATAATATTATTTTATTTATGATTTATTGAAATATGATCTTCAAAACATGTCATTGTAGCTAGTTGCAGTGTGAGAGGTTATCCATACAAAATGATAAAGTAAACCAGACATAGGGGCTATTTCACTGTTAAAGATAGTAGCCATTGTTATTTAGTTGCGTTAGCAACAAGCAGAGTCATACGTAGCTGTGCAATGCATGATGGGAAGTCCGGAAGCCACTCCTTCACCTGGAAACAGCACTGTTTACTTGTATGGCTCTGTCCCAGGGCTAATTGTCCCAGAGACTCTTCACAAACTGGCTTGGTTGTGAGCAACAGCCTCAACACCTGCCCGCCATCGTGATAATAGTGGTTGTTGCCTTTCGCCACCCGAGAATCATGGGAGTTATGGAGTCTGGGGGGGAGGCCTCATGCCCTGCCGGGGCCCCGACACGGACGGGTGACGGATGTTGGCGTGGACCAACGGGAACCTGCCTGGAATCTGTGGCCAAAAGACATAAAAAAGCAAAAAAAAAAGAAAATCAGAGGCCTGCGATGAATATTCAGCTGCAGCTGTGATGGGACTTGACATGTTTTCCTGGCACGGCGTGCAAACCACGCGGCCGATCTGTTGGGGAATGAGAAAGGCCATGTCAAATCACATTACCGAGTGTTGGTTTACTTAATTGGATTCAATAATCATTCTCTGTTTTTCCGCCCATTTTGTTCCCTGTCGTTTCACACACTTCCTGCCTTGTGTCCCTCTCTGAAATGATGAGACAGGACCCCCCCCGCATGATTCATAACCGGGTCTGCTGTCCGCCAGTCTGCTGCGGCGTCCATATGGAACGGGGCCATCAGGAGCTGTTCAAGCCTACAGTGATGGAGAAGATAGTGACCTGGGGCGTGGAGGTAACATGGCACCCACTCAGAAGATGCCATCCCGGGCAACCGTCCATTTGCCCTTGCCAGGACCCACCACTGTGTGGCATCGCTGAGCAGAACCAAAGCCTGATGCATAGCGATGGTCACCTCACGCTTATGAGATGTTCATCATCATCATACATCATTGTTGAGTTTGTTTTCTCTGCATGGTGCAGTCTCTGTGGTAGATGGGTGTCCTGATCATGGTGTGTCCCATTGTGCTGCCTGGGAGGGCCCCCCCAGAATCAGGAGGGCCGTGGAGGGATGGTGGGGGGGGGGGATTGTGAGAGGGATGTGCTGTGTTTGGGATCCCAAAGCCTATGGACTGAGGGTGGCACCTGCTCACGTAGCCTGGCATTCCAGCCTAATGGCTCCTTGGCTGCCACCACACAAGCTCCGGGTCGGCCAGGTGTCCTGGCTTTCCTGTACTTCCCGAAGGCCACTACGCCCCCTGCTGGCCTGGCAGACTCGAAACAGGTGGCTTGGTGAATCAGATGACAAGCAACAGGGGAAAGATGGAGAGGAAGCTTCCAGAAAAAAAGAAACAGACGACACGGATGTTTCTCGTCTGTGCTACAGTCAGAACATGTAGTGAGATTTCTCTCAGCTCCATGATGCGAGAGACCCTGACTCAGCCTAAAATTTCAAAGTATGTTACACTGATTTCATTCAATTTTTTTTTCATTTCCTCACAGCATTTAGCAGAACCCCAAAGGACTAGAAAAACATGAGTTATAAATGATGCAATTGAATCGGAGTAATTTTCAGATAATCTTTTAAACCCGAAAAGTGCTTTTATGGTTATCTTGCTGCCAATAAAATTAAACTATCTTCTTTTAATCACCCCCATTGAGTTCCCCTATCAGAGAAATTTGTTAATCTAGATTTCTTACCCAGAATCCTCTGTGAATGAGGAGCATACTGAGGAAGAACTCATACAGCCACAAAGATTATAAAGCAATCATGTGACAGACCCCTGTGCTCATGCATTGTTTGTAAGTAGCCTGTCTACGGAGCCCTTCTTCAACACATTAAGGTCTCTGGTGATGCGGTGGGGGGGGGGGGGTTGATCGGGGAAGGGAGGTCACAGACCCTGTCACGGATCTCCAGAGGAGCTTCTTTGAATTTCATGGGCTTGGTGGCCTCACGCCGGATGAAAGAGCTGCACGTCGGCGTCTGCGGACAGCTGAAGCGCTGGGGAGGGAGGGCGAGGGCTTCCTGAACCTTTCACGTTCAACCCTTTAGCTATGAATCCAGGAGCCCTCAACCTGAGAGGAGCCTCACTGTTTATTTATGTAATGAGTATATATGAAGAAGGAGCGGCAGATAAGACAAATATCAATGTGACATAAAACGTGCCCCCCCCCAGAACCAAGGGGATAACACGTCCCTGTTGGAGTGGGCGGGGCTTTGTGCCTGACCTGTCCTCCTGTGGTCTGGGTGAGCATGTGAGTCTGCAGCGACTCCCTTTTAATCATCACGACCCCCCCCGCCCCATACTCCTTCCTCTCACACTGCTCCTCTCTCCCCCATGACAGCGTGGCACTTTGAAGGGCTCTGGCCTCTTTGAAATGCATATTCTCCTGCATGAGGCCACTGCATTGTGCACTGCATAGCACTGCCCGGTAATTGTGGGCTCTGAATGTTTAATTACAGCAGAGGGGCAGAGCGGTGCTGGCGGAGACCGGAGACGGGCCGAGAGCAGGGGCCATTGGGCGGGTCCTGCGCCGCGTGGTTATCGTCGTGTTGTGGGGACTCTGTGCGCCCGTTGGTCCGTTACCTGTGTTTTGTTCGGCGCCTGGCCGTGCCCCCCCCCCCGGACTCTCAAACTCGCATGATTTTGCTGAGTCCGCTGCCAGTCCTGAGATAACTGTCATTGGTGCATCAGGGTCAGCTGACCCTACTCATCAACACCAGTATGAAAGGGCCTGATTCTGTATGTCCGATTGCGGTCGAGTTAAACAGGCATGAGAATAAACGCTCTGGAACAGATGGCGAACGCTCCGACTCCGGAGGCTCGTACAGCAGCCCAGCAC
>JAODJU010000035.1:12383605-12396909 GCA_026776725.1 Gnathonemus echidnorhynchus | reverse complement strand
CCCCCATCGGCAAAATCTGCCGGGTGGGAGAGGGACCTATTGGTTACCGAACCCTCCATGAAATTTCTGGCTAGAATTCTGGATGCTGGTGTTGTGGCATAACAGGATATGTGGCAAATAAAATGAAAATTTTAAATCCGTTGTATAGGGTTTGTGGCAGGTGACAGGAAACTGTATCCTGCATTTTAGCTTGCCAGTGTTTTACAACTGAATTAATATTTCAAGTTAAATTCCTCTGTAGTCTGATTATATTGTTATAATTTATTGATTATATACTTTGTTTTATACATGGTGTATCATTGACTATTATGTGTACAGCAGCTTATTCAGAAAAACACATTATGAATATTACCTGTGACTCTGTACTGGATCAGCAGTTGGAAGATGGATGGATGGATTATAAATATTTATGATATAGAAGAAAAAATATATATAATTACATGCAGCTGAATATTTAAAATATGTGCACTTAGCTATGGACAAAACACCTGCCAAATAAATAAATGCAAACTGTTATTTAACACTTTTTAAAACTATGCCCACTTATACATGATACAAAGTTCCTAATTAACATTAGAAGGTTTAAAATTTTAAACTCATATTTAAAAAAGAAAAGAAAACAAAAAAACTCGTGACTCCTTTTCTGTCCCAGTATGCAGAAAACCGGCTTAATTCGCCACGCACATCCCTGTGTTTAGTTTTAAGGGAGGTGGAAGAGTTGCGCTCCACTTTTAATTGAAATGCAAACGACATTGGGGCTTGGGTTACATACAATTGGCTGAACTCTCCTGCGAAGACAATAACGGCTTCAGCTATTTGTCTGGCTATCAGCTTGGTCATGTGTGTAATTGCCTCACATGGTTCTAGAGCCACAGATTTGCCAGTGTATCTGTGGGGGCTCAAGTGAATAAAACATTGTCCAGACAATATGAGGTTTAATTTTTTTCCCTCTCATTTTAAGTTGATCTGGTTACAAACGGACTTGATTTCTATACGGCCTATTATCAGCACAAGACAGGCCCACAACGACTAGATAACAAAGGGGATGGACATTAAATGGAAGAGAAATATATGCATGTATATGTATATATATATGAATATATGTCCATACTGTAATATACAGAACTATATATCGCTATACAATGCTTTTAGATATATACGCACATTTTTAGAAATAATATATCTGTATTTCATGTGTTTTCATAATTTTTATTTTATTACTGTTTTTTACTACTGTGGTAAGCATTGTAAAATATCTTCATTTTACATAATGAAATACATGGACGACGATTTACTTCTAATGGATTTCATGTCCCAGTCACTGAGAGAGCTTGGCCTTTTCTCATTGCATCGATTGACTTCAAGTCCATGATCGAGATGACGGTTGTACTCCAGGGACACCCCGCTGTCATCTTGACCTTGTGCAAGTGTTGGCTGGTGACCTCTAACCCTATGACCTTTGACCCCCTGATCCTAAATTTGGAGCAGATGAGGGCAGTCGGCGGGGGAAGAAGATGAGCGTGGAATGCAGAATTCCCCAAATGAGAATTGACCCCCCCCTCTTCCCTTCCTTCCACGGAAGCTGGAATTGTGAGTTAAACTATGTCAATAACGTTTCACAAGTACAATTTCTCCAAAGAATTGTAGCTGGTGGAATGTTTTGACATTTACTCGGTGGAGAGAGCACAGTGCGCTCCAGCCGGTACTCGAGGGGAGTCGCGGGCTGCTAACTCCTCTGCTATATTGATCCGGTTGTTAAATTGCATGCACACACTCCGAAAAGTGTCGAGATTCAGGCACAGGGTAAGGGGAGCGCCTGCAAACGAGAGCTGCCGTAATGGTAATTGCTTTCGATCGCCGATCCCGAACCCGTGATTTACTGGGTCGTACTGATGAGCCGTTGACAAAAAATATTTTGAGAAGAAAAATGTGTTGCTTTCCGGAGATGGCAGGGCTGTGGGTCAACTCTATCTGGGAGAGAAATTCATTAATATTGCTAACCTGAGTAGCCGAATATTTTATCATTTTCAAAAGATGTTTCCCCTTTCTTTTGTCATACTTCACCACCGGGGGATACTCAGTAGCAGCCGGTTAAGCGAGACAAGTGTTTCTCTTTTAAAACTCTTCTTAAAAGTTTTGAAATGCCGCTTAATGGAAATTAAAAATAGTGCTTCTCCTTATTTACCCCTTTATAAAAATGAATGATACAAGCCTAAAACAAATAATATGCCAAATAACATGACTGCATAAATGTGTAATCCGAAATACATTTCCTGATGCATATATTTAAACATTTCTAGTATATTATAGCTTCAGAATAAAGTTCTCAAAATCCAGAGTAGTTTAAGTGAGATTAAATTGAATAATATTAATAAACAAAACCTTTACAATCCATTCTAAGAGACACTGCTTAAAAATTATTTTCAAAATTTTTAATTTATTTCCATTTTTCTTTGCTTATTTTTGCTTGTTAATTTGGTAGATGTATTTCATATTGTGATTTTTAAACTCCTATATTATGCAGTGATCTTTTAATACAAGACTAAAGCACATTTACTGATGCTTATGAGTAGGATGGATGGATGGATAGATGGATGGATGGTCAGTCCACTTGTAAACCTTGGTTAGAGCTACTGCTTGAGAATGGGGTTGAAATTGGCATCATGCTCTTGTCAGTGCTGTCCAAGCCACAGCTCCCTGCATCAAAGGCACATCTTCAAAGAGAGACACCCACAGTTCATTAGCTGGATTTACACAGCCGAGCAGATGAAGTTTGACCATCACATTTGGTAGCTAATGGCCAGTAAGGGCAAAAGCTCTGGCACGTTCGATGGCCCTCTAGTTATCAAACATAGATATTTAAATGTTCATATAAAAGGGACCTGAGCTTTTTTATTTCTTAATGCATTTATTTCGGTATAGTTATGTTTCCACCATGGTCTTCATTTAACCAGTTTGTTTTGATTAACATTGAGCCTGCAAGAAAAAAAAAATATCTGTTCCTCTTCACTTAAAAAATGTGAGAATGAGTTTGTTTTAAGCAGCACTACAGTGTGATTGAGGGTTTGGTCTGGGTCCAGGAGTTGTTTTATATGTTTATTGTCAAGTGCTGTGGGATTGTGGGAAACATATCAGGACTGTTAAAGCAGCGCAAGCGGGAATGACGAGGTAAAAACTGAAACTGACTCTAAGGGCTTGTTAGTACTGTAGCGTTGGGATGCTACCTTGCACCTCAAAACACTGACGCACGCCGAATGGCAGGTAGTTTTATTGTGGAGTTTCCGTGAATGCTTTGTTATGTGTGAGGTGATTTGGTCACTAAATCTGATAAACCCCATTGGTCTGTCAAGAGCTGTTTCGCATAACTGCTGCCAGTTTGAGAGACAACAACCACTTCAGATATTCCCATTTCCACTTTGGGCAGGAGCTGACTTCTTTCAGCAGGTGCTGGCATGTGTTGGTGCTGCTGTGTTTGATTATTTCATGCAGAGGCCCCAGCCATAATGAAACGTGAATCTCTTATGTTACATTGTATCCCGGCACTTAGTAACTTAATAAAATTATGGGTTTGAACTCCCCCAGAAATATGTTTGCTCCCAACCAGGTATGTAGGCAGGTTGGAAAACAATGGGGTTTACCCCACCCCCTAAAATCTGCTAAATCTTCCAAAGGTCCCCCCCCTTGTGTGTGTGTGTGTGTGTTTGCATAGATCACATTTGGGGAACAAAATGTCTCTAAAGTGTGGTGAACCATGAAACTTCTTTAGTTTTGGGGACATTTTGTTCAGGTCCCCATCTGGATTACCTTAATTTAATAAAAATCTGTGTATGTAATCAAAAAAGTAAAAATGCCATAAGTCTTCTATTTTGGATGGTTACTTATGGTTAGGGTTAGTGCAGGGTAGGGGTTAAGGGTGTCGTGATTGGGATTAGAAATGAATGGATGGTCCCCATTTAGATAGGTAGGCGGGTGTGTGTGTGTGTGTGTGTGTGTACAGACGTGGACAAATTTGTTGGTACCATTACAGCTCATTGAAACAATGTTTCATTTCTCATGAAAAGTGATTCAATTAAAAGCAGTTGTCTAATGTATACCTGCATGCCTTTAGTGTGCCATAGAGTAAATCAATCAAATTGTGAAAAGAAATGATTTGTTTATTTTGCAAAGATACGATAAAATAGTATGGACAGATTTGTTGCTACCCCTAAAGAGACTATTTATCCTTGCATTATAGTCATGTTTCAAACTAAGTGTTTAACCTTAATTAGGATCATTCATGGTTTTCATCAGCCATTTAGCCAATCAGTGCACCACACTGAACATGGACCAGAGAAAGCAAAGGAGAGAGCTGTCTGAGGAGCTCAGAAATAAGATTATAGATAAGCATCTTAAAGGTAAAGGCTATAGGACCATCTCCAAGCAGCTTCATGTTCCTGTGACCGTCACTTTCTGATCGCACCATCCATCGCATTTTGAACAATAATGGGCTCCATGGAAGAAGCCCCAGGAGGGCTCCACTACTGACAGAAAAACATAAAAAAGCCAGAGTAGAATGCATGTTGACATGCCCCAAAATTTCTGGGAGAATGTCCTTTGGACTGACGAGACAAAACTGGAGCTTTGGCCAGTCACATCAGCTCTGTGTTTACAGAAGGAAAAATGAAGCTTTAAAAGAAAAGAACACCATACCTACTGTGAAACATGGAGGGTATCACGTTCAGGCGCGGAGTGCAGAGCGGGGAAGTAGGAGAGGGACGTGTAGGACTTGGGAATACGGGTTTTAATGGAGACAGGGAGTAGGGACATTCAGCAAGCATGGACAGGCAGCACAACACTAAGAGATTTCAATGACAGATCTAGGGAGACAGACTGAACGCAGACTTAAATACACAGGACTAATCGAAATAACAGGAAACAGCTGGTCACAATCGGGATGCACACGTGGTAAATGAGGGGGCGTGGCACACAGGAGGATGGGACGACCAGGGTGTCACAGAGGGGGCTCGGGTTTGTTTTGGGGCTGCTTTGCTGCATCTGGCACGGGGAACCTTGAATCTGTGCAGGGCGCAAAGAAGATTCAAGACTACCAAGACATCCTGGAGCGAAACATACTGTCCAGTGTCAGGGAGCTCAGCCTCAGTTGCAGGTCATGTGTCCTCCAACAGGATAATGACCCAAAACTTACAGTTAAAAGCACTCAAGAACGGCAGAGAAAAAAAACATGGGACTATTCCTAAAACACCCTCCATGAGCACAGATCTTCATCCTATTGAACATCTATGGAAAGATCTGAAAATTACAGTGTGGAGACGTCATCTTCAAACCTGAGGCAGCTTGAGCCATTTTCTCAGGAAGAGTGAGCCAAGAGTGGGACCTGTAAGCAAATGCAGACGTCTCACTGTGAGGTACAGAGATCGCTTGCTGGCAGTGATTGCTGCAAAAGGTGATGCCACAAAATATTAAACTGAGTGTACCATCTTTTTTGTCCGTGCCATTTTCATTCGATTAATCATATAAAATATTCAACTGAATCAAAAATCAAAAACAAAGTCTGATTTGTGTTACGTATGGAATAAACAATAAGGGATGCTATTGAACTTTTGTCAGTTTCAAGTTAAGATATAGTTGTGTGTTTTTTTTTTTTTTTGTGGAAGGGTATCAACAAATTTGTCCACGTCTGTGTGCCTGCGTGTCTGTGTGTGTGTTCGTGTGTGTGTGTGTGCATGTGTGTGTTCCTGGCTACAGGCCTGCTTGCTGGATGAAGTAAAATACACAACATGAACCATATATCTATATATATATATGTGTGTGTGTGTGTGCATGTTATGACCAGCACAGAACAAAGGCAAATTTGATTCCGCCTGGCCTTGACAAATGATTATTCCTTCATAATGAAGTCATTTTGCTTTTTTAAGATACTGGCCTTGCTCCAAGCACTTTCAAATAGCTACCAGATGTCGCTGTGCACCTACATTTTATTTGCTCCTTATCGCAAACATATTTCTGTCTTTTAATTACAGGCTCAGCTTGCAAAAGTGCATGTAAACATGAGCATCTTCAGAGATATATGGATAGAAAACCATTCTGGTAATAAGGGGCCTGAAACGGCAAGCAAGCCCCATGAATTACAGCGTGACGCCAGCAGCGGTTTGCACCTCAGTAGCGCTGCTTAATGACTGGAGAGTTGCGCTAAAACAGTAGCATTTGCAGAAAAGGAGGAAAGCTGCAATCGAGGCCGTCTGGGTCCATAGAACTAGGTGAGGTGCTGGAATATGTATCGGGTTTGTATCCGCAAGCAGAAAGCGACTAAAAGCCTGTAATCTGAGGATAGCCAAAGGCAAACTGATGAGAAGGTGAGGCCTTTAACGCAAGTCATAGAATGAAAAGAGGCGGCAAGGTGAAAAAATGCATTATTAACAAAGGAGATGGCAAGCAGACTCTGGAAACTTAAGGATTGATTATTTATTGATGTATTTAACCTCATGGCACAGATAGACGTCTTTCCTCATTTATCTCAGATCAAACACTTGTATGGTGCATTTTACTGGACTGCATGAGTGGATGCCACCGTACCATTGGTTTCCATTGCAGATTTTTGACATCTTTCATGGTATTATTTGTTTGTATTTATATTTTCATATTCACCTCGATTCAGTATTTGGGGTTTGGTTTATAGCTAACTTCTGTCCTCTCTTTAGCGTGTTGGTGTATGACACGGCGTGACTGAGAAACTTGACACGTGATGCACGAAATGGAGTGAAAGCGATGCATTTAATCAGTGACCTGTTTGTGGCAATTAAACACATTCATAACTGCTTTTACTGCCACATTATCCTTACAACTAATTAAAAAAAATCTGAATAAATGATGGACATTATATATAATATATATTATAATCAATCATGTTACTATGTTATTTTAGCCCCCCCAACAATAAATGTGTATTTATTGGCTTAAGTCATGAAGTATACATTGTATATCAGTTTGCTGCCCCCCTCCCCCCTCTCAGCCCCTCATCCATTCATCTCTAACTACAGTACACCCCTGTTGTAATAGTATAATTTTACCTATGGTCCTGTAAGAGAGTTTGCTGTCTAATGCACAGTAAACAGTTACACTATGCAATGACAATTGCACTCTGTATGTCCTACAAGTCATTACATTAAAGAAACCAGAACATTAAACAAAAATCACAAGTACAAATTAGACAATAATATACGATATATATGCCTATCAACACATTTTATTTGATATTTATTATGGTGTTTCCTTTTGCTTGTGTATTTTATATTTTTAAAATAAGTTCAAAGGCTGGGTTAACATAGAAGAAAATGGTTTTAAGTTGAGCCCTGAGATCTCAAAGGACCCAGCATACTTACACAGAAGAGAGGAGCCTGTGTTTCCCTTAAAGAGCCTGAATCAACAGCCCGGTGACCTACCCACAGTGCCTCCCCTGACAGCTCGCTCCAAAGAAGGACACTTTTGCCTCTTATTTCCCTGTGGTTACACAGTCAATGAGCCCAGGAAATTGGACAGTGGTAAACGGCTCCTTTGTGCCTGATGCGAATGACTCGAATCACTCTAGGGGCTTCCTAAATGGGGGGGACACAGGCCGCTCTGATGATTATTTTTGTCAGTTTTACTTCTGCTGTGTCTTTCTTCCTACAGTGCTGTGCCTGGAAAAAGCAATTTTCTGCAATGATTAAGGTCACATTTATATATACGCAGACCATTTTAAAAATGAGATTTATTCACTAATCAGTCTCCAATTTTTCTCGCTGAAACTGGCGTTTATGCCCGAAAATGAATGAACGGTAATTACTCTGGAGTTTAAATGCAATGCATCGCTCAGACACCACTGCTTCTATCTATGGGGCAAAATCCGGTGCAGTCTTTGCAAACCTACAGTTATTTTTATAAATCAGTGTAATTAATATGAGTAAAAACTATGCAAGGGACCTTTAGATAATGTAATAAACAATGTATAGTTCTGGGGTACTTCATATATTTAAAGTAAAAATAAATTGCTATAAATATAAAATTTCTATTAAAATTTGTGAGGCAAAAAACACTTTATAAGTATATTACATTAACTTATTATGTTGAGAAGTTATTGGTGGTGTCTTTGCTGTACACTTATGAGATCTATTATAGAAATGCTAAATTGACATTTTAATGCTTTCAAAATGTAACTTATAGTAATTGCCTACTAACTGCAGCTATTGGAGATAGGGATGGTCCTCACTCTGGTGCTGGGGGGTCCTGGTACTCCAGACATGATCAATAGGTCAACAGACAGTGGGTCAGATGTCAAAGGTCAGAATCTCTGTTACAAGACTCAAGGATGGAGGTGAGAGCTTTCTGGATGATTCTAAATTTAAAGATAAATTAGTTGGTTCAACGCAATATACTAACATTTCCTTGTATTCCCCCCTGGTGGGGCACCAAGGCTTATCGATCAGGATACTTGAATATTGCACATTTAGCAAGACACACCTGCCCCGCTGTAATAAAGGCAGGGTAGTATAATTTGCTGTGCAGCTTTTAATGGTGAGGGCAACAGAGGAAGAGTGGGGGGGGGGGGGGAATTAAAACATATATAACACATGGGTATCTGGGACCTGTGAGCCACATAGAATGGGCCATAGGTGTCCCATAAGCAAGCTGACGGCATTAAAGACTTTTAGTCCTCGGTGCTTAATGACTAGGCTTTATTCAAAGGTTCACTCCCTGAGAGGTATATAGCAAAATTTAAAATAAAAATAAAAAAACAGTCTTCCATGACACGCACATCACCCCCAACCCCCCCATGCTCAAGGCCTGGCTACAGCAGTGGCGGCCCCCAGATGGGGGCGAGACAGCCATGGGACGAAACGATCCGAAACCTTTTGCCCATTTGCGGCGGGGTACAAGCTCAGCAGGGGAAGGACAGTCCATCGCCAGCATCTCCCGCTTAAAAAAATAATCATAAGGAAAAACTGCTTGGCTGAGTGTTTCAGGGAAATACGCACAAGTTCCCATTTAGATTAGGAGGCCCTGAACCATGAAGAGCACCACAGGTATCACTGTGGTGGCAGGCACACGCAGAAGTGACCCCCGTCCTGTAATGGTCCAGCAGCCGAGACGTATAGCTGCTAAGCTGGAACTTATTAAAAGCCAAGGAAATAAATTACTACAGCCCTGATGAGTTATGAGTTATGTCTCCTGAGCTAAACGCTCGTCGTGGGAAGCCACTGTCCAGCTCCGGCACGGAGGGGCGAGTTGGCGCTATTCCGCGACTGGGGCTAATTGCTGAGATATGAGCCTTGACCTCCCCCGCCCCCCCCCCCCATCAATCCCCGCCGGACTCTCCCCTCAACTCCTCCTGCATGACACATCGGTGACAGAGAGAAAAAAAATACATGACACTGAGCACTAATCAGTTGGATCCTCGTGTTCTTTTGATATACAATGGGTCACATGGCACGTGCACAAGTGTTTTTTAGGAAGTATTTCACGTCAACATCCTGCTTGAGGTAACGTATGTGATGCATCATTCTGAGTTACTATGCTCATGTCTATAAATCTATATCTGGCACTATACTACACACACACACACACACACACAAATATAAACACAACACCACATGAAGATTTTCACTTTGAAGTTACAAAGGTCAGTCAAACCAGGCTGAATGCCGATTAGCAGCATGCATCATCTGTCAGAGACGACAGACAATCAGCACTTTGATACCTGAGTTTTCAAAGAAGCACAAGCCAGTTAGTGCAGTTCCAGTGCACCGGTGCCCAAACGGTGGGCATGTCAGTGTTTAATGTGCCCAGGGTGACACTCTCAAAGATCCAGGACATGGACACACGATAGTAGTGGCCGAAGGTCGTCAACAGGGAATGTTACGAACGAACACCACAAAAGTACGGCATCAGGAATGACCACAGACCCGAATCACTATCTGTCTGACCTAATCTCAACAAAAATAAAATCGAGCATGACTTCATCAACAACGGAACTAAGTCTATCGCCTCCCGAGGCCTCCCCAGTGAGATTTAAACATCACTGCTCTAAAGCCAAGGGCAGCTTCATTAGGGCCTTGGTATTGAAGTAAGTAGTGGGTTCACTCAGCAGTGGACGAGATGTCGTTAAGGTAATTAGGCACTAAATGGAGGGAGATTCCTTCTTCAACTATTTATTGAACATGCTACACAGGTTTGCAAATCATATCAACCAAACACTTCCTACTTCCTGATTCCCCTTTTCATTCAATCAAAATTCTTTAAACTTAAATGGGTAATGTAATACCTAAATCCTGAACAGCAGATTCCTGAACAATATTAAGATTTCAATAAGAAGATATCACAACTCTGTAAACTATATTACTAAACTACAAAATTTCTACTAAATTATAATCTAACATTTTTTTGATGGTCATCCTCTTCCACTTTTACCTTTTTCCAGTGCAGTAGGTCTTTTCATAATTACACCAAATTATATTTAATCTGACCATTTATGCCTCAAGTAACAGTTATTGCTCGATTTGATCAATAGGTCCATGGTTTTACTAATAGTCCTTTGGCAGTATCAAAGTTCAAAAGCATTCTGTCCTTCTTATTCGAGATACACTATATGGGCAAACGTATTGGATATACCTCTTAGTCATTGAAGTCAGGTGTTTCATTCAGACCCATTGCCATAGGTGTATAAAATCAAGCACTGAGCCATGCAATCAGGTTTGAAAATATTCGTGAAAGAATGGGTGGTTCTGAAGAGTGAATTCAAGGGTGGTGCTATCACAGGATGCCACCTTTGCAATAAGATAGTTCATGAAATGTCTTCCATTTTAGATATTCTACAATCAACTATAAGTGGTTTTATTGGGAAGAGGAAGCATTTAGGAACAACAGGAACTCAGCCATGATGCGGCAGACCACGTAAAGTGCCAGAGTAGGATCACCAAGTGCTGAGGCACATAGTGCGTAAAAGTTGCCAACTCTCTGTTAACTCAATAACTGCAGCGTTCCAAACTTCCTCTGGCATTAACCCCTGCACAAAAACTGTGTGAAATGGGCTTCCATAGCCGAACAGCTACATTCAAGCCTCAAATCACCAAGCGCAATGCCAAGTGTCAGGTGGAGTAGTGGAAACATGCTCTGGAGTGACGAATTACGGCTCTCTGTCTGGCGGATGCCAGGAGAATGTTACCTGCCTGACTGCATTGTGTCAAATGGAAAGTTTGGTGGAGGAGGGATAATGCTATGGGGTTGGGTTAGGCCCCTTAGTTCCAGTGAAGGGAACTTTTAATGCTTCAGCATACCAATATATTTTTCACAATTCTATGCTTCCAACTTTGTGGGGAAAGTTTGGGGAAGCGACCCAGCAGGGAGGACTGCAGCAGCCCCCACCTGGAGACCTGCTAGGCCACACAGAGTCCTGACTTCAACCCCACTGCAACACCTTTGGTAAGAAATAGAACAGAGATTCCAAGTCAGTCCTTCACATCCAACAGCAGTGCCTGACCTAACAAATGTTCTTCTGGATGAATAGGCAAAAATTCCCATAGACACACTCCAAAATCATGTGGAAGGCCTTCCCGGAAGAGTGGCAGCTGTTACAGCTGCAAAGGGGTGAGAAACAACTCCACATTGATGCTTATGGATTTAGAATGGGATGTCATAAAATTGCCTGCAAGTACAATGACCAGGTGTCCCAGCACTTTTGTCCATATAATGTTGGTTGAGGTCACATGATGTGCATGTAGTGAGACACAGGAAATACCATCATCGCCCTCATCATTGTCACCGGTGCTGTGTCATGGCAGAAAATACCATGTTCTGAACAATTCTGATCTTTGATATATACATATCATCTTAAATAAATATTGGTTGTATATAATCATAAAAATGATGACAATCATTCATACAATTAAGCAACCCTATTGATCATTTATTTGCAATCTTCCTACACATGATAAGAAGAAATAGAAAACTGATTTTTTTGCAGATCAGCAGAAAAAAAATCCATGTGCCTTACAGATGTACGTCCTCACTCTATTATCGAGTTACCTTGAAGTCAAGAAAAATAGGAGGAGAGAAAATAAAGGTCAATTCAAGGAAAAAAAAATCCACTTGAACATACTGAACTGGACTTTGTCCACTGGAGAGCAAACATCAGCACGGTGTCAGAACCAAAGTCAATAAAAGAAGCTTGGGCTGCTTGAATGACATCCCATGGAGCGTGGAGTGGTTTCAGGGATAAAAAAACACAAATCCTCCAGTTTGGTGGTAATATCCCAAACAGAAAGCAGCAGACGTTGCATTAATTCAAATATTAAACCTTGGTTTAATCTTATTTTAATCTGTCTGATATTAAAAATGTATGATGCACCTTCTATGATAGATGGAAAACGAATGACAAGCTGACATATTACAGTGACCCAGTCTTCTTCTGTTATAATAGTGAAGGAGACGTGTTACAGTAATCCACACCTAACTTCATTTAAAACAGGGTGGCCATTTATTGAATTATAATAACCTCACTTAAAAAAAAATATTCATATACCTACACTAATTCCTGTGCAGTTTATCAAACTTTCTGTGTGGTCTCTCTAAGTAATCTTTAGAGGCTCTTTGATGGCTACATTTAAAACATTTGAAACATTTTTTTTTTTGCCAATTCGATATTCCTTACGGGGCACGTTTGCATATAACCCAGCTGTCTACTTTCATCCCATTTGTAATTCATTCTGAAAGTATTCAGAATCTCTAGAGTGGTACAACAAAAAAAACTTAAACCTGATCATCCTATACAGTAAGTGGAAGAGAACCATTATGTGCACTGAGGCCAACACATTGTCACCTCTTGTTGTTTACTCCAGCTGACTCACAGTTCATTGGCAGTTCAGCTATTTGAATCTGGGATAAACAACAAAGTGGAGTGCAAAGGAGTCACTGCAATGATCACTGTAAATACCTAAAGTCTCTGCTCACAGTCTGGCTGTTGGGTCACATTTTGACTGTAATTTTGACTCATGATAATAATAATAATAATAATAATTATTATTGTTGTTGTTGTTATTATTATTATTACAGTGGTACCTTGGTTCTCGAACTTAATCCGTTCCGGACTCCAGATAGAATCCTAAAAAGTTCGAGTTCTGATTGAATTTTTCCCATAAGAAATAATGGGAAACTAATTAATTGGTTCCCGGCCCCCCAAAATTACACCTAAATACGTTTTTTTTTAGCATTTAAACACAAAATGAACAGGATAAAACAAGAAGAGCATTTTTTTCTTAATGGCTTCCAAAACG
>JAODJU010000035.1:12334220-12347163 GCA_026776725.1 Gnathonemus echidnorhynchus | reverse complement strand
GAGAGAGAGAGAGGGAGAGAGAGAGAGAGAGAGAGAGAGAGAGAGAGAGAGAGAGAGAGAATAAGTACCAATCCATCTCCAGAGACAGATGCAATGGCTTGCTTTTGTTTCTCCGCCAGGCCGAATTTGTATGATGAAGTATGTAGTGAAAATAAAAAAAAAAAATGAAGAAAAAAAACCTGAAGTAGCAATCAGAAAACTCTGGAGTGTCTGGAGAGCAACTTTCGGCCTGCTCACCGACACCCCCGTTCAGCCTGGGAAACATTAACCAAGCCGTGTGGAGGCTGGCGCTTTCATTTGTGCTGTCTGGCAGGGACGTGCGCCGTCGATGACGCTGCGGAGGGCAACGCGGGCCCTCCGGTGGCTGAGGCTCGGCTGGCTGCCATTGATCCTCGCCATATATGGCTGTCTTAGTCAACGCAGTGCCCGCGGTAGCCAATGACACGGTGTCAGCGCGTTTCAAGTCGGAGGAGCAATATGAGAATCTTACATGTCATCACCGTAGTAAATGACGCAGCAATAAAGCGGTATGGCACAGTATGGTAGCTGAGAGAAGGTTAAAGAACAAGCTGAAATACAATATCCAGACTCCTTTGATACAGTCATATGCATATCAGGTTTTACTTGGTGCTAATGTGGTTTTGGGTCTTTAATTTATTTTATTACTAGCTGGGTACACCTTTCAGAGATTATCAGGCTATAATACTGATAGAGCTGCTGAATTCTCAATGGACCATGTATCTCTGATGTTAATGCATGGATTCTGCAGGACCCTTCCAGGCTGGACGCTTAGATGCTAAGGACTGGAGGAGTTCCTGGGAACAGTTCTTCACATTCATTATTTGGCAGTGGTTCCTGATGGGGAGAACGTCTCGGAATCCCATGTTGTTTCCTCAGGGGGGTGAGAGGTGTACTTTACTGTGTGGTCTGGAGTTACACATGCTGATGTGGTGCTAAGTGGACCCTTGCGCGTAAGTCGCGTGGTGTCCCACAGCCAAGTGCGAATATAATGCTCCTCGTTGTGTGTGATGAAGCAGTGCTGCCAAAGCAATTATGGGGTGGAGAACAGCAGGGGGCGTAATGTTTAAGGACATGGGCATGCCATTTGAATATTGCTGGTTTAACTTGGACCTGAGTAATACCAGTAAAATCTAGCTGTTTTAAATGGTTATATAATTTGTCTCCGGACTGTAACTTGCGACCAAACCACAGGGAAGTGAGGAACTAATTAATTGCTAATAAATTTCCCATCTTGCTGGAGCTGACAGGACATAAGCGATTGGGTTTTAGTCAGATACCGACGATGCTGCTTTGCCATGGCTCAGTATTCCTGTGACGGTGCCAATACAACGAGAAGCAGTTGCATAATTGAAATGTCCATATGCTGAGGTTATTTCCATGTTATTGTTTTGCATATGTGTATTATTTTTATTTATCGTAAATAATAATACATTTTACAAAGATACCCATTGAGTAAAGCTGAAGAATCCCCATTTTTGTGAATTTTGCTTTGGGTCACAATATTGATATAAGCAGACTGACATACAGTATTTACCCAGAATTCCATGTTGCACACTTTTTCCATTTGTCTCCACTGTACAAATAGAACCTGACTTCTAATCAGTCCTGCTATAGGGATTCTCTTTGGTTTGAAAAAAAAAAAACATATGTATCAACAAGCAGCTCCTCAGTTTCATAAAATGAAAAGAGTCAAAGGACTACAGAGATGGAGTGCATAGTGAAAGTAAAAAGATGTCACTGATGAGAATGTCAATTTTTATTTAATTTGCCAATTCAATCAAATTAGGTTATATAGAGAGATTATTAGAAAAAAGGCAGCTCAGTGATTAATCATCTCTGACTAATGTAAATTCATGATCGTGCTTTTCACAGTAAGTGAAATGGCCCCAGAAACATCACTTCTCTTTACCTTTGTACTTTCAGGCAGTTGTGTAACCAGCACCACATCTCGAGGGCAGAAGACGACTGATGCAAATCTGGTCACGCCCACCAGTCATCCCACAATGCACTGCTGCAGGGAGTGTGAAACTGCCCGTCAGCACTGCTGTTATTTACATGCTTAAAGCTGCTCGGAGGACATTTGGCTTCTCCCACCGGTGACCAGCAGTCATTCAGCCGCGCCCCACCCTACCAGAGAGATAATCAACAGACTGCAAAATGCTGTCAATGCCTCGCATACTCTGTCGGTGTCTTTACATGCAATCTCCCCATAAATCAGAGATCCTTTATGGCCTCCTGCCCTGTGAAGGTCCGCTGATTCTTTATTTTTTTTTTTTTCATCATGGTTTACTGTCCATGTGTGATGTGTGGGAGGCAGTGATGTCCTTCAGACCAACCTAACCGTAATGGAGATACCAAATTGCACTCAGTGCCTTCCTGCCTCATCTCATGTATGTAGATATAATATGTGTGTGTGTGTGTGTGTGTGTGCATGTGTGTGTGTGAAAAAGAGAAGGTAATACATCATATTCGTTACATTATTAACCCACAGTGGACACGTGCAATGTAAATATTAGAGTATAGTAAAAGTTGCTTAATATTCTACAGGTACTTTTCTCCAACCCAGTGGTCTGCTGAACAGTGCAAATTGTGCATTTAAGAATTATGGATTCCTCTGATGAGGGCAGTAACCCTATGGGGAAACATTCCATTTTTTTAATACCTTTTCTGTTCCTTTTTTTTTTGGTGCCTTGCTTTTTTTTCTTTTTTTACACCATGTAAGTGATTTCACTCTTCAGAAAACCATGTGGCTAATGGAAACCTTGCTCTTTAACTGTTGTCATGTAATATGAATTACTGATTTACTTAAAAAAAATAAACAAAACCTACAGTAGGTAATGCATATCTTTGCCCATGAAAGCTACTTTTTAAATGTTGCTTTTTATTTATCATGAGGTTTCTCATTTTACAGTGGTATCCATATTTTACACCTCTCCATCTATCTTTAGCTGGTCATGGGGGAGCCTGATGCCCTGGCAGTACTGGGGACAATGCTGGGATGCATCCTGTGTGGGACGCATGCAAACATGCAAGAGTGATACAGGGAAACACAGGATGGACATGCAGACCCCACCCACAGAGCAGGGGCTGCATTCAGAGCTACAATGCCATACTATATGTTGCAATCACCAGCTTATTTCCTAAAACACTGAGTTGAAGCTCTACCTTAATACTTTTTATTTAACCCAATCTATAACAAGGGCAATTTTTAAGTGTTATTTTGTGAGTTGTGTGGTCTAAAGCAGTATTTATTAGTCTGATATTTAGATTTAGTTTTCAATTTTAATTTTTATTAGAAATCCAGTTTAGTTAGTTTTCAATGTGGCTTTATTAGTTTGTATTACTTTATATTTCAAAGAGTTATTTGAGTTTTCTTTGTATATGTTATATTTTAAGGTTAAGTTCTAGTAATTTGGATCTGTCTTTCCATTTCAGTAGTATAGTCTTTTTGGCTTTATATTTCTAGGTATAGAGAGGAAGTTGTGGAGCTGTTTTATATGCCTAATCTTTAGAGAATCCTACATGAATACACAGTTATGTGGTAGCGTCCTCAAGATGGGCAAAACATGTTCCAGGCACCATTAATGGTCATTAAAGATAAACAAATAGTTACTTTACTAAAATTATACTAAAAAAGAGTAACTGAAAGTTTAACATTTTTTTTTTGTATCTTATTTCATGTGCCCGTAGCCTATGGGATAATCTCCAGACCCCCACAACCCTGAACAGGACAAGGGGTTGTATGGATGAATTGATTTTATACTATTTTACGAAAATGGTTTCTTATACTTTTAGTTTAACAATAACAATGTTAGCCTGAAGTTGGCACACTGGCATCCTTAAACTGTGTGCCAGGTGATGGGCTGGCATTTGGCCCAGACTGGTCCCTCACCTGTTGGCCTGTGCCCCCTGAGATAAGCTCCAGACTCACTGACCCTGCTGCAAGAGCCGGATTCATCCACCAGAATTTTGTTCACATTTCCATATTGGCATAATGTCAATTGTTCATATTTTTAAATCTATTGATTGAATTTGGTAAATTATACAAACTAAAGTGGCAGTTTCTATTTTGATAGTTCATTGGTTGCTACTAACAAGTTATTTTGTAGAAAAATGTGGAAGATGTGTGCACAATTTGGATCAATGAACGTTTTGAGCATAATATTAAAGAAATCACAAAATAATGAAAAATCCTGGATGGAAAACTATACAGCAGAATAAAGATATTCAACCATCGTTTGGCTGCTGTGAGTTCATTGCTCAAGCCTGCTGTGTAGGTGCTTTGAAATGGCCCATGTAATGAATTATGCATCAAAAGTAAAAAATTTGCACAACTACAAAAGTAGCTTAGCTAAGAATTTGAAAGTATAGCTAGTTTAATTAGACAATGCTACAACATCTGTCCTGGAAAAGTGGATGGAAGATGGAGGGACAGATTATCTCTGTGTGTGTTTTCATAGTATTCAATCAGTCCAAGAACATGCTAAGGTGAGCTGGAGTTGCCAGTTGAATGGTGTGTGTAAGTGCCCCATGATGGCTCGGCGCCCGTCCTGGGTTCTTCCCTGGCTTGCATCCACAGCTTCCAGGATCGGCTCCAGACCCCCCGACCCGGCACTGTCGTCTCATTCCTCCAAGTGTGAGGCTTCAAATCCTGCCCTGCGTATGGAGAGCTTGACCCTTCTTTCTGAGTTCCATGGAGTCCATGCCTCTGCCTTCCTCCTGCAGACTAAACCCATCCAGTCAGGCTAATTGACGTGATTGCTTGTGTACTTTATGTGGATTAGTGCCCCGCCCAAAGCAGCCCCTGCCTTGGGGCCTAAGCTTCTAAGACAGGCTTTAGGCCCACAACCTGAAGCGAACCAGCGGTTGGAAGATGGACATAAACAGTACATACTCTATGTAATTATATATAAATTTCAAAAATATACATTAACTACCACTAATAACCACCAAAAGTGTGGTGAGTCATATGCATGTTTGGGTTATACAAGATTTTGACTTCAAAACGCGTCGATCTACTATATAGTCCCTCGAATTCTAATTGATTGGCATGTGTTGTATGCCATAGGCCTATTCTTGGTTAATATTAATATTATTTTAAGTACTTTTTTTTTTTAACTCCTACATCAATCGAAAGGTTTGACAGACTGACTGTCAGGCGTTTGATGAACAACATGCTTTATTCGGGTCTTGACTCGATGTCCAAAGATTTATCTTGTCACGCTACTGCCGCTAATGTAGCTGATAACGCCCTGCAGATTAATTAATTGCATATGCACATGCACGCACATCTAACGCCAAGGTGTATTCAAAACCAATGGTCTGAGCGCGAGACAACATATGCAAGTGCCATCAAAACGAGCACGCTTTAAAGTACTTTATTGCATTTTATTAAGGATTGCTGCTGATAGAATCTTTCCCTGCCATTTGTGTTTGTGATTCGTACGATTAATTCATTTCAGTTTACTGTTTGCGATTAAATTCCCAAATTATCTAGAATTCAGAACAACAAATAATAGTAGCCTAATAGATCTTTTTTTTAATTTCAATTTTTAAATCATAATGAGAAAAATAAATAAACAAATAATGCAAGAAAAATATATCTCTGAGAATGGAGCATTCCCCGGTCCTGGAAGACAGTTCCCACATTTGCCGGTGATTGACAAGTCTGACATATGGAATAGTTCACGTATTCCCCGGTGACTGGCAGATGGAGGGAGCCGAGAGGCGGATAGACTTGCCTGCGAGACTGGGTATGATTTCATATTCAGTGCTTTTGATCAAGGCGATTTCCAGATCCCTCGCACTAAATTTAGCACCAGCAGCAATTAGTGGAGGAGCCGCACGGATGCGTAGCTTGGAAATCGTAACTTAACGAGTGAGAGATTTGCGGCATGGGCGGCTCTGTGCCGCGATTATGTTTTTTTTTTTTTTTCTCTCGTGTGCCGTTATTTGTATTCCCTGTTTCACCATTTGTAATAGTGTGTGTAAGTTTTAAGATACATGTTTACGTTGCCACTAAAAACATGTCCACAGCGGTAGAATAAAAAATAAATTAAAACATTATATAAAAAAAAAACCTGCTCAGCTGGCCGAATACAAATACATCAGCTGGATGACACTTTGGCAGCAATAAGAGTCACGTATCCTTTCTTGGCTGAAATCCTCAATCATCTGCACCCAAGGGCGTACATTTGGGCATAGACAGTAGGGACATTTCCCTACCAATATGGTGAGAGTACTGTGTGTATTTAGGAAGTTAGGGGATCGGAGCTGAATTGGTCCCTACCAATGTTGAAACAAAGCCTACACACTTAACTGTAGCAATCTGAGGGAGACCAGCAGTAAATACTATATCTGAAAATAAAATCATCAATAAAATTATTTCATTGCACTTATAGGCTTTTCCATTCATTTAGCCTAGTAATTGATCTATCTATCTATCTATCTATCTATCTATCTATCTATCTATCTATCTATCTATCTAAAGGTGATTGGTTTTTGCAAACATGTAGGCCTACCTTAGTCAGCAGTGCTTTTACAGTCAGTAAGTAATGCATTATACAAGTGCTCTGCCACACGTCCCTAACTGTGAGCAGGCTGTATGATACCCTCACCCTAAGCATTCCTCCATGTCGTCATTCTTAATCTTGGCAATGCCCCTATATTAGATATACCCAAACAATTTAAACCATTCATATTAATAGCCGTTGCTGAAAAGACTACATTATACTACTGAACTGGAAAGATAGATCCAAGGTTTCCATAACCCACTAGTTAAATCTGCTAACAGACCATTCAAATCTAGAGAAATTTACTGCATCCCAGAAAAGCAACATAAGATCCTATGAAGAGTTTTAAATTATTTCATCTGGTACATGTGAATATGTATCCACAGAGAATGTCTTATTAGTTGTTACTGTGATGCATTGTTGTACTGTACCGTGCACTGTGTAATAATAATAATAATAATTATTATTATTTATTATTATTGTTGTTGTTGTTATTATAATAAACCAAGCCATTATGCAGTGAGCTTCTTACAAGAAGTTCCGGGTATATGGGAAATGATCAGAAATGCACCTCCATCCTTGTAAAAATGATCTAACTTACCTGCCTTTCTTCTGTCTATAAATAGAAGGGTCTTTTTTAAGCTTTATTTTTATCCAGCTAGGTTTGTCTCAACTGAAATGTGGGCAAATTTTATCATGGGAAAAATCTGGTGAAACATGTACAGCTTACATGCAACAGCTTTGGCTGTCTCCATGGTAACCGTCCCAAAATTACCTTCAGCATATGCATATTCACTGATGAACGTCTGGGTGCGTGATGGAAGGTGTTGGGAGTTGCGGTGTTGCTTTCTCACCTCAGACAATGTGACTTCATCATTGCTTTCCTGGCTTTATAAGGGCCGCCATGTGAGGCTGCTGACATGTCACACAGGTGGAGCCTGAACTCATTTTATTGTCATTTCACACACATGAAGCAAAATTGCAAATCTTAAGAGCCCCAAAGAGCTAGAACAAAAAATGGTTGAACAATAAATACTTTGGAGTGGGGATGAATAATAATAATAAAAAAACCAATATACAACAGTACATAACAACAATGACAAATACAAATAGAACAAGAAAACAGTTGTGCTTGGAAATTTTGATGTCCAGTAAGCAGAAACACGTTTGTGATCTGGGTCCACTTTTTTGTTTCTTTTCTTTGTGCACACAGAATTGTGGGAATGAACAAAACCTCTCAGCCAGATATGAGTCTTCAGCTTATCATCACCTTCTGGGGAGGAAGTCAGAAAGTGTTTTCCAGTTTTCCCTCATGTGACACCTTCACATTATCTGCCTTGATGTTGTGCAATTCCACATTGCTCACTCATGAACACAAGCCGATCTCTTGGTAGCTGCGTCGTATTCCAGCTGTCTTTTTGCATCTTGTGGATTGGCTGTTGCTCTCTTTCATGTAGGGTACCCAACGTAAGACAGTGTCATGTAATAGTATTGCTAAGGCAGTTCTATATATTGCTATTGATATATTTCTACAACTAGATATATAATCTTCTGAGAGTAAAGCCAGAATGAAGTGCCCATCTTTTACTCTTTTGCTCCACTGCACTAGTAGGTGTCTGTAATTGGATGGTGAGGTAAATACAGGATGGATTATCCATGACTTTCCATCTGAGCTGCAAAGCTCATTCAGCATCAGTCAGTGATTTTAAAGGGAAACTATGATTCTTATAGGTTGAACATTTCTGTGGATATGTAAACTCTTCTTTCCCCATAACCACATATTCCTCCACACCGCCAGCCCACAACAGCGCATGGTCCACACACAATTTAGAGACACCAATTAGCATAACTGCATGTCTTTGGACTGGGGGGGAGGAAGCCAGAGCAAACCCGAATACCATCGAGAGAGAATAGGTGAGCTCCACATGTGCAGCGTTGCTGGAATTCAAACCCCCAATCCAACAGCGTTACCCACTGGGCCACTGTGCCACCCTGCCAAATTAGACTTCATTAAACCTGTTAATGAATTTGATTAAATATTATCCCCGAAAACTGAAAGTGTCTTGTATAGCTTCACTTGAATTGCTTCTGGAATGATTATAGGAACAAAACGATCCATTTAGTGTTATGCATTGAAATTAATTATGTGACTTCACTATTTTTTTCCCAAGAATACCTGCATGATCCCTGAAGAGCTGACCTGTCAATGTCTCGTTAATTAAGTAACCCTTAAATACTCTTCCTGCAGACCAATAGCTCATAGAACTAAATGGCAAACCTTCCGCCTATCGGTATGACCAGCCAGTAGAAATTCCGCACGTGCAGACAAGCCGAGGGTCCTTCGGGGCCTTCATAAAATAAGTTGTTGGAGAAAGTGCGTTTGAATGAGTATATGTGGAACATCTTTAAAAATGCATTTCTTAATGAGAGTATGATTACGCTTCTCTCTGGTGACTTCCTAAAGTATTGTGGCTCCATATGGTTGAGAACAGCGGTGTGGTCCCAAGTGATTGGAGGACAATGAGGAGATAATGTAATACTGTAGCAAAAAAATACATCTGGGTGGAGCCAAATGGCACTCAAAGATCCATCACGTTTATTCTTTGTATAAGGTGCATGGACTCCAGTAGGTCAATTTTATATGTTTTTTTTACAGACTCTTCTGAGCTACATAGGTAACCGATGTTATATGAATAAGGAATTGGTGCATATGGATGGTGCCCCTGCTGAGTATGTCTGTGGGGGTTACCTGGGAGGTGTTGTGTGGCTCAGTGCTTAGGCTTCCGTGCCTGAAACCACAAGATCACCAGTTCAAGCCCTGGTCTCGATACAATAGTCAAATCTAAATCCCATGAGCAAGACCCTTAACACCCCCCTCCTTCCCCAAAATGCTCCAGGGGTACCAGATAAATGGTCTCACCTTGTGCTTGGACCCCCCCACCACACACACACTTCACTCTCAACTGTGTATGTCTCAAAAGAGTAAGATGGAACATGGAAAATAAAGCATCTTCCCATTTCTCTCTTTGTTCAGGCAGGTTTCCTACTGCAGTCTCTAAGAATGCAGATGTGTCAAGCACAGCCTAATTTGTGAGTATGTGTGACTACATGGTCTGTGATGGACTGGCATTGTCCAACTAGTTATGGAAAATGAATGAATAAATGTTCTGGACTACAATAGCAAATATTTGTTCAGAATGGAAATAAATGAGAAACATCAGCTTTCCAAATATGTTAATTTGTATGCCAGTATCAGTTAATTTGGAATCATGTAGCACATGTTTAAAAATTTGGATATTATGCTATGTGTTTGTTTTTGCTGAAGCCTGATTATCATTCAATGTGCCTAAAATATTGATGTAATTCATCAAGATATTGGGCACCATCAAAAATGAAGTGAAGCTCACTTTCTTATAAAATCACCTTTCCGAAACATTCATTTTATATTTATAAATGGGGTTCTGGAAAAGTTCAGTGCAGTTTACTCATTGATATACTGTGTCATTTTCTGTTTCAAGGTCAATGTTCATAACATATCTCACTGCAAGAAATCATTCCTGCATACTTAAAGCTAGTATTATTGTTATTATTTACTGTGACCCTATGCTGGATAAGTGTTATGGAAAATGGGTGGGTGGATGGATGGATTGATTATTATTTTTATTAGCAATAACAATATTATTGTCTTTAAAGAGATGCATCCCCCATCTTACTATTAGCCAGAATTTACTAACGAGTGTAAAACAAAAAAATATATACTAGAATTTAAATATAATATACTATACAAAATTCAATAAAGTATATATCTATTCTTATTTCATAATTGTGGCTATGAGCAAGCTGTCTAGGTTTAATGTAATCTGCCTATTGCCTCACGATGAGCGTAAATCACCTGATACACCAGTGAATCTCGAGGTTCGCACGTGAGGCAGGATTGGTTTCTCGCGCCTCTTCGGCGAGGGAAACTAGGGAAAGATGCTGGAGTCCAATGCTTCATCGCCTCAAGGAATGCAATGGAATTAAGTTGGGAAATGCTGCGGAGTTGATGTTAATCTCTGTTGAAAAAGGCCGTGCGAAGTTTATAACGATCTTCCTTCCTTCTGCTGAGTTCTCGTACTCTCAGACTCACTGTTAACATTAGCCTCATTGTTATACCCCTCATCACTGCCAGTCCGAACTCTGTTAAAACCTCCAGCTAGGATGTAAAATATATAATAACATAATAAAAGTATATTTCATAATCATTTTTGCTTGCCTAAATTAAAGCAATATTATGTTTGAAGACCTGTCATCTGTCATTTCCGTGAGCTGTTTTTTTTTTTTTTTCCCGTTAGCGTTTAATCGCAGTGAGGGACAGTGTCACCATTCTTCACATCATCCACCAGCCTTTATTTTTCACAGGAAAGACAGACCCCCCCCGCTCTCCACGCTTCTCCAATCGAGAAACCGCGCTCCGTATATACGGCTTCCAGAAGGAAGTCTCGTGCTGCACGCAAACATCAAAGGAAATAATGCCAGCTGAGAGCACGAGCCTGCAATTTTATTATCCACTGATATGGTGCAGAGAGACACAAGCAGCGGTGCATTCTAATTTGTCCTTTCAGGATAATGTAAATAAGATATAATTCCCCCCATAATCGTTGTATGCTCCGAAATGCTTACTTTTACTTCTCTGGTCTGGTGAGACAAGCAGGTATGTGTTGTCTAATATACAGGTAATTTTGTAACACTATTACCCCACGTTAATACACTTTTGTTTTGTGATCTCTCACCCTGGCAAAAGATTTTGACGGTTTCTCTAGGCTGTGCTTGCCACAGTTTGACGACCCGGAGGAAGAAGGGGAGACGTTCTCCGACAGGTGTGTCTTTGAAACCATCATCATGTGGCCTCTTTGGCCCACTGCCACGCTCTGAAGTAAGAGTGATGTACCATCCATACTGAGCATGGCAGCGGGGGGGAGGGAGGGGGATTAGTGGCCCCAGCTCCGAAGAGGGACTCCTCTGACACGCTTTGGAAAAGACGGAGATTCTAAGGGGATGATCAAAGAGCTCTGCCACCTAAGGCCTTCATTCACAGCACGGTCGGTGTGATTAACGCGTAGCAAAATATTCAAACATGGTGACAGCTCTAGATCGATACCTCACTGGTGTGCTGATAGCTGCAGTTTTTTTGCAACGTGTGGTCGTTTACTAATGGCAGCGCTTCTGCTTTGTCCCGACTCTTAAACTGGTGGTGGGATCAAGGACTATGCCATACTTTTGTGTCTAGGTACAAACTGTGCAAAAGTCTTAGGCAGTCAAATAAAATGTTTAAGGCTATATAATTGCTCAGAAAAAAAAACAATATAAAATTGGAACGTATACAAATTAACAGTAACAACAAAAACTAACAAGAATTTCTTCTGTTCTCCAAAAAGATACTGATATATTGTTGAATAGCTAAATGAACACTATTTGGTTCCAGAACCTTTCCTTAGGGGCACCTTTAGTAAATTTAATCACCAGCTCAATTAATGAAAGAATTAATTAATTAAAATGACTCAATGAGGTATTGATTGACCAAACATGGTGTGCTAGTCAAAAATATATTGTTGTATTGAATGGATGCTGCAGATACTGGGGTGACTATAGGAGAGGTTTTGAAATGGTTAAGCTAGCAGACTTTGCTTGACATAATATTGTAATCTTACACGAAACATTATTGAAGATCATTTAAACATGATTTTCTTTGACTGCCTAAGGCTTTTGCACAGTACTGCATGTCTAGAGCAGCATACTCAAACAATACCCCAGAAACCTCATCTAGCCTGGCCCCCATGCTGAAGTAAAAGAGAAGAATTTACCGAGATCTAAAATGAATTTCACATTTATGCTTGCTTAAACACTTGGCTGCAAATAAAACAGACTCTCCTTCCTCTATTGTCCATTGTATTTGTTTGAAACGATCAAACATGTGTCTCCAATCACAGCCCCTTCAAGAATTGAAAGAATGGGTTTGTTTCTGCAGTTCTCTTCGAAAGCCATAGTGCTGTGAGATTAAAATAACAAATGGAGAATAACAACAAGAAAAGGGGGAAAAATGAAAAAAAAAACAAGAATTGAGGGGCGAAAATCAAGGCAGTAATCACTTGATTGGCACCCGTGTGCTTTAGCATGTGGCATTAGGTAAAGGTTTGCGAGCGATTATGGGATTGGCGGCGAGAGCGTGATGAAGACGGTCACGTGGCACCTTTCTCCAGCCCCGGGACGCGGGTTCAAAGCCGTCTGTCTGCTGGAAGTCTGCCGCTGTCACCGTTTCAGTGGGACTCCCAGGAGACCAGAGGGACTCCTCAACTCTCTCCTTTCATTTCCTCGTCTTGCTGCTAAGGCTCCTGTTCCTTTGAGACTCTCTCCAGCAGGACCCCGCCCCC
>JAODJU010000035.1:12304648-12331066 GCA_026776725.1 Gnathonemus echidnorhynchus | reverse complement strand
GCTGGGGTGGGGGGGGTTGGCCCTCCATTCTTCGGCTCAAGATAATTCAGTGGTCTGTTTAAGGTTAAGGTGCAATTTGCATTACAAAAGCAGCTCGCCGTTGCCACCGTGGGGACGGAGGTGGCTGTCGCGGTGTCATTTAATGTCAGCCACCGTCAAGGCCTTGATAAAATTAATAGAGCTGCCTATGATTGATAACCCGGCTCATCTGCCATTCCCACTGAATACTCCCAGAGGTTTCCCTCCAAAAAAGAAAAAAAAAACAAAGATGAAATCTATCTCTCTGCTACCAAAAACACAGCTCTGCTTGAATGATCCTCCACCCAACAAGACTGTATGCCTTACCTTTGGTGTGAAAGCAACTGGACATCCACTGAAAACAAATATGGTTGATGTAGCTTATTCAAGAAAATCAAAATTGTGTCAAGAAACCCAGGTATGAAACAACTGGTTTTTAAACTGGTCATGATGAAGCAGACTGTCATGCCATGCCTGCCTGCCCCTCTTATTCTCTCCCTAATGTGGCTCTAACAAGCCACATCTGTTGCTTGTTTTGTCTTACCTCTTGTTTTAGCCCTCATGTGGATTACTCCAGCTGTCTCTCGTTTTCTCCCTCATCAGTGGTGTTAGAAAGTGCCTCCCAGTCATGTGCTCCCCAGTCCAGCCATTGATGTTGCCCCCTGTGTATGTCCCTAGAGCAGGGGTGGGCAGTCTTTTCCACAAATGGCCGGTGTGTACGCAGGTTTTCCCTACAATTCCCTAATTAGATTGCTGATTAGAGGACTGATTGAAGAGTCCACACCTGGGTTTGAATAGCTTATCTAAAGGTTATCCCAAAAACCTGCATACATACTGGCCCTTTGTGGATAGGATTGCCTACCCTTGCCCTAGAGTGCTTCATTCACTTTTCTTTCCTGATTCTATATAATTTTTATATTGGGCATCAGAACATTTTATATTCACACTGAAATATTTCTATTTCAGAGTATAGTTTCTCTTGCTTAGTCATCGGTGGGGAAGGAAGAGCGAAGAGGTCAAAAATCTCAACAGCTTATAATGCATGTGGCGGGAGATCATGGTGACCCGATCGAAACGGTTGTGGGGCATCATTGATCCCATAACGATGATGATGGACCAAGAAGGATGAGCCTGTAATGAAGAGATTATATATTCCTATAAGTAGACTGTACAGAGGATATAATGGATTAATATATACAAAACAGATTCAACACGATAGCTATTACATTCCAGTAAATACCACAATTTTATATCATTGTGATTTCTTTTTTTATTTGCTGCATGGCTATCATGGGTACAAAGACAAAGGGTAAATGTATGGTTAAAAAGCCAATGCCCTTAAGCTCAGTTATCTGTGCCGCCTCCTCGCCGTCCACCCCTCCTCCCCTCCTGCTCTGAGATCACCCCACCGGCCCCTTTGCTGACCCTGTCCATCAGCCTTTTGTGTATGTCACTGTACTTTATTTCTGCTGAAGCTACAAAATGTCAGCTCACACATACGCTCCAGCCTCCTTTTGTACGCCTGGCACTCTCCTTCCTTTTCTTCTCTTCCGATCTCCATTCAATCTCTCTATATCTGTCTCCACAGCCGAGGGTCTGGGAGGATTCAGCAGCACTTCCACTGGCTGCCCCTCGCCCCCCATCCTCACCACACCTTGCTGGTGAACACTGGCCTTTAAAGATCAGCAGTTATCATTATTTCAGATTAACAGAGAGGCCTTCAAATCAAATCATTATTTATTTGTATATATCCCTGCAGTCTGCTGCATCAGTTATTTCAGCATTTGCTTGGCATCTATTATTATTATTATTACTATTATTATTATTATTATTATTTCCATTCATCTATCTATTTTCCATACCTGCTTGTCCTATTCAGGGTCAGGGGCGCCCAGAGCCTATCCTAGAAGCTACAGGCATAAGGAAGGGAATAATAATAATAATAATAATAATAATAATAATAATAATAGGCACTGTAATTTTCTTTTTAATTTCACTATGACATTGTACTTCTTCAATATTGAGCATGACTGATGCCAATGGTTGTCTGTTACCAGGACAATAATGAATATTCTGCACCCTAATCAGTCACATTGCCGGACTGGTGCACCTCATAGATCAGGGGTCAAAAAACCTTTTTGAAACTGAGAGCTAATTCAAGGGTACTGAGCCATACGAAGGGCTACAAGTTTGAAATGCCCTCCTAAATTTATCTAAACTTCATGTATAATAAACATGTTTTAAATGCTTTTTTTAGATATTGTCGTTTTTAAATCTATATAAATGCAAATGTGATTAAAGAAGAATAGCAACAGGATAAAATTACATTTTAGACGCTGCTCACTGGTGAGTTGTGCTATGTTTAGAACAGGTCTGCAGGCAACTCATGTGGTCCTTGGGGGCATCCTGGTGCCCGCAGGCATCATGTTGGTGACCCCTGTCATAGAGCCTTAGCACACCTGCAATTCCTATGCACATTTTTACATTGTATCCACTGGATTTAAAAACCAGGTAGTTCACTGAACAATTATTACATTTTTTTCCTTGCCTGAAATAGCTTGATATCTTTTTGTCAGTCTTAATCTTTCCCCACGTTAGAAAATGCCTAGAATTCAGGCATCAAATCTCCTGGGACTTCGGCACGTTGGACAGTCCTTCTCTTCTCTTCCTTCCAAATTTATCTCAAGTGCAGTTAATGAACACATACTATGTTCCCCTTTCCCTCCAAACACACACACACACAGACACACACGCACACACAAAAGTCTTTATTCTCTCCATTGCTCCTTTTCTGTTGGTTCATTTGCATCACCTATTATTTCTCGATAGTGAAGATATTGAAACAGGGTGACAGAGAAAGGCAGAGGGGCGGGCAGCATTTGAATCAATTACATCAAAAATAATTTTTCATTTGCATCCATATCTGTTTGAAATATGAACAAATGCCAAGCTCCTTTGTGTCTGGTTATTTATAGTGTTTTTCTGATAATTGTGGAGGAAATATCAAATTTGCATAGAGTGATTATTGTTGATTGTTTATCTAATCGTCAGGACGTTTCAATATTCTTATCCTGACAGGTTGTCAAGTACTTAAAACTCATTCATTTGGGGAAATTTGCATGCAATTTGGCTGTAATGGATTGGAGGGATGCCGGAAGACCGGGGATTAAAACTAGACTCTGCTTTAAGAGATAGGTGGTTTCTGACTGTCTCGCTCGTCTTCCTACACTTGACAGCCCGAGTCACTGACTTTGGGGGAGACAGGTATAAAAGACCAATACATCTGCAACTTCTGCTCCTTCCATCAATTCATATCAGCCTGTCTGCCAGTCATTGATGCCGTTCCTGCTGGTGGCTGTATACGGTAACTGTTCGTTTTGTTGTTGTTGCTGCTGTTTTTCCAGCTTTCATTCACGGATGTTTTGGCTGTTTCGATCTGTCTCTGCTCTGATACTTGGATCTGTTTTGCTGCCTGCATCATGGCGCATTGACCTTTCTCTCTCACTTGCTCTGGCATAGGCTGCTGGCTAACATGAGGGGACCTTACTGAAGATGGCCTCCTTTATCTGGTATGTACAGAGATCCTGCAGAGAATGACCCATGGTCCTCTGCTTTCTCCCATATTTTAGTGACATGCCATCAGGTCAGCTGGTTTCGCTTCACTTAAGCGCGCTCTGTGACGAACTGGCATCCATCCTGGCTGTCCTGTCCTGTGACCCCTGTGTTTCCTGAGTGGTTAAGGAAGATGGATGGATTAAGACATTCATTTATTTTTTGCTGCTGACATAGTGCTTAAAAGCCCTTCTTAAATCTTGCTTTTGAATACAGTCTCCAGTCTTCTGTAAGAGTTAGAAGAGTATCCAATGACTGATACTCTTAACACGCCATAAACACATAATCAAAAGACTCATTGCAATTACTTCTGTTCAAATTTGAGTCATTATGAGCAGGGGTGCTGCCAGAGATTTCGGGACTCTTGAAAGTATGTCATATTGAGCCCTGAGCTCTGATCAATTATATCTCTGTCACTCAGGGTTAGGGATCATCTAACTCCTCTATCTTTATGCTGTTCATGATTATGAGTGTATCTGAGTTTTGAGTGTCTCTGAAATTGTCTGAGCTGTACTAGCTTGCCAAAAAATTGAATTGAAATAAAAAAGTAGAATATAAGTTCAATCAACACATATAATACTGTATATATGGTGCCACACAGTTTAGGCTCCAGACAGGCAACTGGGGGGTTGGTGACAGTATGGCTGATGAGCAGGGTGGACTTTCTTCTCATGCTTCATCCACTGCTCGATTCCTATGTGCAGAGATGACCCCTCATTTAGAATGTTGATGTTTTGGAGTGTTTCTGAAATTTCATGCGTGGGTTAACTGTGCCAGTAAGGTTCAGCGTTGGAGCTGTACTGTGTAAGCAGAATCTGATAATTGCATAAGACTCTTTTGCTCCTACCACCCAAGAAACCATAACTGCAAAGGGTTTCCATCAGCCCTGTCTGTCCCGATGTCCCATACAGAGACAGAACAGGAGGAATACCTCATTATACCGTTTGCACAAAAGACATGTCATGATTATCCCATACAAAACATAATGCGTTATTGAAAACTTCTGCCATTTAAGTTATGGTGTTCAGACTTGGGGACAACTCCAGTGAACTACTGCTCGCATGCAGTCAAATAACAGGGGACACCCGCCCTCACGGTGCAGCCATGCTATTGGTCAACTGACTGGCAGCGGAGTGGGGTTGCTGAAAACATGTCCCATAATTGCTCTGAAATCATACTGGCAGGCACTAATAACTGGCAAGTCCACCCTGAATCATGGCAATCACTATAATCAGGCTCTGGTTCGTACAGAGCACCTTCCTCGCCCAAGGTGGAGCAGCCGTACATGACTGGGCTCACAACCAACACATTTTCTCTTTAATTGTCTCTCCGCTTACCATACATTTTTAAATTGCTCTGCCTCATAGTAACTGTCAGCCTTTTTTATATAAAATATTGGCATTTACTTTTTTTTTTTTTTTTTTTTTACGGAGGCCTTATTGTGCTGTCTGTTTAACATGAGAAACGTGATATTTATGCATTGCTTGATTTCTTGGACCGTTCTAATGGGAATATTATGCATTTTGTACGTTATATACCTTGCGACACATAAACAGGGGAACAGGCTGATTGTCAGGAAACCCAAAAGAGAGCAGCAATCCAAAACTGTTGATGAAATCAGAAGCCGATGCATGGAGGTGTTTCCGCTAATTGACATACGATACGTATTTCTATTGTTCCTCTGCATTGCCGTACCATTGTAATGGGCTGGGAAGTTTGCGCTTTGTACGTAGTTGGCACTTCTAATGCCCTGTAATGTCCACGTTTAGCCTGACTGCTGATAGCATGCTTCCTTTTCTTCTGCACTCGTCCTTGAAGGGAGTATCAGCAGGGTTCCACAGTGATGAAATGGGGGGGGGGGGGTTGGTACGGTGAAGGGCAGAGAGGCCAGGTGGTAAATAATAGATAATCTTGCATTAAATTAAAGCTCTGGAAGAGAATACTGTCAAATCTGTTATGTAAATCCTGAGGAAAAGTAGAGGAAGATTTTGAACCTAAGACAACGAAGCAGCTTAGTGCACCGGCAGGACTTTCACCTTGATCCTCAGTCTGCCTCAGTATATATTCAGTCATGGAAAAAAGAAAGCAAACCCTCCAATTGTGTACTCCTCACCAACTTCTATGAACACATGACAACAGTGAAATCTGTTTTTTTTTTTTTGTATACCGGGGCGGGGCCACAGGGACACTGCCCCAGCTGAAAGCTGATTGGCCCCACAATGCTCCCTCCTCTGTCATTCACTGATTCAAAATATGTAATTGGCTAATTACACATTCATCCAATAATTAAACAAGTACACACACATACACACACACACACACACACAGTAAATCCACCCATAATTCATCCACTTTTCTGGTCAGGATCTCATGGAACCTGTGCCAGGAAGCACAGGGCACAAGCAGGGTTAGGGTTAGGGTTAGGGTTAGGGTTAGGGTTAGACCCTGGATGGGATACTACTTCTTCCCAGGATGCATACAACCACATTCTATGGGAGAATAAGAGACACCAAGACGCTTAGAGACACCTTGCTGTGTGTCTTTGCACCCTGAGGATACTCAAACAATACACAATACAGGGAAAGTCACCAGAATATACGTGAGATCTGACCCCCCCCCAGCTGTGGGTGCAAGAGGCAACTGGATTATATACTGAGACACCATAAACCAAACTGTTTACTGACAATATTTCATCCAGTTCAAATTTTCACATGTGCTGGGAAATGTAATAGTTGAATTGTTTTGACAGTGCATCCTTATACAACCTTGGGTTGGGTAAAACCACTTCCACCACAATCCTGATGGTGTAAGTGAAGCCTCATTGTGCAGTTTTACCACTGAAGACATTAAACAATGAATACTTTCTCCTGATAACTTTACACTGTGTCTTCACATAGCTTAGTGTTTTGGTTGAGCAAATTTTACTTCTTCATATTTTGTGCCTTTTAAATAAAAACCAAACTGTCTAAAGAAAATACAAGGAGACCAACTTTTATCCAAACAAACAAAACTCAGCTCAAATTAGGCTGACTTGAGTGCCAATCCCACTGACAAATAAATGTACACTCAGTACAAATATATATAGCAAACAAACGTGAAAGTTTTGTTTTCAGTGTTTATTCCATGATAATATTACCGAAATCCAAAACGGATCTGCAGAATGATCCAGAGATGTGGAGATGCCGAGTGAACTTTGACAATAACGAAAAGGGAAAACTGTGAGTATCTGCTGCCATTGGCTTGGCGAGAGACACATTACCCAGACATATGGTTATGATGATTATTCCCAGGGCTGAAACTGAAACAAACAAACACATGTTAAATAAACACAGGCACAGCTGAGGGCTCCGGGGCAGCCGGGTTCTGGTGAGGCACCAAACAAAAAGCAAAAAAAAAAAAAAAATGCAAGATCTTATCGACTGAAAAACAGACTATGGGCCTCAGGACGAGGGGCCAAAACAGAACTGAGGAGGGCTATGCCCGTTAGACAGCGAGGGTCTGTGGCGGCCCTTCTGCATCCAACCTTATTTTATACCATTAATTTATGCGTTTTTATTTTATTTTATTGCATAGTGAAAATAATATGATTCTTTAATTAAGACTCTCATGACTGCGACCATGACTAGAGGTTGAAAAATGGGTGAATAGATGGATCCGTCCATAATTTTATACAAAATGTAGTGTATATTAAAATGTTTATGTAGCATGCATTTAATTATTGTTTCAGAAATCAGTACATTTTATTGCCAGTATGTAGAAACTTACCAAAATTGTTTGTAATTTGGTGTCAAACATGACGTATTCGCCAGCCTTACAAGACACATAGGAGAAACACTTCACAGTACTTGCAAATGCAAATCAGAATACAATAGAAATTGCAAATTTACAGAAGACTGTTGCAAGGCGTCTTAAGATGATAAATTAGCATCAGAGTACCATGTGCAGAAATGAAATTCCTGTCATTATTATCGATCCTCCTTACTCAGAATTAGAGGAAAGCTTCTAGGGGAAGAATGTGCCAAAGTAATAAAGAAACAGGCAGGTGAAATGAACCAGCTTTGGAAATAACCAAAAACGAAGCCGTGGAGGCACTCACCATGTTTGGGGGGTGGGGGGGGGGTGTGCGTATCACACCTCTCCGTTCCTTCCTGTTGAGAACTGGGGGGACAAATGGGGGGTGGGATGAAGGAGACAGACGAGAGCAGTTGCTAATAAGGCGAGCAGGGTGAGAGGCTTTGCCAAAGCTCCCCACAGTGTACGGCTGTAATGGAGATAAGCGGGCGGCATCGTTGTCTCGCGCAAATCAACAAAGGGAACATGCGATGGAAGATTTGCGCTTCCCCAGCGAAACGTGGGCTTTTTTTTTCTCCACGGCACCGTAATGTTTAGCCGCATTAGAAATCATTAGGCCCCGGCACCGGGGGAGGGAGCGTCAGACACATGTGCCCCACTTTCTCATCTGAAAGCCGCACGTAATCCGCTGCGAAACTCTTATTTTCATTCACCTTCTGATGTGGGGAACTTTACAGAGATTAGGTGCCGAAAATACCCATGATCCCTGTTCCCCTGCTTATTTATTTCAAGGCTTATTTATTTATTTTCCCCCTGAATACCATCAAATCGGGACAAGATAAGGAAGTGACTAGTCCTTGTTTTCTCTTTTTCTTTTTTTGAGCGGCGGGACCAGGATGGGGACACGTAAAATTGTGAAGGAGAGGTGCCGAGCTCATAAATTAGAAGCACGAGTGCTACACCGCGGTCCTAATGGCTGTGAATTCACATCTCGGGTGAATGGTTATTGATGTGCCTATTTAATGCACTGGAAGCCCTTGAATAAGTTACTAAAAGGTCCGGCCAAGTGAATGAATTACGGAATTATGCAAAGACGTCGGCAGGTTCCGGAATTGTCCTCTGCGTTCAATCCGCAATGCATCATCGCGTGTCTGCGGAGCACTTCCATCACAACACGCAAAATGGTCCTGGGTCAGTGACCCCTAGAAGGACATCCAAGGGGGTGTCAGAAGCTTGATGCTAAGTGCCCGCTTTTGCAAGTTGCTGAAGCATCACTCCATGCCCCCTCCTCATAGGATGCTTGGCAAAGTTTCTACGTACTGTTGCATTACATCTGTTGTCTTCACTCAGTGACCTCACTTCTTCTTCCACCTAGATGTGGCTGCAGCTCGACCTGCCATCTTTGGGCGAATACCTGGGGAGTGGTCCTGGGTCGAGGTGGGGCCCCAGTGGGAGGGGTTGCACGTCTAGGGGGCTTGGTTGAAATCATTTTGTCACAGGCCTGAGAATTATGTGTAGCAAGCCTGGCTACAGCTTCATTCATTCAGTTGGTGCTCAAAACTGAGCTGAGCCACAGTTTCGGCTGCTTTGTGGGAAGTCTGAGCATAAAGCCTTTAAAACAATCTCTGGTCATTTTTGGGGACCTTGAGTGGAACAATATGTACAGTTGTTATATACACGGCTATGATGTGGACAAAGTGATGTACGAGCAGGATATTGTACTAAATAGCCTCTGGTTGAAAACATTAATCCTTTGACTGTGCATGTTTCACTGAATTGATTCAGAGAACCAAAAAAAGCTAGAAAAACAGTTATTGTCTGAGCTTAGAGTTAAGAAACATGAGTAAAGGATCGAGCAGTGTCAGAATGTGTGCTCTCTGTATCACTGCATTCCAGCACAATCCACCTCAGGTTTTTGTAACTCCCAGTATTTTGTTTTCATAGAGGTGCGCAGACGTTGTATCCAGACACCTTTCCGGCTTTGCCAGCCTTCCTCATGGGGGTATAATGTTATGTTGCCCGACCGCAAAATAAAATGATGGCAGGGCTGATTTGTCATCCGAACCAAGGAGTGAAACATCGGAGCCGTTTACCCGATACAGTGAGCCGTCCGACATCGGCTTTCGAGGAGCGAGTCATGGCATTGCGATTCCCCCCAACCCCTGAGCCGAACACGGGGGGGAAAAATGAACCCCACGAGGAAACCGAACACAGAGGGACATTGTGGCGGCCTGTCAGAGTGAGTCCCACTGACCATGTTTTAACCCTTGTCTGGGGCGGTGCAGAATTTCGCCCCCTCCCTGCCAGGGCAGTCACGACTCAGGGGGAGAACACTACCTCGGATATCCCAGGTGACCGGGGCAACGAGACACCGGCGGAGGCGTGTTTGAGATCATGTGAGAGGCGACCAAATGGATGGAGCGATCCCCTCCGATAGCTGCCGGTGTCGGGTACCATCGGGCTTTCGTCTCTGCCAATGCTCACACCTCCCTGTACTCTCACGATCCCACTCGCCCTGTCAACAGGCCTCAGTCCTTGTTGCCTGGGGGACTATGATTCGACGCTCCTTATTGGAAAATTATTTGGGTTGCGGCCAATGACCAAAATCAAGGGCAGCTGTCAGACACAGTCGTAGTGATGCTTTTGCCGAGAGACTATTAGGACAAACTGCATTAGATTTTTTTCCCTCATTCAAAAATAAACAAGACTATTCAGGTTTTAGTATAAAAAATACATTTTTGAATGATAGATAAATAAGGTAAGTAAAGTGCCCAGAGTATCACTAGTAGTCGAGGGGGTTTTCTGCCTCATCAGTGTAGACTATTTGCAATTAGAAATGGAAGAAACTAAAGCTCTCGTACGTGTGATTGTAACAAGTCAGCAGCTGATGTATTCTATTTAAAAAGCTGATCTGAAATTTCGCCCCCATTTTTAAGTATAACGCTCTTACACGTTTGGCCTTGTTAAGCCAACACCAAGGTCATAGGCAGCGTGTGTCTCTTGGGAAATTGTACGACTTAAAAATGCCATGTAAGCTTCCTCGTGTTCCTGCACGAGTGCCTTTCTTCCCCTGATTAAATTACATCCATCTACACATTCACAGTCCCACCAGCTGTGGTTTGAATCAACAGGATGTGGCCATGTCAAGTTGGGGGAGCTCAGCGGTCCCAGAGACATTAATGTTCCGTCTTTCGTTCCACGGAGACAAGAGTCACGTAATGAGTGCTTCAGGTGTCTTCACTGGGACCTCTCATAACAGTGGCAATTTGCGATAATTTATATATCAGAGGAAACTAAAAGGGAATCCGAACAAAGGCCCCTCTCGACAACTCTCGTAAACAAACGAACAAACGCAGCTAAGTTTGTTTCTGTTTCTCTGCTTTCTTAGACTGGCTGTGCTAATAGCCAGCCTATTAATGGATAATAGCAGCTAAAAGCAGCATTCAGCCTGCTGCTCCGGCTCCATTATTACATCACGCTGTTTGTTTCTCCCGCGTACGGAATAAAAAGGGGAAAACAGACCAAGTGTGGGATTTTTCACAACCGGCTGCTGTGGGAAGATGCGAAAGCAGCGGCACAGTCATAGAGTACAAAGACACAGATGAGATAAAGGGACAAACGTCCAATTATCACATGCGTGTTTGTCTGCCTGGGAAACAAACAAAAAAAATTTATATAAAAAAGACATTGTATAAAAAAAGACATTTTGAGAGCATTGACAGCAAATTAATGCTAACTACATACCTAAAACAACAAACAAAATCCTGAGTTTACAATGTATATACTGTCTGAATCCAGTTCAAAACTAAAATAAATTTGAACTTTAAACGTCTTTCTTTTCATTCCGTTTAAAATGTGTCTTTCTGATATATTTATTTAGCACTGTTCATCTTGTCCACCTTATACAGTCATGTAACAGCAATCATAAGAATATTAAGCCTTTTTTCCACGTCATACATTATTTATTCTTGAATGCGAGGCACTAACAAACACCACCTGTTCCGGGGTTGAAGCGTATCGGTTGACAACCCCGGGCTGCTGTAGAGGAAGGAGCCCTGGCCTGCGATGACCCTGACCCAGTATGCCACCCGTAGGAAGGGCCAACGGACTGGAAAACTCCCCAAAGGATACAAGCTCCCAGCTCTCCTACTTAGATGTGATCAGTTCCCTTTCCGCCCTCACCTCCTGCTTCCCAAGATGGTTCCAAGGAGCCTGTGATTCCAAGAGGAATAAAACATTGAGTGGAGATGCCACTGTCTTGTCCAGAGTAGCACCGTGACAGTGGTGGTGGGTATCCTTACTGGTCCTTTTGTATCTTGGCCCCGTCTCGTTCCTCGGAAAGTGAAAGTCATATTTTAGCTAGCCTCAAGCACTTGGTTTGGTCAACACAATCTGAAACCCACCATCCTCACCCTGTGATTAGGCCTGATTACTCATGATGGACATACATTTAATGCTTCCTTCCAGGGCATTCTTGTTTAGGTTTGTTTTAGGGGAGGTTTTTTTTTCATCCAGGTCCCAGAGGTGGAGGATTGTTTTCTCTTATGGTGGAAAGACTAAACAGCTGCTTGCCTCACAGTGCTGCCTCCTGCTGGTGTGTACACACCGATTAATTAATCATTTGGCTGCTAGTGAGATCACAAATCCGGCTCTCTTCTCTTCTTGGGGCGGACACATCGCAAGCATTACCCGGCCGATTGGGTTTTAGGGGTGGCCGGGGGCCTGGCGTGTTGCTTGGCGGACGTGCCTCGTCGCCTGCGAGGATCGATGCAGACGTAAATAAACAGCGCTAATCTGACAGATCATGGGAAGCTTCAGTGGTGGGTAATTCTGCGCTTGTGAAGCTTTGGCTGCTGGTTCAAGTCTACGCTTAACAAACAAATCATTGGCTTACAGTGGAAGAGATATGAAAGTATTTACTCGGAGATAACCACTGGCTTTAAGGGCTGTACAGTGGCTCAGTGTGAGGCCCTGTAGTCTCACACCTGCACGGTTAGAGGATTGAGTCCCCTCCCCCAGGCTCTCTGAGTGAGGAGTTTGCATGTTTTTCCTGTTCTCATGCGGATTTTCCAATGCATGCTCCAGTTTCCTTCCACAAAGTAAAAATGTGCAGTACGTTGAACAGGGGTCTCTACAGTTGGCTTTATTGTGTGTATATAGGCCCTGTGATGGACCCCCTTCCCATCCAGGGCATCCCCTGTCTTGTGGCTTGTTCCATCTCAGAAGAGATTCCAGGCTCACCAACATCAGCTAAATGGTATGGAAAATTGATGGGTGGAAATCAATTATGTCAAGCTTGAGGAAACGGATGCAGTTGAATGAACTGACCTTTCAGTGTGCGCCGGTTTTGTTTGTGTGATTCGTGAGGAGTTTCTGAGGCAACATGAGGAGATGATAAGACTCACTCTGCAGCCGCCAAGGCAAATCACAATATGAATGTCACATTAGCAGCCCGCATTACCTGGATAAGTCCAGCGGCAACTAAAGGTGCAAACAAGCGCCATAAGGATTTGATAATGGTACCATCAGCGTGATTGCAGCATTAGAACGAGGAACCACAGCAGGTGAGACCATACGTTCAGAGCAATAAAACCAAAGCGAAATTACAGTATCCAAAGATAGATCTGGCTGAAAATGATGGTATCCAGAGATCAGCACCCGCTACAAGAATGTTTAAATTTGCATAGTAATATACATAGATATTCTCCATTCATCCATGTTCTATATGTCTTATCCAGTAGAGGGTTGCAGTTAGCCAGCAAGGTTGGCGATGCCATGGATGAGATGCCAGTCTGTTGCAGGACACACCCACACACTAAGGGCGATTTCACAGATATCGACTCACTGCTGTCCTAGATTATGGTTTTGAAAAAAAAGTCCATTTTACCTTTTAATAGAAACATTGTTACAGTCATTGTTTATATATTTTCACAGGGACTTTTATTGACTTATGTGAAAAGTAGAATTAATTATTAGGTCCATCCATCTATCTTCAAGATCATTTATACAGAACAGGGGGTGGGGGGGCTGGAGACCAGGACAGAAAGCAGAGGGACACCCTGGACAGAATGCCAGTCCATCACAGGGCACAGAGAAGCACATACCTACGCACACGCACACACATACACACACACGTAGGTGGGATGTAGAAGATGTTGGAGGTAATTATCAGCCAGATAAATGTGTGAATCATTATCTGAGATGTTATTACTGATATTTTTTCTTCATCTGAAACAGATAAGAGAAATAATTAGACAAATAATCCTTGATTCTTTCGAGACAAGGTAGCTGTGTGGTGAAAAGAGGAAGAAAAGAGTTGTTCTTACTTTTTACTTCCATAAACAGTCTGCCGTTCCATTGCAGAAATCCTCCCCCTCAGTCTCATGCCACTCTTATCCAACGCTTTAAAGAAAGATGCCCAAAACACTGGGATCCGTAACATGCTCCTCAGCACTAGAGATATTTAGGCCCAGACATTTCCTTTAATAGAAGTAAACATATTTGTTTTGGGTCAGTGTCTTGGCGGCGGTCGGAAGCAATAGCCGCAGACTTCTTGGCTTTTGGTCCAGCCGTTGGATTTTCCTTTTTGTGGCCTGCAGTATAAATAAGAGGATGGAACCAGATGCAGTGGTGGACCTGCGGCAGCGGGCAAGTATGTAAATATTGAAAATAAAGTTATATGCAGAAATGGTGCACATCTGTTTTTTTGTATGCATTTGCTCTGTGGATAAGGTGTCATTAAAACACCTGAACAGGCTCTAATAGCGATGTAAATTGGCTACATTTTCACAGCTGGCTTCTTTGTAAGGAATGTAATCAAAGTCCACACAATACAGAAAAACAGAACCAGCCTAAACCAGATTTTTTTTCTTCTGAAAACCTAATGGTGAATGATCATTTTCGGTCTTTTCCTGGACCACAGTTACCAATAATTATGTCTTAATTTGGAAGAAATCAGACAACTTTTTAAGGTTAAAAACATACTGTAGTATTAATATTACTATTATAATTATTTTATTTTTTTATTGCACCATGTATTAGAGAATATTTGGAATATGGATACAATAATAGTTTTGTGTATGTGTGTGTGTGTGGAATGAAAAAACAAGTTCAAACTGTGTACCCGACCCCCATGCAGCATTCCGCAAATTTTATCCATCCCTCAGTCAACAACTGCAGTATAGTATGTGAGGTTATGACAATACCAAATGTCCCCACAACGTGATGAATACCCTTTTTTTTACCTTATGGGAAAAATCCGTGACTGCAATGAAAAAACTAGAAAGTTAGCATTAGCATTTTTCCCATAAAAATGAATGAGCGGTCCCCAAAAAGATATGATTACACAACTGTCTGTGTGTGTGTGTGTGTGTGTCCATGTGCGTGCATGCATTCGTGTGTATGTGCGTGTGTGTGAGTGTTTCTTAGTAATAAAGCTCCTCCAGGCTACATCCTTGTGGCTGCCCAATGACAAATGGAGTGCACAAAAACACCCATGACAGAAAAGAAACATATCTGCTTCTTTGTTCTTTTTATTATTATTATTATTTTAAACTATAGAGAGAAATAGAGAGGGCAAGGTGAGAAAAGGCTTTGAGTCAGTCCCTGTCTGTGTGTTTCTCTTCCATATGTAGTCATTTCTTATCCACAGGTCGGTAATCACCTGCTAGAGAGACAATTGAAATATTTTGCCAGCTAAAAATAGTCTCTCCCTCTAGATTACACACAAATGACAGTTTTCTCCGGATGAGACAGACACCAAAGAGTTCAGCTGCGAGCCTTTTTGGCATCTTTTGTTTACTGCTACATTCTACAATGTGCTTCTGTGTCTGGTGCTGTTATCCAGAACAGGACGCAGCATCATAGCATTTGCATTTAGCAGGTTTTTCCTTCACGGATTTCAGTTACAAATTGAATTTCAGACGCCTGCTTCGGAAGTCCGGGCTTTACCTTTTCGGCGTACGCAGCTGATGATCTTGAGAGGATGCTGCCGGAGGTGCTCGTGAAGTGAAATTAATCAAAAGCATGTGTATGCCCAAGAGATGCATCCAAACCCAAGCATGGCCACGTAACATCCCCGATGTGGTTTTACGGTTGGCGCAGTGCCTAGATTGTGGCGGACAGTAGGTCGGCTGAGGTAGTGGAGAATCTTTCTGTAGGAGGGGTGTGTGAGTCTTTGTTATGGAGATACACGACTGAAATAGCCCCTTATGTAGTTCTGGTAATGTAGTTTCTATTTTTTAGCTTTTATTTGCTTGATCACATGCACTTTAATTATTGATAATTAAATTATGCATAATTAAATCCATGATTGAATGATTGGTTTTGTATGAAGCGTTCCATCTGCCTCACACTCACCTCCTGCACTCTGGCCCGTGGGGTGAGACAGGAGGATGATGTCACTGCCACAGGTCTGTCCCCTGCTGCGCCACAGAGGGGAGCTGGAGAGGAGATGTGGTTCTGTAACACTCCCTAGCTCAGTCCACTGCTTCCATCCGTGTTTAGGTGCATTTTTGGGTGGATTACCCACAATGCACCTGTGACAGATTTGTTGCACCTCAATGTAATGCAATAAATGGGAAGAAATATTCAAAAATTCAAGAATTGTGTTAAAAAATGTTAGTTTTCGGATTGAGTGACATCAGCTTTTTTGAAGATCGAAATAAACGTGGGCATCACAGAACCTGAGTGCTTTGTTCATTGTTGACATACTTAGTTTAACACTAACCAAGCATAATGTAACCATTTTGATAGTAATGAAAATGTATGCGGCAACATCATTTCAGTTTTAATATTTTTAAATTCTGCTTTTATGAATTTTCTCTGCCTTGTTCCCATAGTTTCTGGGATAGGCTCTGGACCACTGTCTCCCTGCATTGGACAAGCAGGTATAGAAAATGGATGGATGGATGGATGGATGGAGGGTATGGGTATGTTTGTGATGGATGGATGGATGGATGGATATGTGTATGTTTGGGATGGATGGATGGAGTTACAGAAAATGGATGGATAGGTGGATAGACGGGTGAATCGATGGAGCATATGTGTATGTTTTGGATAGATGGATGGATCAATGGATTAATGAATGGATGGATGGATGGATGGATAGGTTTAGTTTTTAGTCAAATGTAGTTGTTTGCTTCAGTATTAAGTAAATTCCCCCCCCCCCCCCGACTTTGACCAGGATGACTGGATGAAGGATGAACAGGTAGATGTACTGTCAACAGTTAACCTAAAGGTAGTGCATACACTGTTCTATTTAACAGAGATCTTTATCCACAGACATAATATCTGTTACTTTTTTTAGACGTTCATAGCATGTAATAGCTTGTACATTGTAAATTCATTATAGCCGAAGTAATCCTTGTTTCTCAAAGTACAAACGTAACCTAAACATACACAAGTTCGCCCTGATGCTAAATGTGTTACCTTGAGAATCCGCTGTGTATTGAGGTTGTATTATGCTTGGTTAACATTAAACTAAGCATGTCAACAATGAACGAGGCGGTCAGGGAAGCGATTCTACTGTTGTATTCCGGTGGTTTTTTTTTGCAGCACATGCAGAACTTAAGTCATTATTTTCTCTTGTGACTCGTGTCTTGCATTTTGCCTGCTTTTCTATTACCCTGCCTCCAAAACGAAATAGCATTTTGGCCGGGAATGCAGCTCTAATGTAAACATTTCTCCTTTCCCTTCTTCGCGATTCCATCCTATTCTCACAGACTCCTTCTTTATGCAGAATGACAACTTGGCTTATATTTTATGGCACAGAATTACATCCCTTCATTACTCCCTGATGGCCAAGGATTCGGAACCAAAATGTTGGGAGGAGGGTGTTAACAATGACATCCAGCGAAATAGAATAAATCTGATTCATCCGGTGGCGCACAGATTTTTTTGTCGCCTTTCTTCACAGGTTCTGGGATTAATGGGCTGGACTGGGAGTCATAGCATATAAACACCAGGAAATGAAGGCTAGGTGGCCGTTATTATTTGGGCAAACAACCTTATAACTTCACCAGTATACTCTAGCAATTTGAGTTTAGCACCACCTTACATCTAAGGGTGAAGCAATAAGGGTTAATCCAGGTCAGAACATCAGGAACCTCCTTGGGCATTTCTCGACATGCATACTTGACCATTCTTGTGTTCTCGTGTACCAATTTTATGTCATCTTCCATTGCTGAAGGCCAGTTCCAATATTAAGAAGTACACAGGACAATAAAGATCCCCCAATGTCGTTCTTGCCCAGCCCCAAACATAAAGAATGCATCCTCGCCAAAGGAGAACAATCCCATGATTCATTGCATCCCAAGTTCATTCTTGGGAGGCAAGTTAGCGAGACTGCTCTTGCCAAGACCGCAAGTACGATCTTTGCGTCCCTGTTATTGAGAAACACCCCTTCTGTACCCTAGATCTCTTCTTCCTTTTTTTTCATTTAAGCCTAGCGGGAACTGATTCCAGAGTAATTTGACTAAACCATTTAAAATGAATCTGTCTGGTAGCTGTGTGTTACGACTCCCACTGACTGCTTCAGTTTAGCTGACACAAGTGTTTGTGACCATGCAGCCTGCTTTGAGAGGAGCTCTTTGATACCATCACCGGAGCATCACCTTTGGCGAGTGCTTGGATGCAGATGGAGGCATTGTGCTAGGCTGTGAGGACAAGGCTGTTGACCCTGCCATTATGACATCATAATCAGGGATACAGAGGTGGTGCTGTGGTGGGGGTGGATTCCTCAGCATTACACCCCCAGAAGCCAGTCTCTCTTGATAACAGCAACCAACAAATGAAAATGTAACATTCATGAATGCAATCTGACATTTAATGCATGATGTTGGATAAGGCAGAGATTAAAATCTTTTTTAATTCAGGGGAGCCTGAAATGAAGAATGGCCAGCATCAACAGTGTTGGGGAAGTTACTCAGAAGACTAATCCATGGAAAGTTCAGGTCCAGAAAGTACAAATCCAGACCAAGATTTTGTTTCATCCAACCAATTCAATATAAAGAGTCACAGTCACCAAGAACGCAACTGATTGGTTGAAATAAAACCTTTGTCTGGATTTGTACTTTCTGGACCTGAACTGTCCATGGGTTACTTTTCATAGTAACTTCCCCAACAATGAGCATCAACCAGCAGTATAGTAAAAAAAAAAAAAAGCATTGCTATGAACAGATATTATTGGGGTTCTGTCAGTCCTCATTTTTTTTTTAAGATTTAAATGGTGAAGGGTGTCATTTCACTGCTGCTCCGCCAGCCAGTGGAGATTATTATTGTGAAAGCTGCAAGGTAGCAGCGACAGTTTTCTGTCTGACAGAATCCTCCGGGGTGGCCAGTTACATGAAAACTTTAAACAGGGAGAGAAAGGCAATTCTCTTTCAAATATGATAGTATTCAAACCTCTGGAGAGATATTGTGACAGAAATTGGATCGTTTAGAAGCTCTCAAAGTGCAATTTTGAGATTGAGAGTAGTCACATGCAGCTTTTACCCTAAGTTGTATTGGCGACGACGATGCTGTCGCTCATATAATCCCTTTATCATTGCCTTTAAGTTCTCTAAATAATTTACTGTTTAAATTTCTAATTTGTTCACATGTGATGTATCTTTTGTGCTTTTTGTCTGTGGATGTGAAGTGAGAGAGGTGCCATTAAAATCACAGTAGTGTTCAAATTTTTATTTTCTTTTGACCGGGAACAAGCCCGGAAGGTGTGTAAGGAATTTAATAGATGCTATGCACAACCCTATAGGTCACCCAAACACTGGTGACTTAATCTCTCAAGCATAGCCTGTCCGAAATTCAGAGCATGAGGTTGGAGCAGATCGAGAAGCAGAATCGATTCATGTTGTTCTGCAGGATTGTGAAAGAAAGGCGCTTTTGTGCAAGCGAGGACGTAACCAGAGCCACTCTCTCGCCGTAAACAGTTTCTGTCTTGCTGCTCTCCGTGGACACAAACACTCCAGACACTAACGCGCTTTGTCTTTCCATAGTGACACAGGCTTTTGTGAGACTGCGGTGAAAAACGAGCCCTTTGTCACACTGGCAAGTCAGTCAGAGAGACTTTCCAGGGGAAAAGAGTGGGAGAACTGGAGAGCTTGGTTATCTGTCAGGGAAAAGCCTTTGACACACTCTCACATGGCAGCTGTTTGAGTCCCTATTAAACAAAGCCTTTGAAAAACTTTTTATTGGGTATATACTCTATACATACATGTGCATATATATGTAAGTATAAAGTACCTGGGCCATAGGTAGAAATTCTGGGCCCCCTGACTAAAATGTTACCTTGGCCCCTCAGCTTAGTTTGGCACCTTCTATCTGAAGAAATGCAGGCAGAAGGGGGAGGGGGCCTATAGATTTTTCTGAACGGGGGGTGGGGGCCCCTCAGTAGATTTTGACGAGTGGGGCCCCAGTGGAATAAAGTGCTGGGTCCCTTGACTCACCTCCTCCGAGGACCCTGTTAACACATTTGAAGACACACAGATATGCTCATATTTCACATACATATATGTTTGACAATTTCAAACATGCACGTTACTGTATTACAGTGTGTGTGTGTGTGTGTGTGTGTGGACTATGTTTATATTACATTGTGGGGACCAAATATTCCCCACAATGTTACAAAAACCTGTTATTTTGAAGTTGTGGGGACCATTTTTCAGGTCCCCACAAAGAGCTGTGAATGCAATAAAAAAAGGCCAAAGTCTCATATTTTATTTGGTTACTTATGGTTAGGGATAAAGCTAAGGGGTTAAGGTAAATAGTTAAATATATAATGCAATATAATCATTTTAATTTTTAAATTGCATGCAAAGCTATGGGCTGGTGTTTGGCCCAGTTCCAGTGCAGGATACGCTTCTCCATTCTGCCTGTAATTTCTGCTATGGGCTGGTAGAACAAACAGGCAAAAGGAACCGCAAGCAGGGGAAGGCTGGGGATGGAGATGGGGGTTGCAGGGGGGAGAGAATCTGCAATGTCAGGTGGGCGATTAGGCAGCTAATCTATCTCCCGGTGCTGGCACGCGGACGCCCCTCGGCCCCCACACCATATCATATCCATCATCCTGCATGTCAGGGAACATCGTTCCCCTCTTTGTCACCGATTCCGACCGGAGGATGAAAAATGGCCACAGTGCCGGCGTCTAAATGATCGCTGGAAAAGAGGCAAGGGGGGAAATAAAAGTGGAGGCAAGTGGCGGTGAGCCGAGAGGGAATGGGAGGCGGAATTGGAGGAAACTCTCTCTAGATTAGGTCTGGGTTAGGGGAGTATTGATCTGTGTGCAGAGGACTGCTGGTCTCTGTTAGCGGCGCGTGACAAATGGCTGCAAACAGAACATCAAACTCCCTCCCCCTGCCTCGGCATCTGAGGCAGGCTCACAAGGAGATGTTGGTGTGAGTGGGGGGGGGGGGGCTGCTCACAGAGTCCTATACGGGTATTAAATTGTACACAAGACGCAAGGACTGGAACAGGCAAGACCTGCTGTATCGGTGTAGCCCAATTGAGAATAGGGATCATGTGAGCGACAAGTCTTCAAAGCCCTTGTAAGTACACGAATGGGGAACGCTAACAGCTTTTATGGTATAACTGCGCCCATGTGTCTCAAATGACCATAACTAATTTTATAATTGAGCGTGTCTGTTACTGTGTTGCATTAGTAACCCCATATTGACTCTGTGTGTATAGGAATCCTATCGTCAGAATTCTGTCCTAGAATTCCATCAGTCTAGGTGTTTGAGGCAATCAAATCAGTACGCTTTTACAAAGCATTGCCAGTTTCCAGAACAGAAGCACTGAGCACCCATTATCACAACCATGAAATAGGTATTTCACTATAAACTGACAGTGTACCTGTAAAACTGACATGAAGTAACAAACATGCCCACAAAGTCCTCTCCTGCTAACTGGTCCTGTGTAGAAATGTTGTGTGGTAAACTTCAAAGGTCCTGCCCTTCCATGCAAACTGTCTGCCAGTCTTAGCCTAGGTGATGCCATACGTCATAGGTGCCTCCAAAAATGACTCCTTTTAGGTTGCTCCTCTGAGGCAACTGCTGAATCGCGTATCTACATTGATAAAATATGCCCCTTAAGGGAAAGAGAAAGAAGAGAGCAGTCGTGTTGTGGGTTGTTTTTCTTGAAGACAGATATGAGTTTGGTTCCTCCGATTATGCAACTTCCCTTGTTTTTCCTCATTAGTCAGTGTGAGTCGTCGAAGTGCATCTCGCACTCTTGCTTTGATGCGTGAGGGTGTGCAGTCTCCATGCTCATCACTGTATCAACATCAAAAAGGCCTGAGTCAGCCCCCCCCACTCCCTGGGCTTCTCACTGCTTCTGGAGCAGGGGGTCGTATTTTCTCCTCCTTGCTTTACACCCCCGAAGTTCATGTCTCATTAATCCATTGCCCTGTTCTCCCTCTCTCTGCTACACAAGATCTGCAGATGGGGGTCAGACTAGGCTAACTTGGACGTGACAGAGTGCGCTGACTTGTCGGTGATGCTCAGCAAGGAGATGCAGCAGGATAATCGATATCAAAGCTCTTTGCCGGAGCTCAACTGTGACGCTGTAGCTACTAAGAGGTTGATCTGCTCTTCTTGAAAGTTATGTAAATAGACAAGTAGTCAAATCCACATTAACTGAGTAAATGCTATTGCTTGTCTTTGCATTCTGGGTAATTCCAGCTAATTACAGGTTGCACGGGTATCATTACCTTCACTTCTCCATCATGTGCCATATTATGCATTAATGCCTCATGCTATTCATGAGGAGGCAGCTGGACTGGAATTAAGTGTTGTGACTTTGGCTCTTCCTTTATATTTTGATATCCCTTCCTCATCACCACTCCCTATCTGCTGTGTCCCATTTTGTACCTATAGCTGCCCCTTGATGGAAGATCCTCCCTATATAAAGTTAATGGCCTTTAGCTCCAATTTGCCTGCATCGGAATAAATCGATGGCGATGAACACCAAGTGAAGGAGCAATCACGGAGTTCGCCATTGCCTGCCTTTGCAGCCATGGTAATAACTCTGTCGTATTTTACTGGTGGGAGACCACATGATTTCTGCCCCATAAGTTTGTTTAAACTCGCAAGAGTGTCTTAAAATACATGGCTATTTCACCCCCAGTTTTGCAGTACAAGTCCCATTCTAAGGGAAAAAACAATAAACAAACAAACAACAACAACAACAATAATAATAATAATAATGAATTGTGCCCAGGAAAATTTATATGTCATCTGTGCCTGTATTTTTGTAAATGGGTATAATTGCTTGCTGTAATTGTGTATTTGTTTCCATACACTTGCATGTACTAGTAATTGCATGTTTCTCCCTATCCTCCCAGTGTTGGGCCTCCGCGTTCCAGTTAACTGTTCACCTTTCTGTCACAGTCTATGGGCCTGTGGCGTGTGTGTATACAGCCACGTCAGGCACACACGGCTAACTTGCGAACCTCACACCTTGTCCTGGGAAGTCAGCATTTCCAAACAACCTGGTCATGATCTGCACATTGCCTTTGGGACGGAGGACAGAGTCTTCTTTATTATCCACTTTTATTTGTTTGTCCAGATAATAATAGCCTTTTAGCAGCATGCCACCTGTGCCTACCATTAGCAGTGCTATCGGTCAGATCGTGAGCAGTACAAGGTCCCTGTAGCATTTCTGTCACTTCTGCCTTGCCGGTATTAATGGCAGTTGAAGTGATTTGCGGCACATCGCCTTCAAATAATGAAATTTATCAAAACGTAGCAGTTCTATCCTCCTGCACATCCCTTCTTCGGCCTACGAATATAAAACCACGTTTCTTGCATGCTAGGGATGCTTTTCCCAACCAACCCCCTTCCTTTGCACTTCTGAAATGAACATCTAGAAAGAAGGCTTTGTGGAAAGAGATGCCCTACTTCTTGTGGGAATAGTGCCTCTGCTTGGTATTGAAAGGTGAGAGCCAGAAATCTTCATCCCAGTCCCTCTGAGTACCAGGCCTTCATGCCTTCAGAGGTTCCCAGTACAGCTAAATCGATGTCCTTCAATCGGTATGGATCCATGGCACAGTCAAATCTTTGTAGAAGCTGATCAGCATCAGAAGCTGAATCTCAGTATCTGCTAATAGTTTAATGAGAAATTTGAGCCATAAAAGTTATGCGATGTGAGAAATGGACCTTTTTGGGAATCTGTGGGCTGGTATTCATTAATCGGTTTAATCCCTGTTGTATTACTTATTTTATTGGTTCCCGTTAGGTTAAACTGGTCAGTGGTTGGTCAATTGACAGTGCTTTGCAATCCAATCCACAGCTGGTTGCAAAGACTAATTTCTCCATAACCAGTTAGCATTTCTATTTGCTAGTAGGCTACCAGTTGTTTCATTTTAAGTTACGCACAGGCAGTTGTTGACAAGTGGATCCACAAGAAACACAATATGGCATACATATTAACGGCCTGGAAGCTCTGATTTCTGGAAAGCAGGGGCCTTTTTCAAATGGAAATAACCAGGTGTAGTCCCAGGTGTGGCTGGCCAAGCGGCTGGGAGTGTCCACACAGTCTGCCCACGTGGCTCTGTGGTGTCCAGTGTTCAATCACTCACCTCCAGGCCCAGGAGTAAAAGGGCTCTATTGACCTTGAAATCATCAGATCAGGGAGTCACTTTAAATGTGTGCAACTAAACCATGCAAAAAGTGCTTCATTGAAATCCAGAGGTACAACACTAATATCTTTGATCCTTTGTCCAATTTTCCATGGACAAGGAAAAGATTAATGTCACCCAAACATGACATGTTGTTTTGAATTGCATTTATCAGATTAATTTCAGAATTATTGTTAATTTCAATCTCACAGAAGGCTGTGCTGGATCTAAAAAAAAAAGAAACAAAAGGTCTCTGCTGGATTTCAGTGAAGACTCCCTCTGAATGCTAAGAATACTGGATATACTGGGTAGCACAAACAATTTTATGATGATCATAGATTTATGCCAGCCTGTGTCAGCCTGATAGCTAAACTGGTATGAGTTCCAAAAATTAAAAAACAACCTTTTGCCTAAATGTTTGTTAATTGTTCATGGAAATACAGGTTAGAATAACTTCCACACATTTTAGCATCTATTATCAATAGGGTTCTGCGGGGGAGTTTATCTGGTCACATGGCATTGATGGCACACGGTTCTGAAGCAGAAATGGTTATCAGGTGTTCGCCAAACGTGCGCAGTTGTTTCTTGGCGAGGGAAGCAGAAGCGGCACGTCTGTGTTTGTGTCTGCGTGCCAGTTCCTTGCCTTGAGGTGTTTGTTCTTCGGTAAAAAGCTCGCTCCACCGAAGGGTTTAATGTTAACTGAAAACCCACCGCGACTCAATCAGCGGGTGAGATGGCTGGGGGTAGCGTCCCACGGCGCATATTTAAGCAGAATCCGTGATGCAATCACGGGGAAGTCGAGTGCGGCTCTCTGGGAGCGATTTGCATGGGAAAACGGGAGTTCAGATATTCGGGAAGAGCTTACAAAAGGACATTCACCCAATTAGAGCCTCATTCCGGGTCCCGTTACCTAGATTCCGACTTGAGCGTCGTCTGTATTTACATGACAACATTCCGAACAGCTTCTACTTGGCAAGGTGCCCTTAATTTAATTGGCAGGATCTCTGCGGAGTATCCTTGCTGTGCCGATCCAGTGACCCCGGCTTCCGTCCCTCTTCTCTGCTTGCCCCCCCCCCCCTCCACGCCATCTTTTTCCTGTCAGCCTCAGAAGGAAAACAACAGACACCGTCGGAGAGCTGCGTGGTAGAAATGAGCGAGGAGACACATTCATTTCGCCATTATCTCTGTCTCCTATTAATCACCCCACAGGCAAAGACTCCTCCACACACTCATAGGAACAACGCTCCCCCACCCCCCCTCTACACACACACACACACACACAGACATACACACATGCTGTCACTCACTCTCCGCCGCCTGCATTTTTGCAGCAATAACTTTGTGGGCACCTTTCACCGACTGTCACTTTAAATGCAATTATCAGTTTCGGGCCTTAACTCTGCAACATCTGAAAATAGATTAAATTTGATAGCAAACAAGTGCTTCTCATGCTTACTTTTTTTTAGCCAACGTATTTCTAAACTGAAAAAATGCAGAGCACTTAGCATTATCTGTATTCCGGAGGAGCCTGGCTTTCAGGGCTCAATACTAAATTCTTTGTAAATCAGTTTATTTATTTCCAGTCACCAGTCTCAGTTTTAAATGTCAGCTGTTTTTTGAGTTTATATTGGCCAAGTAAACAGATGAAAGCCATAATACACTAAGAAGGTTCAAAATGTTATAAACTTCTCTGTCAATTTACTGTCTTATGCTCGCATAGCGCCAGGTGTCATGTGCTACAAACCACCCCTATATGTATATTATGAGACGGACTCACTGTCCTGTTCATTTAAATCTCTACAGTCTCAGTCTGCTGTGACATTTAGACACTGCAAAATACAGTCTCAGGTTACTGAACTCTGTGTACGCTGTAATCCTCAAAACTCTGTAATCTCAGCCTGGTGAAATCTTTATATGTTTCAACCCCAGAGCACTGTAATCTCAGTTTACTTAAATCTGCATTACGCTGCTACCCCTAAAACTGTAAGTGCGGCTTGCTGAAATCTTACGTTACAATTGTGAAACGCTGCAATCTCCATTTAGTGATATCTGCAGGTGCTGCAGTCTCAAAAACTATAATATCAGTTATTACATGTTCTTTGCATGTTCTAGTCACAGTGTACTGACTTCTTTTCACATTACAGTCTCAATACCACTATAATCTCAGCCTGCTGAAAGTCTTCGGCATATTACAACGCTAATCTCAACCTACACTGCCCGGCCAAAAGAAAAGTCGCCATTTGAATTTTTCGTTGGACCGCCTTTAGCTTTGATTATGGCACACAATTGTCATGGTATTGTTTCCAGAAGCTTATGCAACATCTCACCCTTTATTTTCATCCAGATTTGCATTCATTTCTCACCGAGATCCTGTACTGACAAGT
>JAODJU010000035.1:12268458-12289757 GCA_026776725.1 Gnathonemus echidnorhynchus | reverse complement strand
ACGGGATGACCAGCAACGCCTGCTGGCCAAACGGGGAAGGGACACAGTGAGACAACAGGGGCTGACCCTGACAATTAGGGTGGGCAAGTGTAGAAAAGATTCACATGCATAAATACTGTACATGCCTCTGTACGTATTTATCAGTGTCTTTAAATGTTATTACTAAGATTGTGGTGCAGAACTACAATTCGAGTGATAAGACTGAATATGCCGGCTAGATTCTCATTACTGGGGTAGAGGGGGACGGTGAGTCGACTCTGCACTGAAGTCTCACCTTTCCGTTCTGGAACAGCTGTGCTACTTCCATGCAAGATTAACAACACTTCACAAATCCACCGACCCACAATGTGCCTGCAGAGAACAGCGGCGCCCTGACTACAGAGGCAGATCGCGCAGCAGTGTCACGATCGTCTGAACGGCCCGCTTTCATCCCTCCTGTGTATCGTGGGGAGGGCATGTCCGCCAGGTCGATGAATTAGCATATGGCTCAGCGTGACCTCTCTGAGCCCGGCACCCCTCCACCCCCACGGCATCATGGGAAAGCCTGTGGCAGCCCGGGCTTTCTCTTTGTCGGCCTCTCTTTGCCCTTGCCCGCCTCGCAGGGTTTATCTGTCCGTTTAGTCAGGTGACCGCGCCTGGAATGCTTCCCAGAAAGCCTCCTTTTCATACATGACAAGCCGCCTCTTTTCTGCAGTGCATCAGCGGCGTTTGGCACCAGGGAAGCGCTGAATTAGTGCCATGGGCTCCACTGAGGGCTTCGGACCCAGACATGAGTGAGACACACCTGGCCTCTGCAAACAGTGCCGTTACTTTCATTTTCTTGCGCTGTTGCATCTCCTTAACAATACAAAACGCAAAGTTCCATCCATAGACACACAGCTTCTAATACTGAATCAATAAGACGTTTACAAAGGGTCCAGTGAGGAATCACACATTCAGGATTTCAAAGCGAGTAACTGTGCTTAATTTGCTTTTGACCTCCTATCTTGGCCCCCCTTGTTTAAAACTCGAAAAAGGAACATTTACCGTCACTTGCCATATAAGTGGGAATGCGTGAGAGAGATAGGGAGATTTTGCTGCGTCAACAGCACGCAAAGCAAAGGCGACACAGAAGAAGAGGGAGGCACAGATGCGACTGTTTGTGTGTCAGAATAAGAGCCGGAGTCTCACGGCGGAACATGGAGGATCCAGAATTAGCACTTGAAAGCCAGGCTGATCACTTCTGTTTTCCATATTCTTCCATCAGACGGGAGGGAAAATTTGGCGGATCAAAGCCTCTGTGAGTCACCCAAGAACTATGCTTGATATTAACCTCAATTACAACCTTTCAGAGCCGTCCGAAACCTGCCCCTCCCAGAAAGAATAAAGGAAGACGGAAATTACTGCTGCTCTTTACACCGTTTCACCTTCCCGAATCACTGCCTCGAAAATGAATTCCCCCCGAAAATGACAGTCTTCCAGTAACTCTGGGCCAAAGGGCTATTACAGATCCCGCTCTGGTCAAGCTCTGTTATTGCCGCCTGGGTGCTGTGCGCGGTCTCAAGCCTCCTGCCTTGATTGACACCCTATCTGCATGTCACAGGGCCACTTCCTCTCCATGGTGCGGGCAAATCGACGGAGGAATGAATGGAAATTGCTACCCCCTGGTCGGTTAAAGAGATCCAGGACTCACCCTCCCTCTCTGCCTCCACAGGCATCTAACTGACCCCCTTTATCTTTCCAAATGACTGGGGATGTGATGGAAAAGGAAGCTTTATTACTGTGATTTTTGCCCTTATTCCTTATTCTGCTTTCATAGGTTGTGGTTTTACCACTTTGTTCAAATCCATCCCAGGGACAAATGGTTACTTAACCGATTTATCTTCAATGTTTCACTAAGAAATTATATCACAAGTCTGCAGTGATAGTCATATCAGTTGTTTTTTTGGCTTTATTTAAGAAAAACAAAATGAGCATCTCAGAAATTAATCTGGATTCATGTGGGATAAACACGCAGTGGCCACTTTATTAGGTACACCTGCTAGTACGGGCAAACAGGATACTTCTACAAACAGAGAATCGTGACTGCAACTGAATAGACACAGCACACAGAATGAGTCTAGAGATTCAGTTATGGCGCTGTTAAGCATTACAATGTATGATCTAAGTGATTTTAAGCATGGAGTGATTGTTAGTGCCAGATGTGGTGGTTGGAGCATCTCAAAAACAGCTGGCTTACTGGGATTTTCACACGGAGACTTCGCATTTAGGGAAGAATATCTACTCAGCAGCAGTTCCTTGTTGAAAATGGTCAGACTCGTTAAAGTGAAGAGGTAAGTCATAATAGCAAAAATGATAGCTCAGTGCAGCAGTGGTGTGCAGAACAGATTCCCTGAACGCAAAATTCGTCTATCCATGAAACGGCAGAAGAGCGTCCTACTGTTACTAGGTGGATGTACCTAATAAAGTGGCCAGTGAGTGTAGCTGCTAATAAAACAAAAACAGTACTGCTCTGTAAATAATATTCAGAAGATGTTTCTAGAAAAATGTTCTTTACTGTCTTTTTTTTTCTTATAGAACCCGCAACCCAGACCAGGATAGGCCATTGCAAGATGGATGGATGGATTTCTTCTCCAATAATTGTGTTTTGTTATCTGTCTTCAGTTGTTATGTTTTCCCAGTAATTCTGCCTTAGAGTCTAGGCTGGACACACAGAAGTATTTAAACTCCATTAGCTTAGCTGCCCAAGGCTTTCCAACCAGCACATAGTGCAAAAAAAAAAAGACACTTCATCCCGTCTCCCTTACCAAGCCCACCGGGAACACACTGCCCTCACTGTGCAAAACACAGTATCTGTACTGAGAGGAAATATTTTCATGTGGGCCTCAGGGAACGGCAGTCTGAGCTGAAATCATAGCAGATGGTCGTGTGAGCAGTGGTTATTTCAGTGGCCAGGGGAAGCATCACTTTGCTTTGGATAGAGTCGACAGGCTTCAGGCCTGCTGCATCCTATAGCTAGATATTCACCTGATAGATTTAATAACTGCAACTTACAGTATCTTCAAGGGAAGCTTGTCAAATGTACTCTGAAACCCAAAATTGGCAGTATTTTAGTTTATCTATCTATCGATCCATTTTCTGCACCTGCCTGTCCTATGCAGGGTCACAGGGGTCCGGCGTCTGTCTCAGAAGCTAAAGGCACAGGGCAGGGAACAACCCTGGATGGGGCACCAACTCTTCCCAGTAATTATAGTTTTTAGGAAATATGTGATGAATATGTGACCAAAAGGGTTTCAGTATGTGGGTATATGTTGACTAGCTGTTCTTTTGGAATACTGACAAGTTTATTTATTTATTTACATGAAGTCCATTGATTTATTTATGTAACAGACACTTTTATCCAAAGCAACATACATTTCTTGTGAAAGCAGGGTCAGACAGTCCCTAGATCAATCGGGGGTTAGGGCCTTGCTCTGGAACCCAGTGGTGAAATGACTCGGCCAACCCTGGAATCTGAACCCTCACCTTTCTGATTGCTGGTACCACATCCCAACTTGCTGGGCTATAACCACAAGTCAAACCGTCCTAAGCAATACTGTTTGCCAATTTATACCAGTGGATCATTTGCTGGCAGAAACCGGGTTAAGTACTCGTCAGTGGGGCCCATCCTGTGACATGCTCACGGCCGGCGGCCCTGACCGCCCCGGTGTAATCCCCATGCCGGCGGCCTCTCCCCAAGTGTTTTGGGTAAACACGCAAGGCCAGCTTGGCTATGCCGTGCCACCGCTGCGAAGCGTTTCCCTCGGCCCGGCATGGGGGCCTGATTACTCTTATTAGAGCCGGGCCCCGGTCCAAAGCTCACAGAGCTGCCTTTCTGGGACCGGCCGCTCTGCTGCTCGGACCCGCTCGGCCCACCAGCGGCGCCAGAAAGCAGATGGAACCCCGCCGCTCGTTTCCATGGACGCAGGGGGATGTCGGGTGGCAGATGCCAACTAGTTAGCAATTAATGAGTTGCCTCTTTCTCTCTCTTTTGCTCTGTCTTTCTCTCTTTCTCTCTGTTGCATAGCGGCATCCATCAGCCCTGCTGCGGTGCAGCTCATCTGCCTGCTGTAAGGCTGAATTGCCTTTTTTTCAAGGCAAAGACGGACGGACGGACAGATAGATACTTTATTGATCCCTAAAGGAAATCACAAAGAGCATACCATTCTTCAGCCATTTCCCCTGCATTGCTAATACAGTTGTCCCTGCACTGTAAAATTATCCTTCATAGTCTGTGGTTTGCATATGATACTCAGCACAAAGGCTCAAATAAAGGTTTTACCAGCACCATCTTTTAAAATTGCCTGCAGCTACACCTCCCTTCAGCGCATTTCACTGGATTTCCTATCAGCCGCTCTCTGTACGCAGTGCACATTGAATGTGTCTCAATTTACACTATTTCTTTATATTTATTTTCTTTATGTAAAATGCAGGAATGTCACTCCTAATCCCACAAGAAATGTGGGGCTAGAAGGTCAAAAATGATGAAGAATAATATAAAATGTATAAAATACAAAATGTAAATGCAACTTCTAAAAATACAGTTTTAGTATAGTGATAGATTGTGCTAGTGTTTCCCAATCCAGTCCTCGGGGACCCACAAGCAATCCACTGGGAGCTGTGAGGGAGCAAAAATGTGGACTGCTGGCAGTGAGCTCAGTGGGAGCAAAAACATGGACCGGCTGTGGGGCCCTGAGGACCAAATTGTGAAACACTAGATTAAGATTCCCTAACTTGCATTCTTGCAAAAGGACTGAGACTGGCTAGAGTAGACTGCTGCTTATCCAATGGTCACGTGTACATACGCACACACAGAAACACACAAACACAAGGGCAATGTTCCCATGACAGGCAGATGGACAGAAAGGTTGGGGTGGGCAGGGGTTGGGGGGGGGTGGTCATCACACATTGCACCATGACTGATGTTTGTTCAAACACACAACAACATGAAGAAAAAGACTAACAGTGGGAAACATCAATTATGTATAAGTGCTTTTGGTATGTCTATGGTTTTGATAACACCGTACCTACCTGTATGGTATCATAGCATGCAAAGCGTTGAGGACAGAATGACATGCAACATCTTCTCATTCCTATGTTCCTCCTTCTCACTTTAATAATCTTTTGTCTACTCACTGGTTTTCGTAGTAACTTATCCAATGGTCACGTGTACATACACACACACAGAAACACACACACACACACACAAGGATAATTTAGAAAGAACTGTAAATGCAACGCTGTAGGATGCACCCACTGAGCTTACCCCCACCCCAGATATTTATCATTATTTAAAGTATAGTGGCAGGTGGCACGGTGTCTCAGTAGGTGGCGCTATTACCTACAGGGTTGGGGTTTGAATCCTTCCTCTGCGGGGGGGTTGGGGTTACATGTCCTAACCCCCCCCCCTTCCCTCCCCGTGCAGGCTACCTCCAGCTTCTTCAGTTTACTCCCACGGACCAAAACCATGCAGTTAGACTAATGGGCGTCTCAAAATTACCCATAATCCATGATTGTGTGCATGTGCCCTACGATGGACTGGCATCCCATTTAAGGGTGTACCCCACTCCCCCCATATGCCCACCATAAACCATTAGAAGATGGACAGATGGTAATAAAGCAGCCTTTATTCAAGCAGGGACTATATTGTATTTTGAACCATCGTGAATAACTCTGGCAGGTCATGTGACGCAGCGTGAAAATAAAGCCGGTCGTGTTCAGCGCTCAGACAAACATCAGATATGTGTCCTGCACGCAGTGGCCCCTGTGATTAACGATTCACCAACAAGCTAGACGTGCCAGTTAGCGTTCAGTCTGAGAGCTAATTCCTGTTGCATAATTTGTGCATCATTGTCAGTTTATTCTTCATCTCAGAGTAAAAAAACATATACATATACAAGGGAGATGGGCTTTCACAGAAGTTATTAAACATAATTGCAAACTAATTAGTACAGTGATGACTTGGCACCTAAGCTGTGTGCGAGACACTCAGTGTGGGTTTACAACATGCATTTAAATTTTACACCAATTAGTAATACATGACTAATACACAGCTAGGCCGTGGTCTACTTTAATTATTAACACGGCTTATAGATTAAACTATTATTTCAATTTCATATACTTTGTACGTGTTCCCCATGCTTAGTAATCCGAGTCTTCATTTAATCGCATTTTTCGACCTTATGTCTGAACTTTGTAGGTATCTATTACTGGTTTAATGTTGAAATTATTAATTGGCAATTGGTCCTGTATGTCTAAAAAAGTAACAGACGTCAAAGCATTAACTTTATGACAGAAGACTCATGACTGTAAAACCAAAATAACCGTTTAGTTTGCATAAAACAAAACCTATTTTTAAGCGACTATAAGTTTCTTAATGTAATACTACGTTTAGAGCATTCAGAAATGTAGAGCGGTACTGTAAAGGACGCATTGCTTATTCAGACACCAGCCTCATTAACATAAAACACCAAAGGCTTTATGGAGATTCGACCCGCGCCGATCCCACTGTTGTTCCCGGGGGATTAATCCTGTACTGGCATTTGTATCCCTCCCCCTCCCGTTCTTTAATGAGTTCTGCACGGACCTCACAGCGGCTCCCTAATTTCCCGTAATTGAGCGGTCGTTAGCGGACCCCCGCGCCCGGTTCTGCGCGTTCATGCGGCCAGCCTGGCACGGCTCGCGCGCTGTCTGCCACGGCGCAGCGGGGACGGCGATTCGGCCAGCCTCCGGCGCGCGGAACCCTGCGAGGTTTCCGTAATGAAGGTCCGCTAAGAGAAAGGGAGGGAAAGAGAGAGAGGGCGGCGGGCTGCTGCGGTGCGAGACTCCGATGCCAGATCGTTACGGGGGGAGAGGTGGACGAAGAGAAATGGACATGGGGAAAGATCCCGCGAGGAGCAGCGACAGACATCTGCGGTTCCCCACTGAATATTAACTGTCAGCCCAGATGTTCTCCGAACCCAAGAACGGCCGCGCTTTACTGGTCTTTGTCGAACACATAACCTTTGATATTAAAACGGGTTAAAGAGCTCAGCTTCCCTAATTAAGTATCACAACAAAGATCCTTTAAGTGTCTAATTTACTGTACAAATTGTTGCTGCTTCAACCGAGATGTATGTGTATTTATTCAGAGAGCAGACTGAGAGCATACAGACTAGGCAGGGAAGGAAAATTAAAAACGGCGTATAAAAAAGACACTTTGTTTGAGTTTTATTTTATTAAATTGCCTGGAAATTTATTCTGAGCATGTTGTTCCTTTGCAGATTCATTCACTACCGCTTTTTCAGTGTTATGATCTTTAAAATAGCCCTTCATATTCTCTCACAAGGCTACTTTTTTTTGCATCTGAGCAGTACGTTTTTTTTGCTAATTCCCTTCTCACTGACTACCATTTTATTCTTGTCATCCAGGCATGCAGGTAGGGAAGTGTGTTGAACAGAGTAAATTCAAATAGCATGTGCGCCCTGCGGTGTGTTGGCGAACGCCCAGGGTTGGTTCCCGCCTGCGGCCGTTGCTCCTAGGATAAGCTCTGGGGCCCCCCACGACCCCAGTGGTGAATAAGTGGTTACAATAATGGATGGATGGATGGAATTCAAATAGAGATGGAGTGACATCCTGTCCATAGTGATCTCATGGCCTGAGTCCTATGCTTTGTGGGAAAGGATAAGGAATCACCTTAGTGGTACATGTGGTAGACATGGATACATGGATGGATGGATGGATTAAGAGATGATGGATAAGTGAATGAATGAATGTGTATTTGCCTGGGTGGATAGGTAAATGGATGGATGAACACATGGATAAATGGATGGTTGGATGATAGATTGATGGATGGATGAATGAATGGGTGTGTAGAAGGATGGATGGGTGGTTGTGTGGAGGGATGGATAAATGAATGGGTGATTGCCTGAATGTATAGATCAGTAGTGACAGTTATCTGGGACACTGGCCTGATTTGTTTCTTGGCCTACAGCATATGAAGAAACATGGCTGTCAGCACTGCAATAAATAAGCGCATAAACAGTGCGGCAGTAACCCAGCATGCGGCCTCGCTTTCCCTCTCTTCCCAACTCGCACGATTAAAAGTGAGTGGCATCGCCCACCTCTGCAACGCCGGCGGACGCGCTGGCTGACTCACGGCCGGCATCTCGCAGACCCCAACTCTGCCCACACGCTCAGCACTGAGGATGAGTGTGGGGCTGCCTCCCTAGCGCCCCCACTCTGAAGAGCTGCCCGCTGTCACATCCACCCTCAGAGCCAATGAAAACACATCGCAATGCGTGCTCAAGATTCACAAACAAGTCATCACCTGGATCACCTCAGAGGACTACTAAGTTATGTAACCCAAACTTCCACTTAGAATTAATTACTTGGGTTAATTACATCATATCAGACATTGGAGCTCGTATAAAAAAGGACAGTCCTCAGATTTCAAGGCCTCAGGCCACATATAGTTAACTGGAAATTCCATCATCCATTTCTGTATGGGAAGTTTCCTGTCACGTTGAAAAGAGAATGATGGTCTCTGCTGTGAGGTTAGGAGGAGTCGTGCCACTGTATACCAGCGAAGTATGACATCTGGCGTGTATAAATGGGCGGGGCCACAAGGGCACTGGGCAGAACTGAAAGCTGATTGGCCCCAGACTGGCTCTCCCCTATCACTAACTGATTCAGAACGTATCATTTGCTGATAATAAGGTTGGCCCCCATAAATGAATTATGTCCCCTCTTATGCCTTCCACTTTACAAAAATCCTCATATAAGACCATTATCGTTGTGGTCACATGCTCTTCCAATGGATCCGTTCGCCATTCAGCTCTGTGAGACCTGCTCTCCCCACACTGAAAACATTCAAATGCCGTGGCTCCGACAATAACACCCTTCAGATGCCAGCTAGCGTGGGACGCTGCATAGAGCCTGTGAGATTTCAAGCAGGATGAAAGTCCCTCAGGAAACTCTGTGAGGACAGCACAGCATATCAGCCTATACTAACTTTATATAAAATACAATTCACACTTTTAAAGTGAACTTTGACATTTGAAGCTATGGTAAGGTGATGCTTCTCTCTATCCATTCTACTGCGGTTTGTCCAGTATTGGGTCTCCATGTGCCTGGGGCCACTTCCAGGAAAGGGCAATAGGTAGGAGACATTCTAGCTGGAGTGATAGCCCTTCATAGGGCACACATCAACAGTAATTTAGAGACACTTAATACTTCTTCTTATTCCATACATGTATCATGAGGGCGGAGCTTATCACAGGCATGCATCATGGGGGCGGAGCTTATCACAAGCATCAGTGAGGTAGACCTTAGATAAGATGCCAGTCCATTGCTGAGCACATATACACTACAGGAAATTAATATATGGCTAATAGCCTAATTGCATATTTTTGGACTGTAATGACTCTGATTCAAACTCCCAACTATTGGGCTGTGAGGTAACAGCGCTCCCCGCTAAACCTCCATGCCAACCTGCTCACCAGGTTCTTTCATATATTCTCTCATGTATGGGATTTTTACATTTATCAGTCTGGAAATGCCATACTGAGAAAAAGCAAAGAGTGTCCCCATAGTGCACCAGCCGTCTTGGCAGGCATCGAAATGATCTTAAGAGAACCTGCTTTCTGTGCTTGATTTTCAGTCAACCGGTTGTCCGTCTCCCTCTCTGTCCATCACCGTGGACAGCTGACTGCCTTTAAAATTCCCCAGCAGTCCTGAACACATGTCTGATCCCATACGAATCTGAAGGACGGATCCGCCTCTCTTCCTGCTCCCTGCCTGCTCCCTAAATGGGATTGGCAGAGTTGCGCACAAACAGCAAAGTCGCTCCAAAATTACTTGCCATTAGGAAAATGACAGCTGCCTATGTCAGCTAGCGCTCGGAAAGGGACCCCCCCCCTTCAATTTTTTTATTTACCCCCACACAAGTTGTCATTTGTTGCCCATTGTCTCAGCTGTTTCACGTGTGTTTCAGGCTAGATGACTATGAGTGAACCGCAGCTGCCTGTTATGGATTTGGGAAGTTTAATCAAAGTGTTTCTAATGCGTCTTAATGATGATCCATGGGAAAGGAGCTCTTTAAGAGGTAATGACAGCTCGTCAAAATATCTGCCTCTGATGTTTTTTTTTTTCAGCGCTGGAATGGGTCTCTTGATCATGTGGTGAGCTCCTGTAGCAGACCTGAGCATGGTCCCGGCATGGGAGAAATCTTGTTTGCGGCTTGGGTCACGATGGAGGGAGGTCTTGTATTTGGATGAAGGCTTCAAGATGGAGTTAGAAAATATAGATTACCTAAGGATGGTTCCTCATGTCTAGCCCAAGGAAACTACTGCATGTTTCATATAGAAATACAAATGCTTGTTCTCAGAGACAATTTTAGGATATTTTTTTAAGACGGGGAGCATAACAGGGCCCATAATTCATACAGTGGGGCCAACCTTATCATTAGCTAATGATATCTTTCGAATCGGTGAGTGACAAGGGAGGGGGCACTTTGGGGGCCAATCAGCTTTTGACTCATGTTATAAATATACCGCCCACGGGCTTTTTGCAGAGGGGTTAATGGGATACAGCAGATTACATCCCCATGTTATATTCAGAGTGCCCTGGCCTGGATCTCCTTGTAGGGGGCGCTGTGGGCCACTCATGCAGGGGACCGTGCCATTGTCACTGCACCAATGGAAAAGACACAGTGTCCTGTTTTTATTCACACACAGGAATGTTAGAAACACAAAAAAACAAACATGGAGCGCTGTCAGGAGTACATTGCTGTCCACATGTATGTGTAATTCATATATTTATAAAATACGTGGAATATCGCCAGTCCTCTATCCCAAGGGGAATCGTTCAAGCAGTTTGGATATTAAGAATAACTCACTGTTTATTGAATAAACATATCAGAGGCAGCTTGGATTCTCTCTCGCTCTCTCTTGTCTTATGTGTTTGTATGTTTCTGTCAGGGTCTTTCCTGGAGGAATATTAAATGTAGCTTTTAGTCTGAGGTGCTGGATAAAGGAGTTGTCCATTGGTGCCTTTTTCAGCTCCAGGTCCCATTCCTTATCACCAAGGTGCCTGTTGTTTGTTGGAGCAGCAGCAGGTCAGACGTGCAACCTGTCCGTTTTACCCTGGGTGATGTTCCAGGACTGCAGGTAGCTCTGGATCCAAAAGCGGGCCATTCGGACGACGCAGTGAGCTGTGATTCCATGGCGACTTTCTCGGGTCTGTATTGAGATTGCAAAAAAATAAACAAATAAGAAAAGAAACTGCACATATTCTCTCCTAAATCCATTTCCAGCATTATGGAAATAGAATAGAGCAACAGAGGCTGAGAGAGAGAGAGGGGGGGGGGGGGGGGAAAGAGCATATCAATTTCAGAGGCAGAGAAGCGAAGGCTACCGCGTCTTACGTTTAGGGAACCCCGCCGTTGATCACACGATTTTTAATTTGAATTTCAATCAAGGAGAGAGAGACAGACAGACAAACAGTGAGCGATAAAGGGATCTACTACAATCAGAAAGCTTTTTTTCCTAGTGTGTGAAGCTCTGTGCTGGGAGAGCTGTATATTACTGCAGACTGTTCAAAAATCACGTGTGAGAGTGCCTGATTTCTGAATTCAGGGCTTACTGAGAATGACGCACAAAGCCCTGAGAGACCTGCACGCTCAGGCACTCACAGTCACATTCCAGATGATCTCTCTGGGTTCAGAAGGGAAACCCAGGCCGTTTCACTGCATCCTGTGGTTTTGTAGAGTTAAACTCTGTTCCCAGACTCTGTTCCCGGCTTCACACCAGTCCTCCTGGGGCTGGGATGGGTGTCTAGCACCTAAAATCTTCCCTCTGTGCAAGAATAAGCAAAAAATATGGTCTGGATAATATCACAGGTGAATTGGCAAACGGTCCCTCAAACGTATGGCATGGGAAATCATTTTTGTGTTTTGGTGTTGAAACATTTGATAATACTATTAACCCTATGCAGTAATGTCTAAATGAATAGTTATGAATTTAAGCTGTACCTGTCTTTTCTTAATGCGGAAATCCAAGAATTGACTGTTTGACTTATTACTGAAATCCCACTACTCGCACACACACACACACACACACACTTATACATGCAGAATTAGTTTAATATGTTGAACATCACAGTCTCAATGATGTAGTTTTTCTTAGCAGTGATGCGTCTCTCTCTCTCTCTCTCTCTCACTCTCTTTCACATGTTTGTATTCATATCTTTGTGGGGACCGCACATTCATTTCTATGGGAATATACTGATCTCAACAATGATAACCTTAACCCCATTCTAGACCTGACTTTAACTATAAGTAACCAAACAAAATACAAGACTTTTGGCATTTTTTGATTGTAGTCACAGATTTTTATAACATTGAATTTCATCTTGTGGGGACCCACAATTTCAAATTAACAGGTTTTTATCACATTGTGGGGACATTTGGTCCCCAAAATGCAATATATATTTAATCCACAAGGACACACACACACACACACACGCACACACACACACACACAAACAAACTCTGTTGATTCTTCCCATCAATGCAACAGATGGTTGGAAGCCTGAGGGGTCAGTTTTTGGCTGCTCCATAGCCACCGTTTCCTCATCTCCCTCCAATCCCCCCACCCAAAAAAAGGTCATTCTTTCTATTCAAAAGGGAAGAGATCTGAATAGTGAAGTAAATTATTACAGGCGAGGCTGATGGGAAGCGGGTGTTTCAGTGTTTCAGGAACAGCTTCACCCTCTGCATTTCTAAGGGGCTTGTTTCTGTAATGAGCTTTTTCAGGGTGACCAAACGTAGGCGCATGAGGACTACCCACAATTCACAGCCTGTCCGATCTCAGGGAGAAAAAGTGAGTCTGGATCAGACAAGGTTATCTTGGGAGTGTGGGAGGAAAGAACAACATGAGACTTGTTGTTGTTTTTTTTCTTTTTTTCTGAGGCCTTGTTTGTCAGCCAGAAGGGGGTGCTCTTATCTATGCTCTTATTAGCGTGTCTCACATGGTGTGACGATGAGAGGTGTGCCTTAAAAATGAGTCATTCAATATTTCAGTTAAACCACCAGTTGTGATTGGCTCGTGTCGGTATCGTTACGATACCGTAATACACGTGGTATTTGATGCCTGCTGTGGGATTTTGTCGCTATATTTCGAGGTCCAGCCTGAGGTCTCGGACTTTACTGAGTCTCCAACTCCTGAGGTGGAGTTTTTAAGATGGTGTGCGGTAAAGATGGGGTTTTACCGCAGTACCCGTGACCTCTGTGTCTTATTTTCTTTCTTTACTTGCTTGTAATTTACTGTAATACCGTCGGTGTCACTTTCACGGTTGAGCCTCTCCTCTCATTAGACTAAAAGCGAGGTGCGACGTGCTCTGGGACGCAGGGTTAATGTTCCCGATTAAGGGCGGCTCTGGGGCCGGGCCCGGCTCTCGCACACGCTCATTTGAACTTGTTAGTTGGTCCAAAACATGACTGATCCTTGGCCCGCCTTTGTTCGGCTTTTCAGCTCGCGCCGCGGCATCGCCCCGTGACCTTCGACCCCGTGGGGGGGCCTCCCACGGTGGTACGTGCCCGTCACACACAGTTCTCGCTTTGCACATCGAACACCCCCACCCCCACCCTATTCTTTTAAAACGCAATGACACAATCTCTTTCCCTGCATGCCTGCCCCCCTCACGCACTCGCACATACGCAGTGAGGCCTGGGCTTACGCACAAAAAGCGATCATTGTGCGACTTTGACATGATCCCCCATCCCCACTGTGGACGAGGCACAAAGCGGCCCAGTGAATAGAGGTCAGCTGCAGCGTGGCCCCTGGGAGACTCCTGTTGAGGATTTTAATGAATGTCATTTTCTTGCATTAACCACCCTGATTGTGGGATAATGGCCTCTCAACAATAACATTTAACCAATTCCCCTGTCTTTTGGGCTCTGCTCGTTTGGGCCGCAGCGGGGGGTAGTAATTGATTGTGTAATTCCAATCAAAGCTGTAAACAGTTAGGGGCTCCCTTATGTTTTCAGATTAGATCACATCAAAGAGCGCCTCTGAATGGATTCACCCTGTAATACTGTGTAAGACTGTAAAATAATGCATGGCAGAAAAAATGTTTTGGATGCATCCTGGCACATATGCCCTTAGTTTGACCTGCGTGCTGAACCCTCCCACCCAAAAAGAAATCCTCAATTGTTTTTCTCAGTTTTTCATTCACTTTGCTTGCCTTTCTCTTCAGATACCAGGGTTGTAGTTACAGGTTAACCACCCCTGCCGATGTCTGTGGGAATAGCCTGAAAGAGTGCAGGAGAGATGTTGTCAGTATGTAAATGCGTGGGTGTTTGTGTGGGAATCGTCCTGCTCAGCAGAGACCGGTTGGGTGGCCACAGGTGCCGTCGTTCCACCATCACCGAGGAGCCAGTGACGTGGGATTGTGTGATGGTAAGTGATTGTGTGCAGCTTCTGGGGGGCGGAGCCTAAAAGGGTTCCCCAATCTCCTTCTAGCGGGCCTGAATATTCTCATGTATTTTAGTGCATACATTTCTGATCCATTAAGGCACCTGTGTTTGTTGTGTGGTGTTTTTGTATGTTAAGAGAGACATGAGAAGTGCCATAATTCAAATGATGGTCCAACCTTATCATTAGCCAATGATATGTTTTGAAATGGTGAGTGACAGGGGAGGGAGCACTCCAGTTGCCAATCAGCTGTGGTCCCGCCTCTGTACTCTCCCCCAGTGGGTTTGTGTTATCTGGCATGCAAAGGCTGAAATTTTGGTGTGTTTTTTTCTGCCATTACTTTAAAATGTCCCCCCCCCCACCCTTGTGTATTGCTGGGGATTCCACATTTTGTCCGAAGCTGTTGACGATGGGTGAATCAAATGGGTGAACCTTCACTGGCCTGCAACACATTCGCACATTCGACATCTTTCTAATCAGTTTCTCATGAGCCCAAAACTGCACTCGCTTGGAATTTACACGCAATAGGTCATTAGATCCATCTCGACAGACGCATGCCATTAGTATGAACACATTGCCTAATTATTTCATAAGAAATATTACAACTATTCCTGTATTTAATTTGTATTTGTATAACAGAGGCTATGTGAGCCCTTGTTTGCTTTTGTGCACAAATAATGCTAATTAGCGGAGACCAGTGGAGACATCTCCCGACCCGTAATCTCCCTCCGTAGCGCCGCCATCGCTATTCACACTAATTAGATTTAATCCCTGTCTTCCTCAGGCGCCGTCCGACCGGAGTGCGGCAAAAAGCTATCGGCTAATCGTTGAGTGCTTCCCCGGGAGGGAATCTCCACAATGGATCCTGTGTCGGATCTTCCGGTTCCATTGTGTCGCCATTACAGTGATTCGGGGAACGGGCTAATGCTCATTAATAACGGCCACCATGCGTCCTGGTAACGGTGATGCCACGGGAGGGCTGTCCAGATAGCAACCCCCCCCCCCCCGGCCCACAAGGCTTGTGGAATTTCTCTCCCTATCTTTAACACAAGGGACATGCTAACAATGACTAATTAAGAAACATGGCAAATGAATGGGGGAATGTGATAAGGAACGTTCACGGGACTGAAAGCAACTCCCTTTGTTGTCAGTGCTAATGTCAGGCTATTCTTTAGGCCTGTCTGAGGGGGACCGCGAGCGTCTGGCGATAGCAGGAAGCCGTACCCCTGCTTCCTCTCCATTGTTCTTGAGATGGTTCAACCTGGATCAACCTTGGCTAAGGATGCAGTTAAGTCCTCAAACCTTCACTGGCCTGCCGCTCCCCACTCCCCTTGCCCTCCCCGCACCCTTCCGTTCTGTGCAGTGTTGGTTGTACTCTTGATTCTGGGAGTCACTGTAAAGCCTGTGATTGGTGAACATGCCATCACACGGTGCTGGAATGTCCAATAGAGGGCCAGCTGCATTAGTTATCTTTGAAAATATCACTGCTAAGAAAAACTGCATTCTCCAGATCATGATGTCCAGCATGTTAAACTAATTCTGCATGTATAAGTGTGTGTGTGTGCGTGTTCACTGTGCTCTGTGTACAGATCATATTTTTACTATTATGTCGAGAACCCCCCCCCCCACCACCACCACAGACAGTATTTTGTAGTGTCAGACATTAGATAATAGACATAAAGGCATTGATCCGCATTAACATCAGATGGTTTATGTGACCTTATGTTTTCATCTTTACTAGGCCACAGAAAGAAAGGGCTCAGTGTACCAATGTGTTGGGAGCCTCCTTTACAGGCTCACCAAGCTTCTGCCTCTCTTTAATTCTACAAAGTATCACTTTAGTTGAAGGTCGACTCCTTATCCATTAATAAACAATTACCATTATTATCATTCAGCAATAGGTAGAAAGATTCAATTGCAAACAAATTTAGAAATGTATTACAACCATATCCTGCTTCTGGTATTTATAGAACAGCTTGTAAATCTTTTGCAAATATAAAAGACTGGGTTAGTCAGCATACCCAGAAATTAGACATAATTGAGAATTTACAAGCTCTTTAGTAAATAATTTGTGAGACGGGAGTAAGATATATTTGCAATACATTTGAAAATTTGACTGCAATTGAATATTTTTATTTACTAATATATTATGAAATGATTGCTAACAATTTATTAATAGTTAAGGTGCAGACCATAAACTGAAGGGTTACCAAAACAATTAACAGCAGATACAATGCATGCAGATAACCAATCAGGGAATATATGAATTTAATATGCTATAAGCGTGATGTAGGACTGTTTGTGATTCTCTCAAAAAGCTAATTGGTTTACCATAAGTGAAGATAATTGTCTACTATGCAATTACATCACGTGCATGTTTTCTCCTCTGCTGGAGTGGTTTTCCTTCCTTTTTCCCACTCAATAGACCCAAAGTTCATGCAGCACTTTCAGCAGGCCGGCAATAGTCTGAAGACGTTCCCAGGGAAACATTCTGCCAAGCCGAGCTGAAGCAGCCCTTCAGGTGCAGCACAAATCATTGTAATTGTCAGGTTAAAAGCAAAGCCATAACAGGAATTGAGGGGGCATCTCATTTTTCTGTTTCTGAGCATTCAGCATTTTTGGAGGACGTCCCAAATGTTTTCGGGAAAAGCGGCGCCTGGCCCCCGGGCCTCGGATCACGATTTCATCCTGACGAGGAGAACACCTGAGCTTCAGAGAGTGCCTCCATTAAAAACTGCAAATGGATCGGGCTGTTCCAGTGCAGCTGCGGAAATCGGCGGTGCTGGAAGAAAGCTGGAAAAAGCGACACTCATTACCACAAACCTCGGTAGCTCAACAGCTTGAACTCCCTCCTCTCAGAAATATTTGCGTTTCCTTCACGTTGTCGTGTTCCCTGAGTAAAGGTAATGTGAAAGACACCAAAGACACGTCGGATTAAATGTGCAAAGGGCTTTCTCCCAAATTATGGGCTGTTGCCAGATAAAGGTAAGATTCCTGCAAAATTAGAGAATGTGAATTCATTCCGTGCTGGGAGATGGAAGATGACAGTAAGTATTTTTCTTGGAGTTTGGGTTAGCTAAGCAAAGGAATTTCGAAGTGAATACACTCAAGAAAACCTCTATAATCCTTCGCATTAAAAGTCAAACACAGAAGGCTCAAATAATCGATTGCAGATTCCGCAGGCTGTGCAAAATCTCAGCTGTCAAATTTTGCTATCGGTCTCTGTAGATAGTTCAAAATTAAATAATGTTTTAAGTTTCACTTTTCCTAGGACTACAGTGGAATTCTACTGTTAAATTTGCAGTATAGGGGATAGGTGCATAGGCAGGAACTTGGAGATCATCAGCAGTCCAGCTGTCCCAACCATTGCAATCTTCTTTGCAGCTAAATATAAGCATCTGCCCTGTGAGATATTTCTGGACTCCTCACATCTGGTCTGGGAACAGTGGCTCAGCAGTAATTGTTGCCTACAGGTATAAGGAGTCAAAGGACACCCCCTCTGCTTTAAGTTGAGTCGTCATTTATTCATCGTGACACAGTGGACAGATACTAAATCACACCTGACACCCCTAGAGTGTCGCGACAGCAACAGTGTATTTATCTGTAGGAAATTTAATATCATGGTAGTTTTCTTTTTTTGGGGGCGGAGTGTATTTACTAACATCTTGGCATAAAGGGGGCTCAGATTGTTCCGTGTTTACGAGGTCACACCATGGCCACTGTTTATGTGTTTTTCTTCTCCGTGTGGCATGCCATGCCGGACCATGACTGAGCAAAGCGCCGCTTAGACGTGCAAGAAACCCGATGGTGAGCAAGGATCTTCTCTGCACCATAACTTACACTGTAGAAGCTGGTGATTTGTGCAGAGGGAGCTGGGAAACAGATTTACTGCCATCACTCGCAGGGCCTACTTTTCAGACCAAAGGAATATCTGGATATGAATGTTTAAATAGGGCCAAGTGATTCAGTCACGTGTCGCCTCACTCCTGTGTGTTCGCCCTCCCTGGTTCTGTTCATTTAAAGTTAAGCCATTAGGGGGTGGGGCGCGACAGTGTTACGGTTTTGCCCACAACATATGTGAGGGGAAAAAAAATCCTTCACTTGGCCCTTGTTACGTCAATCCTAGCAGGCGCCATCTGATTGGCTGACCAGCGTGACATCACCTCTCTCCTCAGAAGGTTGTTGTTTATAGGATGTGCTCATCTTCAGCCCGGCGCAGTGACCTGTTCTGCATACAGCTCAGACCTTGTCGACTGTGGGGAGTAGGTTCCCTTACATGTAACATTTAAAGGAAAAACCAAGAACACCCACCTTGCCTGCCCCCCCTCCACCTGCCCCTTCCTTTTGTTATTCGCCTCTCTTTCTTTACCTCCACAACATCATCCCTCTCTATTTTGTGCTTTCAACTCCTCCTCCCTGTCATCTTTCTCCTTCATGTATCCCTCCTCCTATTTAACCCCACTCCCCCACCCCCCCCAGCGTGAAATACTGCTGGAGGTGTCTGGCTCCGAGTCACCGTGGTAAATTACTGCTTCTCCTGGGGTGTGTAATCTTTGTGTTTTAGCACCTTGTATCCGTAGAAAGAATCCCTCACAACCCCCTCCTCCGTGGAATAGCCGGTCATAAATTGGACAATAAATTATATGTGTCTAATATTTTATCAGCGTTGAGGCCCTGGCAGAGTTTCGGCGCTTGTAACAGTGGGGGGGGGGGGGGGGGCCTCCTAAGCATTTGTACCGGTTAGAAAGGGCTCGACCAGAACATAGATCCACTGGTGTGATTATTCCAGACATGTTCCTTGGGTTTGAGAAAGCTACGTTCTGTATGTAATTCATTGCTATTATTATTATTATTACAGTTGTTGTTGTTGTTTTGATTAGTCACTTAAAGACAATAAATAGGATCTGTAACTGATATATTGAAGCATACAGACTCCAGGATCATCAAAAGGTTTTGAGAGGATTTCTGGAGGATTCAGCATTTTTAAAAGTGATTATGGCTTGACAGGATGACCAGTTTGGGATTCCATGAGTGCCAGTTGCAAAGCTGACTCTCGCACTCTCACTCTGCAGACTCTGAGTAGATGTTGAGTTTCTGTGGGGTGCCGGGTGAAGGTGAAAAAATAACAAAAAAAAAACAACATATTTGCTCTCAGTTTCTGGCGTGAAGCTGATATTTTGTCTTCCTGCCCACACGTGTCCTCCTGTGATTTATCAGTATTCGCTTTTTTTTTTTTATCGCCGTCTTGTACATTTTTTCTCTGGAACACCATCGGTCTAAGGGTGCCGTAAGTTAGAAGGATCCAACCCAAGGACACATGACAAACACCCCCACTTACAGCTACAGTCAATAATGAGCAATGAAACGATGAAGGAGAGCCAAGAAAAGCATCCATGCTGTCACTTCCCAGCCTTTTATTCTCATAAGCTCTTAATATCTGGCCAGTAACCTCATTTTCCTCTTCAGCTTGTTTGGCTGTTAGTTTTTCTCTTTCGTTCCCTTATTCTCTCTTGCCATCATTTCATTTTCTCTCCCCCTTGTTCCTCCTGCTCACTCTCTTTGCTTCTTTTTAAGACCTTTGTCTCCCTTTTGTTATTGAAGACACCCAGGAAGGGATTGTGGGTAAAGGACTGCTCACGCCGTGAAGGTTATCGCTAACTCACCTCCTGAGCAAGGTCAGTCCAATCTTGCATCTCAGGGAGAGAGAAGCAGATCTTCCCTCAAGTGACACACTGACATGCAAATGAGGCCGAATCCGATTCAGTCGCTGGCATGGGGGTGGTCCTTGGGGGGTGGCCCCCCCGAGGGCAAAGCACACACACACATGCACATGCACGCACACCAACCATAGATAAGAATCATGAAACATGCATTCCTACTCATGCCAGCATGAATACTTAACAAATTGTCACCGTATGCACACACAGGCATGCACATACACACACACGCACTAAGAACTTTCAAGGTATGAGCTACATCCTACACATAAATGTAGTGTTCAGTTAAACACCCATGTACATTCACAGACACACAATGCAGAAAAAAGTAGAGTGCAGCCACGCACACATTAATTCTCATGCCTGAAAACACATCCATAATAGCATTTTTGTTTGGATATATGACTCTTACCCACAATACATTTCACCATGCATTTCTGACTGGATGATCAGCGTATTGGTGAAAGAAAACCACCAGGTTTGTGTACAATAAAAATGCAGGGCAAGCGGAGAACAAAATCAAGTTGATATAGAAAACCTATGAATTGAATTTCCACAGCATCCAGACAGATCCCGTCTGGCAATCTTGTATACATTTGTACAGTTTATATTCCTCAGTAAAAAGGAAAACTCGAGAACACTGTATAAAATTTACCCAAGCCCGCTTACGTACAGGGATATTATTCCAGAGGAGTTATCTCCGAGATGGAATCTCTTTTTGCTGGAGATAAAAATCATATTATGCTGTTATTTCCTAAACAAATGGCACGCAGCTGTATGTGGTTGTATGCAGAAATAGGTCAGCATCCCTAAAATGATACACCACCTCCAGTAGACCTCAAACACGAGGTGAGGCGTGAGCAAAGACAGGATGATACAGCAGCCTTGTCACAGGGCTGGAACAGGCAAACTCTGTTTATACCCCGTTTAGAAGCCTCTGGAGCTCTGGGGACTGACGTGCCCAGAAAAGTAGGTGGGAGGAGTCTAAATCTCTTCATATGAATCATCCATCCATTTTCCAAACTGCTTATCCCACTGGGTCGCGGGGGGTCCAGAGCCTATCCCAGAAGCAACGGGCACGAGGCAGGGAACAACCCTGGACAGGGGGCCA
>JAODJU010000035.1:12233540-12244483 GCA_026776725.1 Gnathonemus echidnorhynchus | reverse complement strand
TACCGGAACGCAGAAAAAAGTGGCGGAACCCAAAAGACGAAAATACAGAAGTTCCGGAACTGCGTTCCGCTGCGTTCTGGCCCACTTCAAGCACTGCGCATGCCTCTACATTGAGCTGAAAAACAGAGTAGCATGAGGCTGCACTGGGAGTGTAGCATTTAACACTATAGTATAGTATAGTATAGTATAGTATAGTATAGTATAGCATTTAACTTTGCTTACCAACCCAGTCCTCAGGGACCCCCTAGACAGTCCACGTTTTTCCTACTGGGAGCTGGAGGGAGAAAAATCATGAACTGTCTGCAGGTCCCTTGTGGACTGGATTGGGACACATTAGCATATAAGACTACATATAAGGTACGTATAAACAGCATGTGATCAAAACATAAATAATGTAAATATTTCATAATTAATATGTTTTACATACTTTTTATTTATATTTACTAATGGTGCTACATACTGATCATAACTGTATATATTCATTCTTGAAAATACTTGTGCATTTGCGTCACTTTTAAAAATTTCTTATATATAAGTGAAACTACATTTATTGTGAGGTCATCTACCATATCAAATTTCTTCATTGTTAAAAGAGTCATATCTAATTGCTTAAATCAATAAATATATATTTGTGTGCAATTCATTTCTCCCTAAAATTGCCCTAGCTCAAATAAATGGCATCAAAATCAATTAAAATCAAGATATTAGTGGTCCACGTGAGAAATATTTCAGATTTCATGCTGTTAAAAATGATTAATGGGGGCCAAAGGAAGCTGAAGTATTTGAGATATCGTACTAATCTCATTTCAAGATGTCCTTAAGAATTTGGAATAGATATGAAATGAGATTTCACCAATATCCTGAAGGGATCTCTTGTTTAGATCCACCAAAGCCTACTGTGAGATTTGAAAGGATGATTTCTCACAAGAAATGTCTGTAAAAAGAGTAACGTCTAAAAATCTTCTTGTTGTGATGATCCCATATTTATGTAGGAAGCAAAACGGCCTTTTTTCCCATTCCTCTGGGCCCATGCATACCTATAACTCTCACTGGATTTCTCCAGTTTTTCTCTGGTTGTTATAATTTCAGTGTTTTCAACTTTCCACTGGTATTTGGTGAACAATAACTGAATCAGATTATAGAGAACACCAAGGTTTCCGCGGCAACTTGGACAGACCATGGAACGGTGTTTGTAGAGGAACAGAAAATGTGAATGTTCATTTACAGAAGGATTTCTTAAAGTTAGATTCCACGCGGTCTTCACTTGAATGCATTCATTCATTATTTTAAAAGTCCTGCCGTCGGCTTGCGTCACGGCGGTGCTTTCTGACGCTTTTATTCTAAGCCCACCTACTGTGTAAATGATGTGTTTATGGCTTCGAAGTGCCCTCCCTTCTACCCTCCCTCTGATTCCATGCCGGAGAGCGACAAGTATTAGGCGCACTCATCGTAACTCTGTAGCAAATGCATGCGACTGTAGCATGACTATTGCAATGATGACGCCACACCCAATACCGCACACTCACATAGGTAGCAAAAGAGCACAACTTCCAGTGAGGATGTTGGGCATTATAAAACAATCACATGGAGTTCACCAGTGTTTCCCAGTCTAGTCCTTGGAGACCTACAGACAGTCTGTGTTTTTGCTGGGAGCTGGGAGGGAGCAAAAACATGGACCATCAATGGGTCCTCGAGGACTGGATTGGGAAACACTGACCTACACAAATGAGAGTGCATGATAAATTAATGTATCTTTCATCATCCGGCACCAAATGGTTCTTAAGGCTTTTCCATCATTGCAAGGAGTGCATGCCACCTCTGCATTGGTAGACTAGTGTATCACCAGACTTCTTCTTCAGCTGGTCCCAGCATCTCATTGGGCCTGTAGATCTCCTAGTTGGATGTGAAAATAGAGTTCATCTTACCTTGTACTAGATATGCACCTGAATACGAATACATCATTCAGAAATGCCCAGATAATACAGATTTTATTTCTACCCAGACAGTTCATAAAGGCACAACAATTGCATTGCCAATGAATATTCAGTTAGAAAATACTATTTTAACTGGACTTCCGGTATAAACCACACACACATTTCCAATCCTCTACCTGAATTTATCTATAGAGACAAATAATTTTGTTAGTTGAACAGATATAAACACAGATAATGATGTCGCTCTGTGATTCTACCTTATACACCCCTTTACATACCTTCATTTTTTTGCCTGTTCCAACACACCTACTCTAGTGGTCCTCTCCACCATCTACTCATTCTCCCATAACCCACCGGCCTAGGAAGGGATACAGATTTCGCCCATCTTTCCCTCCTTTTAAGCATTGTGCATTAACTGTCACCGTGCTGCAGACCTCTCTGTTGCTTTCCCTTTGTCACACCCCTGGTTTCTTCGGCTGTGTTCTTGACAGACTTGACAGGCAGCTCAGCTTATCCCCTCTTTGACAATTCACCATTTATTCCTTTTGGCAATTTAACCATCCGCCCCTCCATCTGCTGGCTCCCTCCCCATGCTTCATTCATTCAACCTCATCGTGGCCCCGTCGGCTCCTGCACGTGAAGCCAGCAATCAGCTTGATCTGGTCTTCATGAGAAACTGTCGCACCCCCGATCTCTTTGTTAGCCCTCTTCATCTGCCTGAATGCCATTTTGTCTCATTCCTCCGGTTCCCATCCCCCTATTCCCCCTGCATAATCTCTTTCTCCAAGAACTTGAAAGTTCTTACACCCGCTCTACTTTCCGCAAAAAGTTCTTCCATTCATTAACTGTTTTTTTTTTTCCCCGAGCTCGCTTGCTGACTCAACTCCACTTCCCACCTCCCTCCAATGTGTCTGTCAGCTGACTTTAGCCTAGACAGACTTTCCTCCAGCTAAGCTGTGGGGCTAAGCCATGCGTATCTGCACGGAAAGGACCAAACCCACCTGGAGGCCTGCGAGAACCTCCTGGCTAAATTCTACCCAGTAGATTCCTTTACTAAGTTAACATTCTTTTAGGAAGAAGAAACTGCAGTCTCGTATTAATAACTCACAGAATCTTTCCTGTACCCCCTCCTCGCTTGTGATCTCTTCCCATCTCCATTCTACTGTTCTTTGACTACAGACTTTGCATTCAAAGTGAATGTCCATAAATGTCCCATCTGATCTCTGCTCTGCAACGAAAAGTCCTAGAAAGACTGCTGCAAACATGTACTGTCTCACAATCTTTCTATTCTTTCAGACTCCATTTGCTGTCCTCAGCTCCATGCTATCTCCCCAGTCTCCTTCCATGTACCTCCTTAGTTACTCTCTACTTACTGGCTGTTCTTTCATGGCCTTTAGACAAGCACACCCATTCTGAAGAACACTACCTATGACTTCAGACCAGCTCAAAATTACAGGCCAGTATCTCTTTTCTCCTTTGCCGTTAAAGATTCTAGACCATACATCTTCTCTCACATCTTTATATTCATCTACTTGAATTCATTCCTGAATTTTTACAGATCATATTTCAAGACCTTGTTGTTCCATCGATGATTCACTCTGAAAAGTACACTGTCTTCTCCTCGCTCTTCATGTAGCATTTGACAGAATCACCTTCTAGATCATCCTAATGTTTCCAACTTAAATAGGAATTAAAGTAACTGCACTAGGGCCTTTTTTGTTTTGACTCCTACCTTTCAGCGTGAGTGTTATCATGTGATCTGGCAGAGCTCTCCTACACCTCTGCTGGAGTCCCGCAGGGATCAGTGCTGGATCTCCTTCTGTTCTCCCTAAGCATAACATCACAGGATTCTGTCATCATGCTGGCAACATCCAGCTCTTCCTCTCCCTCCCCACCTCTGACATTCAAATTTCCCAGTGAATCGAAGCATGTCTTGTCAACATCTCTGGCTGGATGACTAACCATCATCTGCGAGTCAACTTGTCAAAGACTGAGATAGTTGACATTGCAGTCAGTGCCTTACTGCACCACAAACTTACCGTCACCCAGAACGACGTGACTGGAGCATCATCAATAACCACTAAAAGCCTTGGCGTCGACCCAGTTCCGAACCTCCCCTTTTCCCACCACATAACATCTGTTACTCAGTCCTGCAAATTTTTTCCCTGCAAGATCCAACAAATCCGCCTACATCTTGCAGTGCTGTCAGCTCAGTTACCGGTCCAGGCCATTGTCATCTCTTCTTGACTACTGTGACTCTTGCTGACTAGAATTCCATCTTCCCCTACAAGGCCTCTTCCTCCAAGGTGCTGCACCATAAGTAATTTTTAACCTCCCAAAATGTTCATGTCTCTCCTGATCTCTCTTTTCCACTCATATATATTTTCAGTCTCCATTTTAATCTATTTATAATGATCTTTGTACTGCTATAGCTTTGTCAGCCTTTGTTTATGGATATTGAATGAAACTATTAATAACCCTTTTTTATATTTTTGTAATATGGTGATGGGCCAGGGAATATCAGATTAACAGAGAAGGTGTTCTGCTTTTCAGGATTTATGTGGAAGGGTCATCATAAAACAGGAGGGAAATGCATAAAAAGGTTGGCAAGAATCAGGAATGAAAATAAAATTCATGTGTGTGTGCTGGTGAACAAATAGGCAGTAATGTCAAGCTGGGATCCAGCTTCTGGTGATGTTTCCTGGGGGGCGAGAAAAGAAGAGGACAAGTCAGACCATTAGATATGAACGAGAGATAGGTGAGTGAGTCAACACACTGCTCCAATCACAATCTCCCGACAAAGCCACACCCACCAACCTCTCACTATTACGTCATATTAAGCTGGAACCTATCTGGTGGCATTTCAGTATTTTATATGTCATCTAGTGCTATTATGTTATGCAGCTTTGTTTTCTTAACAGCTGATCTATTGTCCCACCCTTACTGATTGTGGGCTTTTGCTGCTGACTGTAGGAGGCTGGGTGAATAGATGCACGTCAAATACACAGAACTCTCACTGCGGGTAGAATTTTATCGAAGGATTCCCTTTTTGCAGGTGGGTGGAAGTAAAGAGGCAACAGAACACGTGAAGATTTTTCAGAATAATCAGATAAGAAATTGGCTTTTTGGCTGCGAAATAAGAAAGACAAACCCTGTACACATCAGCAGGTCGATTTCTTGATGTAAATAGGCTCCGGTTAAGAATTACTATCAAAACAAGAATGATACAAAGTAGAATTTGGGGACACAGATGGAACCAATTCGCACAAATAATGATGATCACCTGACTCTTCCTCAAGACAATTCTGCCCATCTCATCACAATGACCTTCCTCTGTCTTTTACACTTACTCCAATACTGATACTGTACTTAAATATAAGCCCTGACTTGGCATCCACCAACTAAATAAATGTAAAATGTGAGTAAATGTAAGCATGGTAAACTGAGGATCTGGAAGAGCGCTAATTACATTCCTCACGGGGCAGGTTGTGTAAACATGCTGACGGAGTCAGAGCCAGAACTCAAAGTCCAATCAGACCCACATGACCTCACATATATTAACAGCTCGCTGGGTTATAGAGACGCATGAAATCCACCCAACCTGATATGTTGGCTGTGTTTCACCGATTGTCCCCAGCTTGAATTTTTTGACTCAGTATTAAACACCCCCATCCACGCAGGTATTCCAAACACCTGCATAAATAAGTAAGTCTCGGTTATATGCACAAGCATTTTTGGGTGAGAAAAAAACGAAACGAAACTTCCTTGAGTGGAGAAATTGTTTTTTTTTTCCATCAGCAAAACAGAAACCTTCCGCTTACTGAAAACACAATGTATACAAATCCTGATTATATAAACACAAGGTGGGGCCACAGGGGCACTGGACCTTGCTGAAAGCTGATTGGCCTGCAGAGTACTCCCTCCCCTGTCACTCAGTCGGTACATTTACATGCACAGCGGTTATAGCTCAACCACGCCATTTAATCAGTGTACTGTCCTTGTCTCAGTATACATGCACGGGAGGGGAATCTATTTATTGACCTAAGTATGTCCGACTCCGTTGCGATAGGATCAGCTTGTTAGTACTGGGCTTTTTCCGGTTGACCTATTAAGTCACAGACATAAAAAAATAATAAAATTAATAATAATGGATGAGTGGACAAATGAAGTGACACAAACTTTAATTTTGATCTGGTCAGATGAACAGATACAACAAGATCAGGATAGCATAACAAGAAATAAAGTATTTTGTGTAATATACTATGACAGCATGGTATTGGAAATTTTTCAAATATTGCAATGCAATTTTATTGTAATAAATATTTGGGTATTTATGAAGCAAAAAAGGAGTTCAACATAAATTTCTCACTAACCTGTCTAGGAGCGAGTGATTAAGGATTTTTACACAGGACAGCAATTAAGGAAGAAAATAATTACGATTAAAGTAAACTTTAAATAGATTTTTTTATGAACATATACTAGATAAATCATTAAAATGAATAATCATTAAAATTGAAGTGAATAATCATTAAAATTGCAAAACTTGCTAGGTTTTGTTTTCCTATGACAGATTAAAAATATTTTAGCGAGACTTAAGCTCCCTGTGCTATATAATATTTGTATTAAATTGATGGTAGAAAAAAGCCTGATCTGATCTCTAGCCAACAATGTAAGAATTGGATGTGAATAACATGCGATGATGGTATTAATATTGCACATTGTCCACCCCTATAATATACTACAGCCATTTCTCAAATTCAGTACAAATGTTGTGATGTCATTTGGCACCGGTACCAGTTTTTATGCCGTTGGAAAACCAACACCTTCTTGAAGTTCCAAAAAGTACGGTACCTGGTGTGGTGGAAGAGCACCCTTTAGTTGAGTGGTGAATTGGACAGCTTTACAGCGCTGCTGTACGTGCTGTACGTCATCTGCTATGCTCCAACCATCTTCTGTGTACGGGCTTCTTCTGTTACATAGCCAGGTGGGGGGACTGTGGGGTTTGCACAGAGCACCTCAGCCAGTTCGAGTCCGACTGAATGTATACATGCAGGAGTAGATTGACTCCCAGTTGTATTATCTGGGTGTCTTAGTCCGACTAAGACAAATTTGATTTAGTACGATTTCAGTCAGACTAACGTGTTTACATGTACTTTAAAAGTCTGGTTGTAGTTGGACTAACACAATAATTTGATTTTCTTAGTGTGCATGTAAACATAGTGAGTGATTTAAAACATATCATTGGCTAATAAAGTCGACCCATTAGTATGAATTATGGCCCCACTTATGCCACCCACCTAAAAAAACAAACAAACAAACAAACAAACCACAAACCTGCCAACGCTACAGTGTCTTTCACCTCAGTGCCTCAACTCAGTCTCTTGGCCTAAATGCATCATTACGGCGGCCTTCAAGGAGCTCAAGGGGCAACCCTGCAAAAGGCCTACTGTGCAAAGGCCTTAAGTAATTAGGTGCTTGATTCTGAAAGTCAGTCTGATATAGCTTCTTTATTCTCTTTTCAAATGTGAACCTCTCAGTTTTGATCAGGACAGGTCACATTATGCTCATGAAAGAACTCATCTAAGGCTTCAAACACATACACACTTTGGTGTAAAAAGAGAGAAAAGAGGAAATAAAATGTACTCGTCATTTCTGTGCTATTCACAGCTTTGAAAGGGGTTTCTTTTCTTTTTTTTTTACGGTTTCTCACATAAAACGTAACTGTTCAAATATAGGTGGATAAAAAATACAGAGGACCGGAGTAGATGAGTGAATAAAAATTCCTTTGTCAGCATGGAACCCGTGGCACGCACGGCCTCGGGCAGCGAGATAAGAAGCGAGCGACTTCTAGAAGATGGAGAGCAGCAGAAAGCATCGTGCTTCTCAGAGTTTGGTGCGGCTGCTGAATATGCCAGCTCCTTCTACCAATTCATTGTTTCATCCCTAGTCTTTTGCATGTTAAATTTTTTAATGTATTAGCTTTCATATGTACTATTTGTTTTTTTTTTTAAACCCAGATCAGGTTCCATCCTCACCTCGCTGACTGTCTGTGACCTTTCCCCTTGTCTCCATTCTATGGAGTCCCTTGACCACATGCTCTGGGGTACAAATGAAACCCCCACAGGTGCTGTGGCTTTGGACGGCTGGAAAATGCAAAGGAGTAAAAAGGCAGAAACACAGACCCCCTTACCGTGTCTTTTTCATCTTCTCACTGTACTTTCAGAAAAGTGAGCAGTATGGAGACAGTGTGGTTCTTTTGCCTCTTTATCTATGTTATAGCCATATTGTATATCCATAAATGTGTTTTAACCATATAGTATGACTGCTAGTACTTTTGTTGTTTTTTGGCTCTCAAAACTGTAGTTGTCCAAAATCAGACTGATTTATGACTACCATAAATACCATATATTTACAGTTATATTGTATAATAAAGCATAAATTTCATTCACATTTAAGTAATGAAATGCAATTTTTCCACTGATGCGCAATTTTAATTCTAATGTTATAATTCAGTCGAATAGAATGATAATTATGGTAAGGCCATGTAGAGCAGATTCAATCAAATGAAATGCAGTTTCAGTCCCCTAACACCTTATTCCTGACAGCAGACGGAACATGGCCGGGTTCTCCTGTCCCCTCCCACAGTCTGAAACATGCACTCAGCAGATCAACAAAACTGAGTGAGAACTGTAGCTGAACCACTTTATGGTCCCCAAAAAGGGGAAATTAAATTTTAGAAAAATTTGTGACTGCAGTCTAAAAACTAAAAGTGAGTTAAGGTTGTCATTGTTGAGGTTAGGGTTTTGCCGATAGAAATGAGCAGATGGTCCCCACAAAGATCAGAGTACAGGTGCTACAGGTGTGTGTGTGTCTGTGTGTCTTTGTGTGTGTGTGTGTGTGTGTGTGTGTGTGTGTGTGTGTGTGTGTGTGTGTGTGGGCCCTGCAATTGGTTTGTGTCCCATGCTGGGTTATTCCCTGCCTTTCACCCATACCTTCCAGGATAGGCTCGAGACCCTCACGACCATGCACTGGACAAGTAAGTATAGCTAATGAATGGATTGAAAACCCAAGGCTGACATTTAGCAAAGACAGACTTTCTGCAGTTATAATGTGCCAGCAAATTGCAAAATAATGCACCTCAGCAGCTCATTCTGAGCGGCTCCCCCTGTGGCTGGGGCTCGGCAGGGCTGCCCCGCTGATGAACCTGAAGACCCCTGGCTGATAACCGGATGGCCAGCCTCCTCTGCTTCCCAATCTGCAACACCGATGACTTTGCCAATAATTTCAAAGCTGCCGGCAACAGAGATAATTCGCTCGCTGGTTTCGTAGCGACCATAATCTCTGAATTGCCGTAGCTGAACTGATAACACGCATCCGTTGCTTCAGCTTGGTCACTTCATCACTCCCTGTGTGTAATGGCCTAAGGGCAAGGCAAGATTTGCATTATGTTCTCATGTTTAATTAAGCACACCATACATTAATTGCTGAGAATTTTTATTAAAGATACATGGTATTAATTAAATCTATTCATTGCCTTTAAATTAAATTTACCAAAAAAAAGACACACCTTATTTTAATGCATATTATATTGCATATAATTACAATATATAATTAAACATATAAAAGTGTGCATATGTACAGACTCACACTGTCATTATTTTTGGCCCTAAAATCTATTCAGTCAGAAAATATTTTGGTGGCAATAAATCGCGACTGTCCGATATGTTGCCAAAGACTGCAATTTCAGGGCTAAAAACGCGAGCAGGAGCTCACCAGGCAGGCATGGGATACCTCAGTCCCTCAGGCACTGTCAGAGAGCCGTGTGTTTGATGTAGAGTGTACAACACAGAACCTCGTGTTTGTCTTCCCCCAGGAGAACGGGGTATTTATTTTGCCCGTTTTGGAGGTCAGCAGAATCTATCAGTTTTATTTATGAGGGTCCTTCTCTTACATAACTGAATTTCTTAACAGAGCGCCATACCTTCTCAGAATATGACTACAGCCTGTTTTGTATTTTTATTTATTTACATAACTCACATAATTCCTTTTGTTTATGTCTCTCTGTTCCTTTATCGATCTTGCTGTACCGCTCTGTCTTAATCTGATTTTCCCTTCATGAATCTCTTTGCATTTCTCTTTTTTTCCCTTACTCCCTCGATTCTGCTCCTCTCCCTCGCCCGCTGTGATTGATCGTTTAAGTGAGAATTAGAGCTTGTCTCTTCGTTCCCGTCGGAACGAGGGTAACACACGGACCGGTTCCTTCATCTCAAGCCAAGAACTGTCTAAGAGACAGCTCAGCAATCCATTATGTTTTTTTTTTCTTCACTTACTCTGTGAGGCAGGTTGCTTCCAGGTTCAGAATTTCTAAGACATCTCAGGTGAATCAGGAGACACTGGGAACAACCAGAAACCAGCCAGGTAAATGGCAGAAGCGACTCTCTAACGCCAGAGATGACCATTAACATGCAACAGTTTCTCAAGAATCGTAGGATGACATCAAGTGACCTTCAAAAGGGATGGGAAGCATTAAGTGCAGGTGTGAAGTGCACTGCTAGGACAGTTTGTATCAGCCTCCTAGAAGCAGGACTGAAGACCCATAAAGTAAGGAAGAAGCCCATGTATATATATTCACAGATGCACACCCATAAATTGAGAAATGAGTCAAACAGGAAAAAAATTGTGCTGCGGCCTCTTAATTTTTTCAATGGCTCTAGAACCATGATGAAAGAGGGGGAGATGCTTACAGGAACGACGCCTAGTTTGTGCTCAGCTTCAAATCTCAGAATTGCACCTGTTTTGCTGAACGTTGCAGTTTTTTAATAACTTAATGCCATCAATGTACAACTTCAGAAGTCCGGAGACAATAAGAAAGGTAATAAATGTCTTTTGAGATCTGTGTATAGGTGCCAAAGTAAGACGAGAAGGAACCTGAACAGCTTTAAAGGGCATCCTAAGAGCACCACCCCCTAACTTCCGCCCCCTCCCACCCCCCCAGCAGGCTTGTAGGGT
>JAODJU010000035.1:12219176-12233529 GCA_026776725.1 Gnathonemus echidnorhynchus | reverse complement strand
AGAATCTTTCGAAGAGACCCCTCCCTCCGCAGAGGTAAGTTTTGAAGTGAATGAGTGTGCAGTGGTGGTGCTGTTGGAGATGGGAGGCTGAAAGGACGCCCCGCAGACGGCTTGGAGGGCAGGAGCCGCCACGTGCAGGGCTGCTCCAACTCCATTTCAGCCTCGTTTGAAGCCGTGGATGAAAGCCAAGCTCTGCCGACTGGTCCGGGCGATGAGGTAATAATGAACCGCTGTACCACGATGTCTTGTCTTTAAAGAGAGACGAGGCCTTTTCCTTCAGGAGAATTGGCCATGCATAATGACAGGCTGGGCACCATTCCAACGACGATGCCACCTTAAAACCTGATACTGTCACATGACGGACGCCAAGCCAGGTGGCGGGGGGGCGTGGACAGGACTTCTGGGATTGAAGGCATGTTTCATCACCACAAAAGGCCCCCAGACTGCATGGGGAGGCGTCTTGCCTTCAAAGCATCTGAGATTGGGGTCTGCATGTTTTTCAAGTGAGTCTCATCTGCAGGGCAATATTTGATTATCTAATTTATTGTAAAACAGTTGTAAATACTATTCATAATCACACTTGTGCATTTTTTTGTGAACAAGGCAACAACAGTAAAAGCTTTATTTTCTAAACCAATTATAAATTATATAAATTATAACATGCAAATGCTGGCCTATTTAAAAAAATCTGATTCCCCTAATCGTTGACTCAAAAGTGATTGTTTTAAACAGATTGATTGTAACAAACACGTGGAATGGCTGGGAATAGTCAACAGAAGATTGTGAAGCACTTCAGTCACATTTTCAGAGGTGTGATTGATTTCATAATGTGCAGATACATGCCAGATTTGTCATTGTGGAACTGAGAAGCTGATGCCACATAAGGTGCCTTTCGGAAGTTGCTTGTATCCAAGGCCAACCAGTACCGGTCAAAGCCAGTGTGGTGGCCTAGTTAAGCTACACCACTGGTACCCCCATCCCCCCAGCAAACTTCACCGTCCAATTTGACTCTGATGCTAAGTCAATGCCCCTTTGGAAGATGGAGCCCTAGGCAGCTGCCTGTGTCGCCTATAGGATTGACCGGCCCTGGGACCACAACTCACAAAGACACATAACCTGGTACAAGGACCCCTGGGCAATGTAGAAAAAGTAATATGATCTGAGGAGTCATCTCTCAACATTTATTCCTATATCCAGATGAGTTTTTATTTGAAGAAATCTAAAAGATACCTTTAGAATTTGTGTTGGCAGCTGTTAGAGATCCTTAATAGGATGGGCAGAGATCTCATTGAAATCATTAGGTCCAAAGATTACTCTTCAGGGTCACAGCAGAAGAATATGAGGCTATTTTACAGGGCCAGGTGCTCCCTTATGGTGCAAAGCTGTTCCCTCATGTCGATTCCCATACCATAATGATGACGCACCCATACATACCACTAAACAAAATTCAACATTGGCTTCATGAACACCAGAATAAAAACATCATTGAACCTTTGTGGGAAGTTCTGAAGTGCAGAGCGTGAAATAGACTCCCGCCTCCTTCATCCATCTGAGAATTCCAGGCTTTTCGTCTTGATGAACAGCCCCATATCACACTACATACAGGTTAAAACTATGACAGCATTCCAAGAAGGACTGAAGCTGTTCTGAAGGCAAAAAGTGGCCCTACTTCTGATTTAGTCCTTGATTTTAACATATTGTCAGGTGTTCCCTTCAGGCTGTCCACGCCCAAGGTGTTGTCTTCTTTAAAGGCGCTGATATTAAGCCCAAAATCAGCTTTGGCTGTGGTTTAAACTGAGCCATAATACTCTTAAAAAAATCTGCCACTTTTGCCTGTTCCCAGAACATTATCCTAAAATTTGTATAATACACATTTTGCATTCACTTTATGGCATTTTGGGATGCATTTGAATATATTCACAAATATAACAGATTATTTCCCTGGAATTCCTGGAATACCAAAGTACAGATAAGCAATATATAATTGGAAGAAGTTTTCTGAAACAGTTTCTGGAATATTTTATATGTGTGATTCTCGATACTGAACTGTTCCTCCCATTCCGTTTGGCTATTATCTGTGTGCTATTCTCTTCTTTTATGTGATGTTGTTCTTTCCAAACACAGAATGAAACTGAAATCATAGTGCAAAAAAAAGAAGCATATTACACAAACGTCTGTCAAATTATAGCACTTTCTGTTGCCTTAGAAGTTCCCACAATGAAAAGAAAATGGATCAGGTAAAATTTTATGCCAAATCTCTGAGTAAAAGATCATAATAAATATCTCTCTCATGTGCCTTATTCACTGTGCTGCATTTTGCCTTCATGGTCATTCTTCTTTCTCCCCCCCCCTCACTGGGCTTCACCAATATCACTGCATATCTGGCCAATAATTCAATAATGGGCAAAGCATCAACAATGCGCGTTTCCCCTTTAGGAACAATAGGTAATGTTCAATACAAAGTGCAATATAAATATTCAAAATTCTTGTTCAAAAGTGCATAAAACACCTACAGAATGTGAATATTGTGGGAGTGCTGTGCATGTTTCGGGGGGTGGGGGGGGTCGGGGGATTCAAGGCTGATTTGGTCCCTACCGATGTTGAAACAAAGCCTACGCCATTTGTTAGAGGTGAACACCAGAACAGAGTACAAACCCCGGGAAGGCTTTGTTCGTGAGGTAAACAACCTGTAGGACCCTTCCATCTTGGCGGCTGTTCCGAGTGAGAACTCCTGTGGTGAACAGGAGCGTGAGGAGGAGGAGGCTGGCAGGAGATCGGCCTCTTCATCAAAAGACCCCCTCGGTCTGCCATCGCTTGTCTCTCAGCTCTGACACCCAGAGCCCCTCATCAGCGGGGGCGTGTGAAGATCCCTCAGACCAGCGTCTCTACGTTGGCTTTTTGAGGAGCTTTTGGGGAGCCCTGTCACTCCTGCTGGGGGGGAGAGGCCTGCTCAGTGTCTTCTTAGAGCTCCAGAGAGAAGAGAGATCCTGTAAGCCAATGCCATTAATGAAGAGGAACTTCCCGCGTAATGACTGTGTTTGCCTGGGAATAGCTGTATCTCTCCACACTCTCTCTGTTCTGACTCCCTTCCGGATCAGCTTGAAACACATGAGACGTTACGTCACTCGCTCGGGGTACATTCCAATTATTACTTGCTGGATAACGTCATCTGTGGTCTCAGTGTGTTGCCAAACACAGAACTCAAGGAACTAGCTTCCCTAGACAAACATTCCAGAAACATCTTTTGAGGAAATTGTGGAGAACACAAAGCAGCCTTGTCTGCAGATCACTTCTGAATAAGTGTGTGTGGGGGTGATGTTGTGGGAGGGGGGCATACGGTCATGTCCACTTGTCTCTGTCGCTGAAAAACACAGATATAATTCGGGATTTTACTAATAAAGTTTTATCGGTTTGCAGTAAATTATTTGTAAGTATTATTTTTCATCAAAGCATTTTGAATGACCCTTTAAAAAAGGTGATTCCTCCCCCCATCTGTGATTCATGCAAAACAGAGTGAAGAAAATTTGAGTTTCATAACAATAAATATGTCTGAAATCTCCAGTTACTCAATTTTAGTTATAAAGGTTCATTTTGTAGCTCATCTTAACTGTTCAGTGATAAGCAATAAATACAGAAATTAATATAGCTACAAATGTTTTATGTTGTTAATGGATAATAATATTCAGATAAAATGGATAATGTTCAGATAAAATGGATGGTAATATTCAGATAAAATCCACCAGGGACTTTGAAAGGCTGAGACCGATAAAGCAGTGTAATGATAGGCTAAGGGCTGCTTCCGGAACTTTCAGTTGTGGAAGGTCTCACATCCATCAATGCCTCGAGAGAGAGAAAGCAGGCATCACTTTCCTCTGGGAGCAGAGGCACCAATGCCGAGGTCAGAGGTGGGTCGCCGAGGTCAGGGGTGGGTCGCCGCGCTCCGTGCCCCAGCGGGTTTACTTCCACGGCGGCCGGTGATGGACCCTGTTCTGGCCCAGCCCAAAGTCTGCAAACCGGACCTTGGATGACACAGTCATTCAGGGTGCTGTTTGGGCTGTTGCTTTAAATCAATACTCTGCTGATCAGATTAGTGCTGCAAGAAGATCAGGAGCAGTATGCTTTGTTTTTGTTTGTTTAGTCTGTGGGCTGTTTTAAATTTAAAATATTTTAAAGATCACGACAGCCAGAGGCATGGAATGCCACCCCTGACCCACCAAGACCTCTGACAGAATTTGAACACTGATGCCCACCAAATACACCCAGAAGCCTCAGGATGGCATTCAAGTAATGCCATGGGCAACAGCTTAATTTTAATTCACACATAAATTTAAATCTGTTTTATTTACTGGAATACCTTTCAAGATTTTTAAATCGTATATTGATGCATCTTCATAACTGATGCACATTATTGACACTGTGGTGTTTTTTAACCAGCTTAGCGCAGTGTAGTTTCATGGTCCTTCATGTTAGGTATTACCAGTGTTCCCCAGGGCTCATGAGCAATTCTGGTCTGCAGTTGGCCTGTTTAAGCCCAGCCAGTGCTCTGCAGTGGGCCTGTTTAAGCCCAGTCTGCAGTGGGCCTGTTTAAGCCCAGCCAGCTGTCACAGCGTGGTGACTGACGGTCCCCGAATGCCATTTCCGCCATGCCACCAAAACAATTTGCCCGTCAGAGCAGTTGGCATCCCTTTGTGACCAATTTTCCTCCGATTGCTGCAAAACGCACCTCCCTCACTCCCAATATCAATTAACTCATAAGCAGGAGTGTGCATTTTGAGGCGGTTTACGGACATGCAGCGGTGAGAATGCTTGGTAAGAAGCAGCAGTGCTGCAGACTGGGGTCAGAGGCGAGAAGAGTGACAGGATGATTGGAGGAGACAATCCATTAAAAATTAACCTTTTTAATAAATCCATCAAGCAGGTAAGTTTCAGTCTTTAAACAGCAGACCCAGTCCACTGAGACGGAACTTGCTTCCGCCTGTGCCAGGTAAACGTCGACTCCAGGTCTCCTTAAGTGACAACAGATGGAACGTTTTTCAGGAGCGTGAAACACGACAGTGACAGACAACAGCCTGACAAGCTGAAGTTTTGTAGATGTTGAGTTTTATTGAGTCTTGCATTTTAGATACAATGCCAAGGATGGAAAAAAATAAGGAATAAAACATTATCATCTGAATGCAGTTATATACTTCGTAATAGCAATACAAATCAAACTCCAGAAAACTATTATTATTATTATTATTATTATTATTATTATTATCATAATGTGGGTGCATGCGTATTTGGTTCACAGCCTTCCCGCATTGCCTTGTCTTTCAGCTACCTGGTTATCAGTGTATGATGTGCCGTGTTATTCTTTGGAAGCACCCGAGCCTCGCTTTGCACATGAGGAGACAGTGCAGGTCTCGGGGTCGCTCGAGGCAGCACAGCCTGACTGTGCTCTCTGTGCATTGGTATTGCTCGGGGCAGCACAGCCTGACTGTGCTCTCTGTGCATCCACATTTCACCATTATTTTCCCTCGCGTCTTTTTTATTTGTTTGCTTAGGTGTGCCGGGTATTTGTGCACATGCCCTATAAGTACCGTAAGTACAGCTACAGGCATTGCACTGTCCAAAAGGAGTGTGGGTTTGATTGATCGAGGCTGCCATGCTTTACGAGCTTTACAAGAGAGTCAAACGCTTCGTTTCTGTTGTGGCCTGTGCTCTGCCTCAGAGATACCCGGGCAATCCCTGGTCAGTTCAGCTGTTCGACACTTTAATTTGATCCAGTCAACTGTGAGCCCAAGCTGTCAGTGAAGTACGGTACTGTGACATGACATCATGGAACATATCAGTGACTGTGAGCTCAGTCATAGTGAGGGCTGTGTTTCACACAACACGCTGCATATCAGTGACTGTGAGCTCAGTCATAGTGAGCCTTTATGGCCTGACCAGGCACCTATCCTCCTCCATCCTGCTTCCTTCTGCTTCCCGTCACGCTGCAGCTTTGAATTGCCATCTCTGTAACCGGCTCCCGTTACACATCATGCAGGCAGCACTGCTTACAGCCAGGCGTAAGACGCCTCTCATGGGCATGAGCAAAATGAAAGGAGGTTTTTACCCACTCGGACCTGCTTAGGTAGACCTCGACAGGCTGTGCCGGGATGCAGGGGGCACCGCTGTGTCCAGGAAAGAGCTGGCGATCCATGCTCTGTTGAGATGGTCCCCAACTGGGCTGGGGGGCTGGACTCTTTCCATCTTCCCAATCCCTCTCTGGCAGCATCAGCCCAAGTGAGACTCTACAAAGGCACAGTGAGGGATAAGACCAAAAAGGACACCGGAATTCTCAATTCCTAGTGCTAGCAATACTACTACTGCAGAATGTGTTGTAGAAAGGCAATTTCCTGAAAATTTCACAGCCCAAATATAATAATACTTTTTGTGACGGATGTGGTGCACAGTGAGGCTGCACAGTGACTATCACTTCTGCTTCACACCTCCAGGGTTGTGCGTTCAAATCCCACCCCCGCTCCGTGTCAGAGCACTTCTCCCATTCCCGCTGTTTTGTGTGGATTTCCTTCCTCTGTCTAAAAGCACGCAGTTGGGTGTCCCTGAATTTCCCATGCTCTTTGTGTCCTATGATGGACTGGTACACCCTTGGCTTGTGTCCTATGCTGCCTTGGATTGGCTCCAGACCCCCAGTGAGACCTTGTGCTGGGTAAGTGGTCAGAAGATTTATGTGTATAATATGATGTGTTGATGAATTACAACTCTACTGAATAATAATTTCTCAGTGTAAGTCTCATGTATCTTTTGCTGCTATTATCTGTGTAAATCACCCATATCCTTCACAAGAATTATCTCACATTATCAGTTTAAATCACCAGTATCTTTCACTAGGATTATCACAGATTATCGGTGTAAATCACCTGTATCTTTCACTAGTGTTATCTCAGACTTTCAGTGTAAGTCACCTATATCTTTCACTAGGATTATCCCAGATTATCAGTGTAACTCACCTGTGTCTTTCACAAGTATTATCTCACATTATCAGTTTAAATCACCTGTATCTTTCACTAGGATTATCCCAGATTATCAAAGTAAGTCACCTATATCCTTCACTAGTATTATCTCAGACTATCAGCAAATAAACATTTTTTATTAATCCTGCACCATTGGCTCCTTGACTTCTCCTTCCATAATCCAAACACAATACATTCATTTCCAGCAATACAGGTCTGGTTTCACATCCTAATTTTGCACTTTCCCCTTTATAACCACAGACACGACTGTGGAAGTGGTTTTAAATTCCGATGCCTGTACCCGGCCCACTCATCTTCAGTTTTCTGTTCCACCTTATACCTTAAATAAAACAAAACAAAACAAACAAAAGAAGAAAAAAAACTACAAAAAAAATCCAGCAGCTCTTTGGCATAATGAACACTTACCTCCTGGAACACTAATAAAAAATGCTCCACTTTTTTTTTTTAACCTTAACAACTACATTTGCATATCTTTATAGCATTGCAAGGAAAACAGCCTGTAGCGGCTGTACTTGAAGAGCAGAACGTTTATGCCCTGAATGGGAAGCAGAGGCGGGAGGAGCTTCATGCAAACCATGGCCCCCAACCCCCCTCCTGATGGGATCTCCCTCACGCAGCACAGTGGGCTTGTGGCCGTCCTTGATGCCTGTTTGGCAAAGCGAGCCTCACCCAGATGAGATGTGTTTCTTTTCAGGGTTTTCTCCTGTTTATAGCCGTGAGCCAGGCAGGTACATTTGGAGATACTGTCTCTAGAAAATGCCACCTCCAAACTAAATCCAGAAATAAAATACGCTTCCAGAATCTTAACTCCATGTGCCCATATTTACTAATTAGAGGCTTCAGGCTCTCTCCTCCTGTAGCAGCCCATTGGTAATTTATTGATCTTCTAGCTGAAAAAAAAAAAATAAGTGGATATGTATCGAGTTTTTTTTCTGGATGAAGCATAAATGGTCCCAAAGGCTGTGTCACTGTCTCCTTAAGCTCACAGGCGACAAATCTTTAGCGGTATATTTCACCGCAGGATTTATCCGGACCAAGGCAATTGCTTTCTGCAAGTGACAATGCAAAGAGCAAACGCAGCGAAAATCAGAAAAATACTATGACGGATCATTGTGACCCATCAGCAGAAATTAAGCTTTAGTTAACATATCTGTACATATTCTAAAGTAACATTTACATATATCCCTTATTTATTTGGTCATTTGTTTATTGAGTCTGTTTAGTTTTTTTCCCAGTTGTTTTTCTCTATACTGAAAGGTGTTTTTTTATCATGTTATGTTCTGTTACATTGAATTGAACTAAAACTTTGTTTCCACAGGTACAGAAGTACAAGTACACTGGAACTCTTGAACAGTTTCCTTTGTCAAGGTTTAAAAACAACAGACCAATACAAAACAACAGACAAGACTATGACATACAGAAACAAAAAAGTGTTGAGGTTTTACTGCAAAATAACAAAACTTAAATAGATTAAAAATAGATAAAATAATAAATAAGGTGTGTAGGTTAGTGACATTTGTGACACGGGGAAGTTGTTAAGATTAACTTTATTGATCTCAAGGGAGATTCTGACAGGTTTGCTGTGGGATGCCACGTTTTCAAACACTCTGAACGGCCTATGGACCGATGCAAAGGCCAGACCTGGGGCACCCGCATGATTTTCCCACAGGTTGCTACTGGGCATTCATCTATCTTCAACATGCTGTCGGAGACTAACAATGCATCCCACAATGCACGCCTCCACCCTGGCCCCTTAAACTGTTAGAGTGGGAAAGGTGGAGGGCACAAGAGGCTAGCAAATTTAATAAAATACCTGCAAACAAGTTAGCGGTGGGAGCAGCCGGCCGACGGGACAAAGGAGCCCTCAATTCATTGAATAAACACGCGGTATAAAAGCTTCTTGTGGTTCATAAGAAGATGCAGCAGCTCCTCGAAAAGAAATCTCATTGTTACCTCAAACTACACGAGTGCATACTTTTTTAAGTCCACGAGACAGTACATTTATGTGCTTTGGGTCTTATCTAGGAAGTGGCACATGTCTCTTAAGCGACTTAAGATGAAAGTGGTTGCTCTCAGAAAGCAGAGAAGGGAGGCTGTGTGTACGTGTGCGCGCGCGCGTGTGTGTGTGTATGTGTGTGCACGTACCTCAGACCATGGAAAATGTGCAGCGGCTCAAGAATGGAGGGTGCATTACAAAGCATTACAATGGGGACCGTTACACTGTGAAGAAGAAAGTGTCTCAAAACCCTGAACCCAGTGCCTGCAGGATCAGAGGCTGGCTTTTTATAAATGCCAACTAGAAAGAGTCGCATTTTAGGCCTTGTATTAATATGATTCTTTATTAATTTATTTTTACTCTGTGTTTTGTTAAGTGGAGAAACCAGAATTTCCGCGTAAATACTTAAACAAACAGCCCAGCTCAAAGATTAATTTAAAGTTTTCTGACTGTCGACCGAACAGAACTTCATTAAACTATGAAATAAAGCCCTGGAGCGTCGTGAAGACGATTTTTGGTCGTTAGAATGCAGGTGTTGGCAACATGGAAAGCAGCCCTTCATGAATTATTGACATCAGACACAGGTACGCGAAGATACCACATGATGAAAACTGCAGCTCCGAGCATTTAATTCGGATTCCCGCTCGACACTTTAACGTGGCGATTACGCCCGATCCTGGACTCAAAGTTCACGATTTGCTTTCTCTGTCATACGGCTGTCTCCGATCTTCACCTAGATACAACGTGATACTTTGTAAAAGTTTGCCAAGCTTCCTGTCAGTTGAAAACGGAAGAGGCGGATGAATTGAGGGATGCGGGGCTTCGTGGATGCTCAGTTCCTTCACAATCAAATTTGATTTGTATTTGGTGTGATTCGTTCCCACCTTCCCGGGGGAAATAAATTCTTTGATTAATGTAATCATGGGCAGGGAGCTGCCGTGAAGCCCTCCTCAAAGGGGAATCAGCTCTGTTTGGCAAATAACAACACAGCAGAAACTATTGCAATCTGCACACCCGGCACCGCACAATGGCTGCATCTTTACGAAATTGCCCACCCATGATTCCATGTGTTTGTTCGCCCACTTTGGATTTTCATACATTTTTACCAGCATTCTATATCTAAAGTCCTACAGTTCCTCTTGCAGCAGGTACTAAAATACATAAACTTTTTTTGAAAATACGTGTGCACGACGAGAAAACTATCTGATCTGACCTGAGTAAAACATGTAAAAATAAATTAATTCTTGCCCACATATGTTCCTTTAAATAATCAATCCGGAGCAGGGAGAAGCTCTCAGATCCAGTAAGAGGCCACTTTCCGTTCCCACGTGATGGAGGGGGATGACTGAGACACAAAGACCTCCAGCGATCCGTCTCATATGCCCCGAAAAGAGCACTTTATCATATCGGTGACCCCGCCTCTCGGTCGTACCCGTGGCCTCTCTGCCAGTTCACCGCCGCTTCCTTTTCGCTTTTATCTGGGAGTTGCGCAGAGCCCCCAAAAAGACGTTTCGATAAACTTCGCTTACCTTTCCGCTATTTTTTAGTGTGGCTAATAAATACAGCGTATCGGGCTTGATAAATGAACGCCCATGACCCGAGAACAATCTTCGCCAAGCCGAAATCCCTGTCTTCATCCCCTCACTGATTTTGCACATGGAAATCCATGTTTTAATACATGTTCCATGTGATACTGACCATACGCATCTCTAAGAACAGGAAACTATAGGGAGCGTAAATTTATCAGCAAAACCAAATTCCCGCCCTGTTTTCAGTCACAGCGGAAGCATGCATATAGCCAGTGTTTGTATATACGTGCATGCATGTATGGATTAATATGTTTTATTAGGCCTATTATTGTTGTTGTCCCATAATGTTAGGTCTATTATAACTGAATATTATTGGAGCACATTTTTTAAGATTATACCAATACTGTATAAACGTATTTCATACCAATGCCTTTCTGCAACCATCGCACGTCAGCTTTTGAAACCCTATATTCAGTAGCCTAAGAGTGACAGACCAAAAGCAATATCTGCTGAAATGTGAAATGCTTTGACGATTTGCATTTACATGGTAATCTACATGCATGCGGCCGCAGCTCGTAGGTTTTAAGTATTAGAGGTAAAATGTTTTGTTATATTTACTACATTACACGTCCGGCGTTTTTATTGATAATCTTTCAAGTTTGTAGGTTCTCTAAATCCATTTACAAATTTTGAACATGTTCTCTGATTAGCGTATACATGGACCAAGTGGATAACAGAACTAATAATCTTAAAGTGTAATTAAAATTTGTGAGCGAGCAATTAAATTTGAAAAATTTAATAATTACCATTACATTTGGATTTATTTCATGTTACCTCGGTGGATCTTTGCTCTCGGGTTTATCGCCATGTATGATCACAAATGCAGTAAAAATAAACCCATGCAGGCCTATGAAAAAAGCTTAACATAACGAGTGTTGGTTGGTTATATGAAAAAAAAAAATGGCAACGCTAAAATTAATAAATCGGATTCCACCACCCTTCCATGGCCACAGTTAAGCTGATGATAATTTCATGCCATCCCTGTTTGGCCAGTTAGGCCCATCGCGTCTCTCCCGTTTATGGATATTTAAGATGTACAAGATCGGCCTTATAAATTTAGTTTTCGGAGGATATAGATTTAGGCCTAGATAGAAGCAACGAGATGTCACTATTATTTTTATCTTCGTGCATTTCGTCATTTGTCATGAAAATTTTCCCCCTTTATTGGTGATGCATTGGTGTAAATTATGGAAATGAATCAACAGATTGCTTATACGTGTTACACGAGTCAAGGTTTAGAAACGGCAAAGGTAAGCATTCTGTTTTTGGTGATTTTATAACCTGTAGGCCTATGCTTTGCAAACTCTGATTCAACCGGTATATTACCCATGATGATGCTTATGATTATTGTCATTATTATTATTATTATTATTATTATTATTATTATTATTATTCGTAGTACTACTAGTAGTATATTATTAAATATTACAATGCAAATCGCGTGTATTTTCTAACGTCAAACGTATACAAATACACGAACAAATTAACACCCTTGGTTTACATGAGATATTTAGTATTCAGTACGTTCGTTTCAGTAATGGGACAGCATGCTTTTAAACTTTATAACATTAATTCAATCGTTATATAACTGAATTATATATGATATGTAATTCATTATACACACAAACGGACTGCACACGGAGAGTCAGTACGTATGTCCTTTGACGCACAATATACCCAAACATAAACAAAACATCCCCTGTGTCAAGAAGACGTGTGACAGGTTTTTTTTAATATTTTGGCTGGAATTAAAACGTCGTGATACGGACAGATTCTTCTGATCTAGCCATTTTAAATTTGTACGTAATTTTGAGGATGCACGTTATCCGTTTTAACACATTGGTTATCCATATTTATAAACATAAACATTTGTAGCATGCTTAATCATATATTCTCCTGCAAATTCCTTTGCCTGCGTGCGTGCTTTTAACTAGTCTTGTTTATTTCTACGACGAATGATTAATATTTACGACAAAAAACACGGAAATGAAACATGATCTGATGAAAACAATAATTATTAATAATAACTGAAAATGATGTGCTATCAATGCATTGAAAAATTACAGAGGTCTTCCTCTCCAAATCCTTCCTAAAGGGCGATTATACGTTCCATTTGTATTTTAAAATTTTGAATGTAATTCAGTGTATTTTAAGTATCCATTTCTTGTAATCGTTAACTTTGCTGTAAAAGTAAGAAACAATCGTCTGTGACTAAACAAAGCAAACAGTTACGTTACTTACCAAAGTTCTGCTCACAATTAAGCGCGACCTCTGCTGGTCAACAAATGTCTCCCCCACATCCATTCTTATTGCATATTACTTTGCCTGCAGCGAGAGTTTACTTGAAAGTCTGCATGTATGTATCTGCAAATATTTGGTATCTGCATTACGGCGAAGTATTTACGACGACGAAATTTTAGGTCAATGAACCTCTGGAACATAAGCGAGTTTTGGATGGTTACTTTGGCTTTCTGTGAGATCATCTTGGCTTCTCGGGAGCTCTTTCATCTCGACTCCAGTGCACAAACATATAGCTTAATGCGACTAGTGTTCCCTCTTTTATTCAGCTCACCATGGCAACCGAAATGCTGGTTTCAGAAATGCCTCCCCATCAATGAAATAAACGATCTCGGTGGAGCTGCGCGAGGCAGCATCTGCACCGGGGAGGGCAAGCAAAGTTAGCCCGTGGGGGGAAAAGAGAAAATAAACATTTTAAAATAAACTATAAAATAATTACGGCAAGACACGCGGTGAAATACACGAATAAATTAATAAATAAATATTCCAGGTTATATTACGACATACTTATATGTCTTTTCTTATCATAATCTAAGCGTTTTTCAATGGACTGGCATGCAAACAAATACAGACACAAGAAAAGGAACCCTATGATACGCTTAAGAAATAAACAAGATATCTCGTCACCCATATGTACCTAATAGCGCTTCATGAAAGGAATGCATTATCTTGAGGAACATGGGCTATCACATTATCTAGTTAAAGGTTCACCCACATTATACCCTCACCATTAGGCCCAGTATCAGATATCGACTTTCAGAAACGAAAGAGACTGGTCATACTGTACAGTTTATTGCACGTTACTACTTCTCAGTTGGTTACTTTGTCGATTCTCTAAGCTGCATCAGAACTGCAAGTAATCAATATAGTATATGCAAACGAAACCACTGGAAACCACTTGTAGAAGACTCCTCCTTGAAAATTAAACTGAGATCTGTTTGCGCTGGATACATTGCTCCTTCTCCAGCAGGCTATGCAACTCGGCTGGTTTACCGTCTGTTTACTATTCTGCATTACACAAAATCATGACTGGAATCGAAAGTCCACGCTATTTGAATGTTTTTATATATTAAAATAAAGATAAACACAAGTTACACAAGTTTATGTTGCAAAACTCAATATGAGTATGAAAAATTGATCACTTACCCGCTGAGAATCCCCGAACAGATAAGTATCTAATAATAAGCTGTTGAATGTAAATTTATCTCAAAATTTCTTCAACGGAACAATCCTTCGTACGGTTCCCCTTTCCTCCGACTCAACTGAGCTTTGCTCTTCCCCGCTCCTCTATTATTTTCACTAAAATATATGAAAATTTATGCAAATGTAAATCAGCAGTAACTGTTCGTCTCTTGTTATACTTGGGGATTTTTTGTGTGTCTTTTTTGCCTGGGAAACAAACTCCTCAGCAGGAAACACGAGGGCTGTACTAAATGAACATAAAACGGAAT
>JAODJU010000035.1:12168561-12194636 GCA_026776725.1 Gnathonemus echidnorhynchus | reverse complement strand
TAAGATCTTTATCGTTTTGGAAGCCATTAAGAAAAAAATGCTCTTCTTGTTTTATCCTGTTCATTTTGTGTTTAAATAAAATGTGTTAATAAAACATATTTAGGTGTAATTTTGGGGGGCCGGGAACCAATTAATTCGTTTTCCATTATTTCTTATGGGAAAAATTCGATCAGAACTCGAACTTTTTAGGATTCGATCCGTAGTCCGGAACGGATTAAGTTCGAGAACCGAGGTACCACTGTATAATTAAGCAAAGATATTTTTTCACAAAATAATACAAAGTGTAAAACGGGTTCAGAAGCTTTTGGTGTTTGCGGAATGGTTTATGTTGTGGAGGGGTGGGGGGCAAAGGGATGGGAGCCCCGACCCAACAACAACAACAATAATAATAATAATAATAATTCTCCTGGCCTTTGAGTGAAATTCATGGGCTGTCCACTCATGCCCCGTCACATAGCACATTGGTGTGGTTTAAATAGCACTTGTTTATTTTGGCCCCTGCTTTTATGGTCATTTTTGATTAATGATCCGAGAGTAGGCCCCACCCGGTAGGTGTCCTCAGGAAAATAAAGCAGGTCCCGACAATCTGCCCCTGGGAACAGCCGCTGTGGGCGGGTCATCCATCCCGTGCCGCGCTGGAGCCCGGGTCGAGGCACGGCACTCTCCAGAGCCCACCGGACGCAGGCAGAATGGGAATTCCGGGAGATTAATCACCGGCGAGGGGCGCAAGCCCTCCGCCAGGCGCCTGTCGATGCGGCCGCACGCGCGGATCTGCCCCAAGGAGATGCGGAGGTGGTGGCGGGATGATAAACGGCATTTGCCCTTGTTTTTGGCCACGAGCTGCTGCTCGCAAAGAAAAATCGTCTGCACCCCTGGTCAGTAATTCATGGTGGGGGGGCTGCACCACCAGGTCATAAATCACACTTTGTCAGCCCCAAGCTGACAACAGGGACTCTGTAAAGAACGGCGGATATAATGTGAGCATGTATAATGCGTACGCGTACGAAGGAAACAGAGAAACGAACTAGGAAACAAGAATGTGTAAAGCCAGGCCCGCAGAATTTAAACTGCAAATGGCTGGGACCTCCTGCACCCAAACTGCAGCCATTTCCTCTGGTCACCGTTTAACTCAGCTGCTCCATGTGCTTTATGTGCTATTATTTACCATTTAGCTAATAGGATTCAGTGTGAATACAAACTGGCCCTTTTATGATAAAGATTCCTCATTTAACGCACTCCATACTGCTCTTTCTCTGTCTTTTTAGTTTTACTTCAGTGGTGCATCACACGTTGCAGCATTGGGGATTAAAAGCTTCTGCTCTTTAAGGGTGTAGCTTGCATAGAATAAAATGAAATCCTTTTATTATTATCAGTTCTACTACAAAGGCCATCATCATGCAGGGACAGAGAATCAAACCCAGGGCCAGAGAAATATGTGATGACTGCACTAACAACTGCTCCACATTGCAATTCCTCCTGGGGCTTTCTGGGATTCCTCCATGTACTCAGGTCTTCTCCCTCAGCACATAGAAATGCCAAAACATTAACTGGTGTCTGTAAATGACTCTGTGTGTGGGTGCCTTATGATGAACTGGCATCCCATCCAAGATGTTGCCCAGCCTTGTGGCCTGTGCTGCCTGGGACAGACCGCACTGCATCCCTGACCAGAATAAGTAGCTTGAAGAATTAATAGATTGAAGGTGCCATCATGGAACAAACGCATCATGCTCCAGAACAAGTCTCACGTGTGCAACTTTAAATCACTACTGCAATGAAGTTAAACGTCAAGTATCTGGCATGGGTGAAGACAAAGATACGACTGTACCTGTTAGTAGGGTCACGTGAAATCATCATATCAGAACAGCTGAAAATACATATGGGTCTTAGTGTGTCAGGCTTATAGCGTTTAAAGTAAAATGCAATTTTAGATGCTTTAGTGGCAGCTAGTTAGGATAATAATATGGAGAGCAGAGAAAGGGCAGCTTCACAAAGTGCCTCAGAGCGTGAAAGTCTGGAGGCATTCCAAAGCGTGGCAGCATTTTCAATCATGGCGCCAGTCGGATCACTCTCACACGTCCCCTGGAACATCATCGTACCCGTAGCTGCTAGTCTTGGGGGGTGGGGGGTGCTGTGAATCTCACTATCTCACCAACAGTTTACCATTGGCTGGAAGTAGCATGCCGGAACATGAGCCTAAGACTCTTTAAGGTATTATGCTGACAAACTTTCCACTCACTGATGGGATGGATGAGGAGAGATAAACAGACAAACAAGAACCGAGGGCCTGCAGGTGGCTCCAAATGGATGTTTAATAGTGTATTAGCGGCGTGACGGCGGGGGGAGGGGGGGGGGGGTAGGCTGCTTCCACAGCCACATCTACAATTACAGGGTGGAACGCATTACCACTAATTGATTTGCCCTGCCGATTCATTTTGACTTCCCATTACTGCCCTCCTCATATTGGTGAATAAATGGAGCTGTTAGTACAGGCATGCCTAAACCAATATGACATCAAGCAGCCTGGCAGGGGGGTGGGGGGACAGGCGATGCCTGGCCCCGTCCGTGCAAAGCCCACCAACACCTGGGCTCCCGGCCTGCCGTTTCCAGGTGGGTCCCACCCCGATGAAGGCTTATGTAAAGTCGCTGGGGGGGTGAAAACCAGCTGTGGGGATTTTTGACCACCCAAGTCATGATTAATATAGACAACAAACATGACCTGTCACCCCTCCCAAGTCACACCTGAGTGCAGAGAGGGGGGAGCGTGGTGGGGGCGGCTTGTCCATTTCCAGTGTGATGAGGGGAAATGAATAAACATGGAAGCTAGTCTCCCACCACCCCCACTGGAAAAAGCACCCAACAAACTCTCTCTGGAGGTCAGAGTTGGTGAATTAAAAGTCTACAAAACTTTGGCGTGTTTCCAAAGAGGACCTGCCTGGCCATGGAACCGGAAACGCCGAGCGGAGTGTTACTCTGTACGACTCACTCCAGTTGGGAGAGCAAACAGAGCCGGAGTTCAGATGCAGTGCCTGTGATCACGAGGCCGCTGGTTCACGTCTTGTAGGCAGCAAAGTGTTTTCACCATTGGGTCCTTGAGCAAGGCTTTTAATCCACACCAGTTGCTCCAGAGACTGGCTTACCCTGATTTCTCAATTTTATGTTGCTTTGGATACATTTACTTTATTTAGGCATTTGGACATGTACGGATCTCGAATAGTCAACTAGGTGTAAATGCAGCTAGGCTGAGGCTTCCGATGAATTCCCAGCTGCATGTGTAAGTGGTTTGGGAGCAGGAGCTGCACGACAACTTCAAACAAAGCAAGAACCTAATAACACGATTATTCAAATTAAGAGAGAAAATGAAAGACCAAGAGCATTCCAAGAACATGGAGTGGTGTAGGCTAGTAGAGGTGTTCCTGAAACAGGTTAAAGATGGAGAGGGAAACTGATGACCAGATGTGGTCAGACAGTGGACAACACTGATAGATAGATAGATAGATAGATAGATAGATAGATAGATAGATAGATAGATAGATAGATAGATAGATAGACATGTCATGGCAATGGGATGACAGAACAGGTACTTCACTGGGGTTGTGAAGGGAGGGGAATGAATAATAACAGCCAGTTTGGCTTCAGTTTGGGATAAAACACTGAAATTCTAACAAGTTTGAGGAGGTACCATAAGGTCAGGCCCCGTGAGGGCAGGGGGACGAACAGATGGCTCATTTTCACATGACAAGTTGACTTCAGGTGAAGGAATGGGATGGCCAGCTGACTTCGACGTGCAAACTCCATCTTCCGCCCCCCCCCCGCGATGTCTTACATACGCCTACAGAGCAGCTGGAGCCCAAAAGGCACAGACAGGCAGACGAATGGGAGTCGGCGGAGCTGCAGCTCCTCACCGGAGGGCGCGTTTGGCGCTCTCTGCTCCCATGCATTAGATGAAGGGGAGTCGGCGGAGCTGCAGCCCCTTGCCGGAGGGCGCATTTGGCGCTCTCTGCTCCCATGCATTAGCGGTGAGTCGCGCCGATGTTTGTGCGGGGAGGCTGGGCGAGCTCCAATCAGTGCTGATGAAGGTTTACGCCACATGCTGCGATATGCTGATTGCCCACTATTCAACCATAATCACAACCTCCCCCCAATACGCTAATCAGGCCTGGAACAGTGCCCCCCCCCCCCCCAAAACGTGATGACATTTAAGACACAAGACAATCACAGAATGTCAAACAGAAGGGGCTGGGAGTGGATGGCCCCAAAGTGGTTGGTCTGTGATGCCTAAGATTGGGTTTTTAGGTGGAGGATGAGGGCGATGGCACTTGAGAGGTTTGTGTCAAGCTTCGGTAGAGGAGAGCATCTCTCCATCTCTGGGGAGGGCTGCCACGCCGCCATGTCCACAGATGCGAACAAGTGTCGCCTTCACCTGCCGTAACGTCACGCTTTTCTCTCTGCGTTCTTTTGCTTTTCCTAACCCCCCCGCTGTGGTTTGACAGTCTGAAAGGCCTGAGACCCCCCCCCCCCCCCAACATCCTTTTCAACATCTGCTCCTGCTCTAATTGAAAAACGGAGATGCGTGAAGCAGATTGTCATTGGCGGGGGCCACCGCCTGCCGAGCTGTCTGCGAGCCTGTCCGCTGGATGCTACCTGCAGCTAAGTTGAACCGCATCCAAACCCATCACCACCTCCTACTTGCTGAGCTTTACACACTGCATACGGTTACAACCCAGGCTCCTCAGATCATCCCTAGTTACAGTACAGTTGCTCCTCAGACTTCAAGTTCATCCCATGCTTTCCGCCCTTTGTCCCAGATCCTGCTTACTCTGTGTCATCTGTTCGTTTCCATCCTGTGTCACTTCACCATGTTTCTTCCGTGTATCACAGGCCCTTTTTCTGTCCTGTATCCCAGACCCTGTTCCTGCCCTGTATCCCAAATCCTGTTCCCCCCATGTCATCTGTCCCTGTTTATGTCCTGTGTCCCAGACCCTGTTTCTGCCTTTTATCACAGACCCTGTTTCTGTCTGGTATCTCAGACCCTGTTCCCGCCCTGTATCCCAGACCCTGTCCCCACCCTGTGTCCTAGACCCTGTTTCTGTCTTTTATTACAGACCCTGTTTCTGCTGTGTCCCAGATCCTGTTTCTGCTTTGTGTCATAGACACTGTTTCTGCCCTGTCTTCCAGACCCTGTTTCTACTTTGTATCATAGACACTGTTTCTGCACTGTATCCCAAATCCTGTTTCCCCCGTGTCATCTGTCCCCGTTTACGTCCTGTGTCCCAGACCCTGTTCCCACCCTGTGTCCTAGACCCTGTTTCTGCCATGTATCACAGACCCTGTTTCTGCCCTGTGTCCCAGACCCTGTTTCTGCTTTGTATCATAGACACTGTTTCTAGTCTGACTTCCAGACCCTGTTTCTGCTTTGTATCATAGACATTGATTCCACCGTATCTGAGAATATGACTGATGCATAGGACACTAAGTCTTTTAAGGAATGCAATTTTTCTCCCAAGGAAAAACTAAGGTTGTATCCTTGGGGAAACCAGTGGTAAACAAAGGCTGGACGACACACTGTTAGCATACATATCTGCAGTTATGTCCTTATCTCAGTTCGACGCCTGCTTTGAAATGCAAAGAAGCTGGGAGAATTATGGACCCCACAAACTGTTTGCTTTTCATTTGTCCTTTTTCGTTTGAGATTACGATAGGAGCATCCCTTGGGTCTTCTTCCATCTGCTACATCCCCATCCTCTTCTCCATTTGGGTGTCTGTGGGAAGCCACAGTTCCCATGTTCATAAAATGCCATTTGTGGCATGCCTGTGTGTGTAGATATGCTGCGATTTTAGCAAATACTGGAGGAAGCATTTGTCGTTTTCTGTGTCAGCTAGACATCAGACGTTCCGTTAGATAACCTGCAACATGGCTAGGCTCAAAAACTTTCCATGTGGTTTTGCCATAAACAGACACGACGATTGAAGATTGAAGCTATTTCTCATTTGCTCTTTGCATAAGGCATATTACTTTAGCTGTTCACATACAATGTGCCTTGGTTAGTTTAAAGTTTATAATGTACAATAGATCCACTCAGCGACCTTAAGAAAAAAACTGTGACCATTAATAGCCACACACCTCCAGGGTTGTGGATTCGACTCCCACTCCTGCCTCTGTGTGTGGAATTTACATTTTCTTCCTGTGTTTCCTTCTCCAGTACAAAGACACAGGTGGACTGGTGTCTCTAAATTGCCCATAGAGCATCTCTGTCTAGCAATGGCATCCCATCCTGGATTTTCCTGTCTTGTGTCTTGTACTTCCCAGAATAGGCTCCAGGGTCACTGTGACCCTGTACTAAGATATTGGTCATGAAAAATGGATGGACCTCCAGCAGTTAGCCATTTTTCATTCTTATGCGTACATATTCTTCAGACACGTGAAGCAAATTTAAAATAAACCACCTACTAAGAATTTTAAAGCGACTTCCAGTCTGGTAAACAGCTCTGGGTTGAGTTTTAGGTCAATCGCACAATTAGACAAGTCAGTAAATTGGAGCAGCGTCGGCTAAGCAGCGCGATGAGGCGGCAAATTGACCTGCCCCCTAGTGGCTGGGCGATTAGCACACCCATAGCTATAATGAGGGATTGGCAGACAACGCCATGGGAGGACCTCATCATGAGGAAGGATGGTAACTCACCAGATCTCATTCTTCATGATGAAGAGATGCATAAGTCAGGAATAATAAGTACATGAATGTGAACCTGTGTTTGGAACATTCTAGATGTTCTATCATTGAGCATTGGAGTCGTATAGTTGGGGTTTGGAAATGGAACTGGGCCGAGTTCATTCTTTGGGCTGCCCCTTGGTAAAGCTGCTGTACGTTATGCTTATTTTTTTTACTGCTTTATGTGCTAAGAGGCCTGTTGATTTAAGCCAGGAGAAACTGGTTCAAGTGTCAACACGGATCCATCAGACTCCCCTCTTCTCTCTCTTCTCTTAACGGTACACCCACATATGGGTCCTTCTGCGAGCTCCATCTTTGGAAAGTCTGGACCTGGACAAAATGTCACCTAGCTCCCCGCCCAGTTTCAAGTATAATTTCACGAATTCAAGGACTTTGTCAATAGCTGGGCCCCCTGAATCTACCAGGATTTCCATGCCCCTCGTGCCCCTCTGACAGCCCCGGTCATGGAGTAGAAAACACCGGAATGCGGGAAAATACTTCTCTCATTTTCTCAGCACTGAATGGCTGCCCTTTGGTCTTTCTAGCTTTTATTTCTGCTCCTAGTACATGGAGAATCAGACATAGCTTTGAAGCCTGTTCAGAAACGAATTACACGAGTCTGGCTTTATTTTATTTTTTTCCTGGAATTTTTCCCCCCGCTGTTTGTATATTTATATGCAAAGGATTTTTTTTTTCTTGATGTTTGCTTTTTTGGTAAGTGGCAGAGGATTAAACACGTTCTATCAAGAGGGAATTAGACCAAACATCTGTGGAATAATTGACAGGGGAATGAGCTGCGAGGCATCGCGACGTGACTAGCGCACCGCCGCTGGGTCAGCTGGGCGAACACGGCTCGCCACAGAGCGTTTGATGGCTGCGCCGGCCTCGTGGGCCCGATGCCAATTTAGACAAGCGCGCCTGTCCCCAGTCCTCTTTGTGTGGCAATCCCGACTTCGAGGACCAAAATAGCCGGCCAAGAATTTTGCCAGATCTATTTCACCACACAATTAAACAAGCCCAGGGCTGAAAAGAGATGGGAGAACCACACATGTGTACAAAGAAAATAAGATATTTTTGTTTTTACTTTATACAAAACAATGTGTTCATTATTCATTTTATAAGTAGGGTTGTATATTCAAGCATCCAAAACCTGTTTTTGCTAGAATGACTCTCTTGCTGTAATGTCACATCGAGAAACATGAAATAAATTGTAATAAATGAAAAAATGAACTTAGCTGTCGACATCTTCACCAGAGGTTTATGGTGAGAATAAAGTCATCTCTTTAAGTGGTTTGGAAACAGGAGGCATCTAGGATCGCAGAAGTAAATGAACATTGACGCGATAGCTGGAGATTCGAGTATCTAGCCATGTCCACTTTACCAAGTGCCTTATGGTAAAATAGGAAAGCATGTCCACGTATCAGGACATCAGCTGTCCTTCAGAGGATCTCATATATTTTTTCCATTTTCCAAATCTGGCTGATACCTTCATTCAGGATCAGTGGGTAAATACACACAGCTTGCTGCTGGAAGGTGTTTATTGCACAATCCTACAGGACAGAACCAGGATGTTCATACCAGAGGCACAGCGACAGGACCGGAAAGGCAGGCAAATGTTTGGGACCCCCACGCAGGGAGGGGGCCACCTAGGGCAGATGACTACAGAGTATTTTGCAACAACAAATCTGCTTTATTTGTGTATTCTGTTTCAACAAAAATGAAAATAATGAACTTATGTTTATTATAATCTCTTTGTTAATATTATTAATTTAGACTTCACCTTAAAATAATGGTCACGAATTTTACCATGTCTGGGGAGGGTGAGTTGGAGGGCCCTGTGTTTTTTCCTTTTTGCCTAGAGCCCCCAGAGTTCTTAGATATCCCACTGTTTCCAACCGATATCTATCGACATTTTTAAGAGAGTCTGGACACAGTTGATTAAATTTTAAGAAATTTTATAATGTGCAGCATTTTATAATGTGAAGTCGAGAAATCCGTGGGTTGTTTTGTTTTACGTAACGCTGGAAAATATATCACGCAATTCTCTATTTAACCACAAGAGGGCAGTAATATTTCACTTTTTGTACTAGCCTTAGCATCTAATCCGTCTCTGGTAACAAACGGTTGCCTGTCATCATGCGTAACCGAACAAAGTTAAAAAGCACTGCTGAAAGTGCATCGCATGGAAGACTCCTTTGGCTTTTCGTTTGGCTCAGTCCTGCTCTTCTTGCTCTGGCAGCCTGTGTGTTGGGAGCCGTGGGCAGATGTTTGGCACAGACGGTTGCCAACATCCAGCAGGAACCCATTCACGGAGAAATAAAATGTTGGCGAGAGCAGGTCAGAGCACGAAAGATCTGCGAACGATCGAGACTCTCGCGTTGCCAAAACATGGAAACCAGGAAGCTTTTAATGCCGGTAGGATTCAAAAGCCAATCTTTGCATTTAGTTTAAAGGAACAAGAAACAAAAATATGATCGTTTTGGTCACAGAACAAAGATGCCTGTGTGACCGAAACATTAATACGTCGTGATAGAAAATGAAGTTGTTTGAGATACCCGAATAAAATATTTAGTAACTGTATAAAAAAAAATACAAACTTCTTGGAACTCATATTGTTAGATTTGCTTTTTACTGTTCCAGACATGGTTCTTTCTCAGATGACAACCTGTCCCTACTGTTCTGTGGCTCTGTATCATGCTTGAGGTAAAGCACCTACTTTCTTCAGACATCGCTGTCTAAATCATATGATCCAAATATAACAAATATGTATCTGTCTATCCTCTATAAGTCATTATCTAATACAGGATGCTAAGGGTAATTTACAAATGCTTCCCTTCCTAACTGTATTCCTGACAGTAACAGTACCTGTAGCAAACCTCTGGAAACACCACCAGAATCTACCGACTCTGCATGCACAATCAGTGGCAGTATTTTAACCTTCAACTCCAGTGATGTGCAGCTGCACTGTTGTCTATGGCGCAGACCATTCTGTCGGTGCTCAGCTGTCTAGGTTCATCGCACTCAGAATAGACATATGCATATTTCTCTGTCTTCAGTTTCACACAACAAGCTATACAATCCCTGGAAATTAATTTCAAAGTCCGATGTTACAAACCTTTCTAATTCATCTAAGAGAAAACAAAAGTACACTTCCGTTCACAACGACCCGCATCGATGCGTATTCAGCAAATTACCAACAGGTACTGTGAGGAAGTCATGGCAAATCCGTGCCACCAGGGGGCAGTATAACACTATAAACCGGATTCTGTAGCATGCATGACCCACAGTGTTTGCCTTGACGTTGGAACAGGTTGAATAATTCTAGTTGAAATGTACATGCACCTTAGTCCCTGTGTACTGATTAGTTGTGTAGCGGTTCTTAAACTGTAAAGAAAATGCATAGACTACTCTTGGGGGTTACCAGAATGTCAAAGTTATCAGAACTCCGACATTATACACGCAGACTTTTACATCTTATATACCCGTGCATGTATAAGATATATCTTAAACTTTGTTGTGAGAACATGTAGTTCACAGGGTTGCCAACTTTGGTTTTCAAATTTGATTTTCAATTTTAAAGTCCGCAAGCACATGCATACGTATTTACAAGTATACATTAACGTTGTATTACCGTGTAAACAGTCTGTAGGGTTTGCAAACTAACACAACGGCTGAGATGTAGCTAATTTTAGGTTTTGAATGGAAAAATATAATTTTGGAGTAAGTTTCTGGGTTCGGTCTCGGGTCCTCTCCGTGTGGAGTTGGTCGTTTGTTGTGGCAGGCAGTGAAAAGCCGGTGATGACCATGACCTGCCATGACAGAAACGGCGTAACATGGTCGCTTCAAACTGAGTCATGCTGGCGACCAGGGTTGTCTTTCCATCTGAGTGGAGTTGCCGAAATACTAACATATCGCCGTTGTTTTAAAACATTCTAGCTTTAAGGAGACCCTTGTTTGTTTTAGATGGCACTGACTGAGAAGATAAGCAGATTTTGCGGTGGTTAATCACTCTGCATATGTAAGGTGTAAACCTCCCTCGGTGAACCTTTGGGTAGAGCTACACATGGAGTTACGCTAAGTGGTGTCACAAAATTGCCCATAATTGTGCGTGTATGTATATGTGCCATGGACTGGCATCACGTCTAGGATGCCCACCCCCGAGACCCTGACCGGGATAATCGTTAGAAAATGCTTGGGTGAAAGTTAAACTTAAACCGTTTAAAGCACAAAACAAATTTAATATAATATAATTAAGGTATTATTATTTTTTTGCAGACAGTTAGGCAGATAAATTTAAAAGTGCTTAAGGTAAATTTATTATTATTATTATTATTATTATTATTATTATTATTATTATTATCCAGATACAACATGCTTTCAGTTACAGTTTCCTTCTGGTTTTAAGTCGGCGAGCGCGGGCTGCTCCGCTTCACGTGTTTCCTTTAAGTCAGCCGACACCCCCGCCAGACTCCGGCCGCCGTCGGAGGTCGCCGAGCCGCCGAAGCCCGGTCCCCCGGCGCACGGAACCCGACGCCAGATGACGAGAAGTGGGTCGCGCGTCATCGCTGCGGACCCCTCGGTTTGCGAGGCGTGGGGACGCGCACGGAAAGCCCGCTGAATGATCGCCCGAGCGCCGGTCTCCGCGCCGCCGTTTTGCATTGACGTGGGTATGCCATGCACATCTCCCGCTGCCCTTTTAATGCATAGCGCCTTTTTGCACGGCATGATGTTACCTGAGGCTGTTTTTTTCGGCTATTGATGTCGGTCCGTATTCCGTATATGGAGAATGGATCTTTCACAGTGTTATTTATAGGTACGTTCAGCGTGAGGGTTAAAACGACGTGTGGAGGAATACCGTACTAAAAAACCCATCTCGTTCAACGACGGCATGCTTATTTGAATGCGATGGTATGCTTTTCTGGCATGCTATTTTACTACATCGCATTTGTCAGTGAATTGTGAGGATCGTTCCACAGGATTATTTCTGTTAATTGCTATTTCCTTATTAAGATGTAGTAATAAATTCACGTGCGATAAATTATTCGCTGTCGAATTACACCGCTAGCGTACCAATTTCTAAATGCGAGCTTTATTTTTACGTTTTCTTGACCCTCCGCAAGGCTGAAATCAGCTCTTAGTTGTGTCTCAGTAATTTCGTGTAGACTTTGGGTGTCAGTTTTGACCCACATTCGAAATGAATTCCATCATGGCTGGCGCCATTTCGGTCTAATTATCACAAGTGACCGCCAGTCTAAAGTTTATTATTATTATTATTATTATTATTATTGTTGTTGTTGTTGTTGTTGTTTTGTTGTTCTTTTGTTGTTTATTACACCTTTTGCAATGTTATAATAGTAATAATAATAACAATTATAATTTATTTAATTTATTTTCAATAACTGGACTGGAGTAGTTTTGCTAGAGAAACCACTCACAGCCTGACATGTCCAGTGTATTTCCCAGGTAATGTCTCTGTCCTCTTTGTTAATAAAAGGTAAGTAGATTACAGCACTAGCTTCATGTCTTCTCTTTGATGTTAAGGGGAGTGAAGGTAGTTTAATTATGGGTTTTGTCAGTGGACCTTATCTGGACTGTGCCGTTTGCCTCAGTTTTCCATTGTTTTGGACAAAACCATCAAAATGATGTGAATGTAAATCAACTTTGTGTTTACCAATACTGCCACAAGAATAGTGAGGAAATGCCAGTATACCAGTATGGGGGCATGGAATTATCTATATAATATTATCTACTCATCTATAATGAGTAAAATGTAAGATGTTGATGCTACGTGGTATTCTGTAGTGATAGATCGTTGATGGAAGTTTCTGATCGCTGTGCCAGGATCGAGAACAAGAGTGCAAGAAATTTTTTTGAATGTCATAAACACAACAGAGCTTCAACTGAGTCACAGTGAGGACAATTCTGCCGGCTTCAATCTGCAGAAACACGGCGGTCCAGACTGAGTGTGAGCTTTTCAAACAGGAGCCCCTCCATCTTACTTACAAACATTAAAGGCAGGCAGTACAACCGCAGCCGGACGAGGCATGAGCCAGGTTCATGTGACGTGTGTGAAAGCCATGTTAGAGCGGCAGTGTCAGCAGAACACACGTGTGTGTGTGCTTTTGACCAGGAAAAAAATCTCTATGATGTAAACACAGACGTGTTGTAATCTGTATAGTAAAAATACGAGTTATGTTTTTGTTTGTGCCCAGGGGTGTCATTAGAGATTTTGGGCTCCAAGAAATCATATCATACTGGTTTCTCAATCCAGACCCTTGTTGTGCCACTATGCATTTTGTCTGATTCTCCTGATTGGTGCATGAAATAGAATGTTTTGCCAATGATCTTGTGGACATCCTGCTAAAAGATGTCTGTCCTCTGTGGCTCGCTGGACATGTTTGCATATTAGCTTTCATGTCATTATAGCACCAAATTACTATGCATGTCGTCTTTGTTCTGTTTGTCCACTTGTGCTTTGATTCTGGCCCCGATCGCGCGGTTTCATTTTTTTACCACACAGACTCACGCCCTGGCTGGGTTTCCCTGTGTGAATGTAGCTTCAGTGCACATTTAGATCTCCTTCCAGGACTGAACTCGCATGTCAGCGTTTTGGCGGGGGATAATACCTCTCCCAGACAACACGGTTGTCGGCAACATTCTCTGAGCTGGCCATCTTCTGGTTGCCATGGAAGTGATGACCCGGTTGCCTTGGCAGCAAATAAAAAAGATCGTACAACAATTTCTCATTGCAAGGTCGTCGCGAAATTTACAACGGCTTATTTATATATTTATTGTGGTATTTTAATTCCCGTAGCTTTTTATGCCATCCGTATGCGTGGCTCAGAGGAATATTCCCAGGCGTGGAATTCAGAACTACTGCCATTTTGAAGAATTTTTTATCTCGCTCGCTACGGGCGTCTGACAGATGGAGGCGTTCGACCGCATTGTTATTTTGCAAATAAAGCATGCCACATTCTCCATAAATGAAGGTGCCAGGCTTACTTCAAGTCAGAATAATGAGTTCTTGATAACATTCCAGGGTCCTTACGCATTCTTCTTGCAGAAGGGAGGCATTAATTATAACACAGGCCTTAATGATTTTTTGTTTAATCAATTAACCACGAACATCTGCACCCTGTACCGTTCGTCCGCTATATTCGCTTAAGGGACAGGCTTCCCTCGTCGATTTCCCGCTGTGTGTTTTTGTGTACTTTAGCATGACGGGCATGTTTTGTATCGCTTCAGGTCCTGCCGTGTCCTCCCAGTATTCCTCCTGGGTGAAATCGCAACTAGAGAACCAGGTGACAGAGGAAGGATGGTCTCTCCGCTCAGCCACCCCTGCCATCATCATTCAAACCCACGGCTATATGTGTGGATGGGAGAGGAAAGAGCGAGCATAGCCACCACGTCCGTGTCCCAGCACAGTGTCGGCAGCGCAATGAGGAGGGTCGGGTCCTAGAGTCGGCCATCTGTGAGACGGTGTTCGCGGCCTGCCTCTGAGAAGCCGCTGGTCCCTCGGCATGTTGCCACGACAGATAACCATGGCAACGGCTGTTTTCCGTCTGCCGGCTTGACTGGAGAATTGAGTACTTAAATCTGGTGCTGCCAAATGCTGATGCTGGCACAGAGGAACGAAGAATCGTTTTCCTTCTCAAATCGGCACATGGCACTTTAACACAGTGGCCCTAGAGCCTAGTATTTCTATACAGATACTGAAATGGTTCCAGACTTTCTGAGGGGCAAAACAAGATCTAGAATTGCTAAGCTAATCGGGCCAACACCACTAGTAATCATGGAATCTTTTGACACATATGACCACTACATGAACCACCCCTTCCCAGAATTTGTCCAGTCGTGCATGTTCGAGTGGACTAAGGACCAGAATTAGCCTTCCACTGACCCTCCTGTGATTTATGACAGAGAACCTGCAGAAAATACCCCCCACCCAAACTGAGTACGTTTTGATGCATCTCAGCTACGCTGCAGCACTAAGACATCCGTCCGGTCTGCTCTCAGGATTCGAGGCACATCCTCTGCTCCCTTTGAGTCCAGAACAGATCACGTTTCTGGCTTCTTTTGAACCCAACAGCTTGATGGAATGAGGACGGATAGACTCTGAGGGAATACCTGCTCTCCAACCAGAACCGAAGGCTTTTCAAAAAGTTTGAGGTGTCCTTAGGAGACTTATATGGAGGATTATTGCGTGGTCAGAGAGAGACGAGAATTCTTAACGTCTCATTTATTGCATACAGAACATCACATACAAACTGCATTTAAAGGGGTGTTTAAATACATCTAGGCAACAACAAACATTCAAAATTTCATTAGAGAAGTGCACGGCTGTTTCGTAAGCACAAGCCTTGCTTTGGATGTCTGCCATGGCTGCCTGCAATAGCAGCTCGTTGGACTTGTGTGTCCTGCAGGACCCCAGCATGACGGAGATACTGCCTGAGAAGTACGCGCTCATCATGCCCATCACGCTCAGGGTGGTGCTGGCCGCTGTCATGATCTGCATGATTGGCATCGGCTTCATGGGCAACGCCATTGTGTGCCTCATTGTCTACCAGAAGCCAGCCATGCGCTCTGCCATCAACCTGCTCCTAGCCACGCTGGCCTTCTCCGACATCATGCTTTCGCTCCTCTGTATGCCCTTCACGGCAGTCACTGTCATCTCTGCTGACTGGCACTTCGGCGGCGAGTTCTGCCGCGTGTCCGTCATGCTCTACTGGTTCTTCGTCCTGGAAGGCGTCTCTATCCTCCTCATCATCAGTGTGGACCGCTTCCTCATCATTGTCCAGCGGCAGGACAAGCTGACGCCACACCGTGCCAAGGTGATGATCGGCGCTTCCTGGATGCTGTCCTTCTTCGTGTCCCTGCCCACCGTGGTGGGCTGGACTGTGGTGGAGGTGCCAACCCGGCCCCTGCAGTGCGTCCTGGGCTACAGCGAGTCCTTGGCAGACCGTGGCTACATGGTGCTGCTGGCGGTCGCCGTATTCTTCGTGCCGTTCGGCGTCATGCTCTACTCCTACCTCTGCATCCTCAACACGGTACGCCGCAACGCCCTGCGCATCCACAACCACGCTGAAAGCCTCTGCCTCAACCAGGTCAGCAAGCTGGGCCTGACTGGTCTCCAGAGGCCACCACAGGTCAACGTGGACGTAAGCTTCAAGACACGGGCATTCACCACCATTCTCATCCTCTTCATTGGATTCTCAGTGTGTTGGATGCCACACACCGTGGTTAGTCTGTTGGCGGTTTTCAGCAGCAGCTTCTACTTCAGCCCCACGTTCTACCCCATCAGTGTGGGGGCACTGTGGCTCAGCTACCTGAAGACCGTCTTTAACCCCATCATCTACTGCTGGAGAATCAGGAAGTTTAGGGAAGCTTGCCTGGAGTTTATGCCCAAGACCTGCAGGATCTTCCCCAAGATTCCGGGACGCAGTCGACGGAGGATCCGCCCCAGCAACCTCTACATGTGTGGTGAAACCCAATCAGCCGTGTAAGGAATTGTCTTTGTACCCTTCTCCACCTTCTACAAACCCTCTCAGCCCCACCAAGCTCTGGCCCCTAATCTCAGAAACACACATCTTCCCCCTGTGGAGTTGTAGAGTATCGTGAACGTCCTTGACAATGGATATGTTTTTGATGTACCAAAAAAGAGCGAACTGTGTTTATATGCCACTTCTTGTCTGTAGATAACCTTTTCGTATCCATTAGTGCACACTGTAGGCAAATGGTGGTGTGTCTATCCAACCCTTTGATAGCTTGAAAAGTCTTTGGTGTCTGTGACTGTATGAACCTCGTCCAGAGTTTCCTGATGCTCATCCCCATTATTTCCTCTACACAGTGGGCCAACCTTACGTAAGTGCTGTTACTATTAGGGTGAGAATACACAGGGAACTTTTTAAGCAATGTTGCTTGGGCACTTCCTCATTGATATTAAGCAACAAATTTCTATTTGAAGAACTTATTTGGGATCATCCAGATCCAGGTAAGTTGCCCTTTGCCTCACTTGGTTGGCAATTGCCCGGCAACACTGCTCAAAAAGTTGCCCTGAGCATCATCATCTTTACTGTCTTCATGGCACATTTGGTTCTCTCACTTCACAACCACGTAAATGTGACCCCACAAGAAGTGAACCTTTCAGAGTTGGTGCGTCTTGTAATACAAATGTTGTACTTTACTGTTACCAGCTGTGACCCCGTGAGTGATAAAATGACTGATTCATCATTCATAAATTGGATAAGTCTTTTCTGGAAAATCAAATAAAAAAAGGGAAAAAATAAATCTGTTGTATACATTCAGTAAACTGTCTCTGTTTCACTAATTTTAATCGTAAATCTTCCGAATCATTACTAGCTAATAAAAATTTTAAGATTGTTATATGAGTGAGGAACCAGTGACTGCATGATCACTTTACAGCTTTGAAATGAATGAGGATTTCACACATCTTTGTAAATGAAGTAAACCTCTGATGGTCAGTAATCATCCAGGTAAAGGGAACCTATTAAACAAAATAACAACAAAGGGGCTTTTACCAAAAACAAAGAGCATGCATTATAATTTAGTCATTTATTAAAATGGACATTTTATACATTCCACCTACATTGGCATGAATTTACAAAGCAACACGATATAAATATATACACAGGTTTCTATATATTTATAAAGTACTACAGCGGATAGAAAAAAAAAGCCACAGGGCAGGATGGGACACGAAGGAAGAAACGTTAAAACAACATTATTTGTTCATTGGTTAAAGGTAAGGGCGGGGAAGCATGAACGCATCGTCCCACGGGACACCTGCGGATGAACACCACCTGGAGAGGGCAACACTGGCTGAACTGGGCAATGACTGCAGGAACTACTCCTTGGACAGAGACACAGCAGTTAGCTTAGCTTCGCAAGATCAGCTGTACAGCGATCTGATAGAACTGACTTACGATTAAAGATAAAACAAAAATTGTCAAGTATTTTCTGCCCATTATGTCAGTACAGGTGCTAAACTTCTAAAAACAAACTGATATGCCCAACAGTCAAGAGGAGATTCTCTAAAGCAGTGTTTCCCAATCTGGTCCTCTGCAACCCAGTCAGTCCATGTTTTTGCTCCCTGCCAGACAGTTCACATTTTTGCTCCCTCCCAAAAATGTGGACTGTCTGCGGGTCCCCAAAGACCAGATTTGGAAATACTGCTCTAAAGGAACAGAGAGGATTACCGTAAACCATTTGAAGTTAGTCATCGAAGCTCTATTTCCCAACAAATGCTGTCTATGATGTGAATGAAAGAGGCTGTCAGCTTTCCACGAGAGACGGAGAGGAAACATTCTGATCAATAAAATGACTGACGGACGGACAGACGGACGGACCCCCACAGCCCCCACCACTCCCCCCCAGACAGCCCCCATCCCCCACACACTAATGTCCATGCTTTGCGTTCCCAAATTTCAAGCATGACACAGATTCTGTTGCTTTCACATGGCAATTATCTGAATGCCCCATTCAACAGAACAGGGTCAAAATCAGAGACACAAAGGTCAAAATGTGCACCTGTGTTTCATACAAAAGTAGACAGAAATAGTGTGTGTGTTGCTACTGCACTGAGAGTTAAGTATCTTTCGTCTTTGATTGGCATGTAACCACCCAAAATCACCGTGGGCCTGGTTTCCCCCCCCCCCCATAGCAAGGCTGCCCCATCTGAACAGCAATTTGCGCATAACTTGTCCCTTCTGGAATCTGCCATTTAGACTCAAAAACACCACAAAGTTCTTTCACTCAGATATCAATCCCGCCGCCGTTTGACAGCCTCCCAGAGTGATTGAATCGTGATGGAGTTTCGCACTCGCATAGGAAACAGGAAGTCGGGAGGAGTCTCTGACTGGAAAAGGGCATAACCAATAACCACGGAGCAAACCAATAGAAAGGGGGGGGGACTTTCTCTCTAACATGCCAGCCTGTCAGTTTTGTGCTTGGCGCAGATCAAATACAATCCGCAGATATGCCTCTTCCCCAGATCAGGCACGATTCAGTACATCAGCAAATGATGTTGGACTAAGATACAGGATGCTGTTTTCACATTGCACAAAAACGATCACCCCGTCACACGGCCCAGTGGTTCATTCCGCACCCCTGCAGGGCGTCACGCGAGAGAAACCTGCTGTGAAACATGCAAGTCGCTCTCTATGCACCTGTAAACTGACCAGGGAGCAGGGAGATACAGCAGCTCTGGGCTTTAAGGAGTCCTGTTACTTTAAATTTTTGCCTAGCAGGACCGTAAACATATTACAACAGGACTGATGGGACCGTTATAGTGCTTATATCGACCATCCAATCCCAAAAGATCACAGAAAAGGTCACAGTTACTGTACATACCATAATAACTGTAATAGCTTGGAACCACCCAATCATGACTAAACCTGAGACAAGGTCTAGCATACATGGTTAAACCGGACACTTGCATTAGAAAAGTGCAAAAAAGTAAGTTCACCTTTTACAATCCTTTTTTTCTTTGCAGACTGAGCAAATATAGAAGAAAATAACATAAGCATTTACCCTGTTGAATGGCAAACTAAACAAAAGAGACAGATGGGGAGAGGCAGTACAAACCGTCCCGTGCACAAGCGACGGACCTGCACTCAAGCAGATGGAGCGCGGAGCTGGAAAAAGAGGCGGTGAGAATGACAGAGACAAGGGCTTCTGGAGAGTGGGATGCTTAAACTGGACCAGCACCGTACGCGAGAGAGCATGGCGACGGCCTGGGTGCAGGCAGTAACTCCAGAGCGGGTCCCGATGCAGGTGCAGCCCTTGCTGGTAGGGGAACGTTTTGGATTAAGGTAATAGTTTTGTGCAGTGGTTCTTTTAGTTAAAAGTGCTGACGAGCCGTCAGTGAGCGCCGCTTCTGTGCACAGGCAGAGGACGGGAATAAATTCACGCACACATGTGCCGCTTCCGGCTGAAGGCTTCCATTGGCACCCAGGTCCCAGGGCGGCTCCCAGAGCTGGTCCTGTCGAGTCACCACCCCTCCCCCCCCCCCCCCCAGCATGGCTGTGCTTTTAGCCCTGCGTTGGACTTTGACAAGAACCAAAGAGTGGCTTGTCTCTACCTATTTTCTTGGCGGGGCCTTTACAGGAGGGTGGGGTCATCAGAGGGAGGGGCAGGGAATGGGCGGCTCATGTGTGGCTGCTGGGATTGGCGCAGTGTCTCTTGCTGGGTGAGTCTCTGGCCCTCTGGGCAGCACAGTGCATGTGCACGGCCACACCCCCCGGAAGGCAGACACAGTCGGGCTCGCTGAAGGTGTTGTGACACAAATGGCAGCCTTTCTTCTCTGACACAAAGATGGGGCCTCCCTGGCATTTCAGCTGGGAAGCAAACAACATGTAACAGGCTTATTAAGCAGCAGACCTGCTTAAATACCTGACATCCATCCATCCATCCATCCATCCATCCATCATAACTGCATATCTAGGGCAGGATGTTGCGTAGAGGCTATTGCAGGGAGCACAGGCCAGGGGACACCTTAGATGGAATGCCAATCCATTGCAAAGACAAACAGACAGACAGATACACATGCACAGTGCTGGGGATGTCACTCACAAAAGCAATCCATTTCAGACAGGTAGAAAGCTCAGGTCCAAAACGAACGAATCCAGAACAAGGTTTTGCTTCAACCAACCAGTTTCAGTATAAAGAGTGACAGTCACAGAGTATTGAACCGGTTGGTTGAAACAAAACCTTGGCTGGATTTGTACTTCTGGGCCCTGAACTTTTGTGAGTTACACGCACACACACACACGCACGCACACACACACAAACACACAGGGACACAGATGCCAATTCACATACATGAACTATATAAAATAAGCCCATGTGACATCGGAAGAAAGTGGGAAGAAAATCGCACACATTCAGAGTGGATGCAGATTTCAAACCCAGACCCCAGAGGGCTAGATGCACTCACCCTGTCGTGGTGGAGGAGCAGGTTCTCAGAGCGCGCCAGCCCCAGCGCCAGCTGCGCAGTACGGCGGCCATGCATGCTCTCCCTCAGCGCCCCGCTCAGGAAGGGCCGCAGCAGCTGCAGGGACCAGCCCTCGGGGAGCACCTGCAGCACGGCCACCGCGTCGAACGCCTCTGCGTGCCGGTTCAGCAGATCCACCGCCAGCACCGCCTGGACGTCGCCCGCCGAGCCCGGCTCCAGGTACAGCCCCAGCAGCAGGTGGAAGAGGCGCTGGCGGTAGGCGGAGCCACGCGAGGCTGACGCCCACACGCAGTAGCCCTCCGCGGCGGACGCGTCCTTCAGCCGGCGCACCAGGATCTGCAGCGCCTTTTCGTGCTCCTCCAGCTTGCCGTGCAGCGTTGCTCTCTCCTGAAGAAGCTCTGCTTCCCCCATCTTATCTGTGGGTACGGGGGGCAACGAACATGGTCACGTGACCACATGCCACCAGGAACCCGGATCGCATGACAAGGGCAGTCAATGTGTGGCTCCGCAGGTTAGGCCTCTAAGTGGGTTAGAGTGCGGCACTTGGGATCAGAAGGTTGTCGGTTCGAGCCTCCTCCTCTTCTGCAGAATTGTCACATGTCTCTTGGGCCCTTAAGCAAGGCCCTTAACCCCTCACCCAAAATGCTCCAGAGGTACTAGATAAATGACCCATCGGCCCTGCACTTGGACCCACTTCACTCTGAACTGTGTGTGTGTGTTTGTGTGTGTGTGTGTGTGTGTGTGAGTGTCGCCATGGAGAGCAGGACGGGATATGTGAAAAGCAGCATTCCAATGTGCCTGTACTACTTCTGCAAACACTAAAAGCTTCATCTCATTTCCAGGCCATGGGGGGGGGGCTACATGCTACAAGCCAGAGCCCACTGTCAGGCACTGTAAGGACGGCCTCACCCAGGAGACACTGAACCCGGTACAGGCCGGACTCCCTGAGCAGGAGCTGAAGTCGCCGCCGAGCTTCTGTCACCTCCTCCACTGGGGGGGGGCTCGCGGCCAGCAGGTTCAGCACTCTGTCCAGGTACAGTGTGGCCAGTTGGGTGTGGAAGCGTTCCTTCTGCGGTGGGGGTGGGGGGGGGCAGGAAGAAGCGTTTACACACAACTATCAGTCCCGCATGACTAGTGGCCAATAAGCCTTAAGTCACCTTCACACACTATTACAAAGATGAATGACTTCCACTTTTTTCCTAATTCATGGGTAAATTTTAACCCTAACCGTAAAGGAACACGACTTCAAATACCCCGCTGCACCTTCTCAGATCGAAAGTTCGGTTCAATGACATTACAATGCGATCGAAATAGCGAAGGCCGGGTCCGACCTCAGACAAACCCATGGGTTCAACACAACCTGAATCCAGGGGGGAGCTCCCATTAAAAGAACGCAACCCATCTGAGTTCAGACCTGATCTTCATCATTCAAAGTTTAACCAATGCTACAGAGATCAGAGAAATGAAAACGCCTATGAATATAGATCTCAGTAGAGCTCCTTCCTTGGTAGTAAAGCTGGGTTATACATTCCTGGGGCTCCCACTTGGGATGACCTCATACAGCACAATCCTTTAATCTCCTTCCACGCTCACCTCCCCCGTTTCTAGTCTTCAAGGCCGGCCTACCTGCACCCTCTTCTCCAGCACCAGATGTTCTAAGTAGAGCACCAGAGCTTGGCTGTACTTCTGCAGGTACTTGATGACATCGTCTGGGTTCATCTTCCCCAGTTGCTCCTCTTCTACTGGCCTTCTAGTGAAAATCTGGACGCCGACCTGTAAGAAACATCACGGCAGAAGTTAACACACTAGAAGCAATAGAATCCCAGTATTTTAACAAGAAAAAATTGCAGGGTGTTACTGTGTCTCAGTAAGTATCACTGTTACCTCACACCTCCAGGGTTACAGGTTTGAATCCCGCCTCACCTGTGTGTGGAGTTTGCATGTTTATGCAAATTTCATGAAGTTAGGCTGACCAATGCCTGAATTTCTCACAGAGTATGACTGTGTATGCACCCTGCAAAGGACTGGCAGCCCACGCAGGGTCACTGGATAAAAGCCAGATCTGCTTGTCTTGGAAGACATTCAAACAAGTGTGCACAGTCTCAGAAGGCTTTAAAACGCCGTAGTGTGGACACATAGACCATCAAAGAACACACTCATATTCCCTCTTACAATATCCCCTTTAGCCACCAGAAGGCAGCCAATCAGCATTATCCAGGTGTATATTTTACCCAACAACAGAGATTAATGTCAGATGTGAAGCAACAGGTTAAAAAGCGTCTTTATCTCATCTAAACAGAAAGCTGGTGACCCTTCTACCGGACGCTAGATGTGGTTAGGCTCTCTGCAGTCTACGGGACAGGTACAAAGAGAATATAATCAGCACAGATTCAGACAGCAGTGGGTACTGACCTTCGGGCTCCTGTTCAAGGCCCAGTCAGCGTACTTCCACACCACGGCCAGGTTGGGGCAGAAGCTCAGGAAATCCACAATGTACTCGTACAGGTCAGAGCGGGTCGAGTCCTGCAGCTCCCCATCCACAATGCGCACCCAAACCTTTGTGCGGATGTAAGGAAGAGGAACATGAGACCAGCAGAACACAGAGGGGCAGCTGGGTGACACGGACAGGAAAAGACACTATGTACAATTTATCCATCCATCCATCCATCCGATAATTAATTACGTTGGTAAAGAAAATCAATCAATCAATCAATCCATCTATCTATCTATCCATCTATCTATCCATCTATCTATCAGAGAAACAGACAAGAGACAGGCAGACACAATGATAGATCATTATTTTGGTAAAGAATAACTACTTACCTACCCACTTCCCTACCTACCGACCGACCCCATATTTTACACACACACGTTACTACTAGGGCCAGCACACTTCCATCAGCACACGCACACGGCGATGCCCAAAAGGTAGACGTATGACATACAGGTGTCTGACCTGCAATGCAGCATCGTCCTGGCCATTGTAATGGTAGAGAAGACCCAGTGCAAAATACCTAGTCAAAAAAAAGCACAGCAAATATTCATATTAATGTTTGGTTGCATTTACAGAACAAACTGTCTGTGCTTGGTGTACAAAGTAAACTTGAAAGAAATCAGGTGAATAGTTTTTTTTCCCCAAATGAACTAAATAATCACACAAGTGATTTTTAAATGACTCTGTATTTAAAATTATCATAGAAAGGATGGGTGATCAGGGATGGCTGGCCATACTTGCAGTGCTTCTCCAGCCAGGGGGCGCTATCGGGCAGCAGGCAGGCGTTGTCGGAGGCCAGCAGGTCGAGCAGACTCTCGTGATTGGCCTCGGCGTAGAGCTTGAGCAGCGCCGTGTCCACGTCCTGCCGCCAGCCATTGGAGCCGTCGGAGCTGCGCACCTCGTGCAGGTAGCTGATGAGAAAGCTCTTACAGCTCTGCACCTTGCCCTGGTCGCCCTGCGCCAGGTGGTTCAGGTCGGCGAACTCGTGCAGCGGCGGGTGGCTGCGCGTGAAGGAGGAGCCAGCGGGCAGCAGCAGGGGGTACAGCGAGATGAGCTCCCGTACGTCCAGCTGGCCCCTCCTGCGGGTGGAGGAGAGCAGAGCGGGTCAGCAGGAGAACGGTGTGAGGGACCTCTGAGCATCATAAGGACCGACCGCCACCTGAACAGCTTCTCCGCCAGGCCACTGCCCTCCTAAACAAGGAGCTGCCATGATGCACACTGGCACGCATTAGGGTTGCACGATATGGGAAATAATTCACATCATGATATATGAGAAAATTCCAATTAATACTGCAAGATTTATAAACCAGAAAGTGGAAATTTACCCTAAATAAATTATAGCCAAATAGACTTGCTGTTATCTACCAATACGTTAGCGGTGTTGCACCGACACAAAGCAGTGCCGACAAATCACTTACTTTTGCTCAATATAATCTCCATGGAATACAAAATATTTCCATACAGTGGAAGGTGAAAGCCTTCCAGTGACCAGTTCTTGCTCGCTTTTCTCCTCCTCACTTATTTTCGTTACATTTCACAAATGCGACATACCATCTATGAGTGAGCCAAACAGCAAGGACAAGGATGATTAAAATTGTCTCAGAAAGCGCATGCACAGCTACAGCAGCAGCGGCAAACCTGAGTTATTGTCACAACTTATCGTCTTGGTTCAACTATGATAGCCCTTGTGATGTGACAACTGCATATGCATAACATATCAATACTAATATCACGCACTGTTCAGCTCTACATGGGACCATTCCATACTGAGTCACCTACAGTATTATATACTCCTATTGACTTCATAAGCTTATTTGCCCCAAAGGTGTTTGTACCCTAATTATGATTATCTACATGTTTATTATTTGCAAATATTTATTTCTACTTTACCTTAATTTACTTTGATTTATTGTATTTTGTACACTTGCCTTGATATAATTTTTTTTGTACCTCAGGCCAGCACCTGAACCAAAACATGTAAGTGAAATGGTCGGAAATGCCACCTAACCCTCAAAATGCAGAGTCATCAGAAATATCTCAAGGCTCTACACAGGGACCTGCTCTGATGGGACACTGGTGTACTTCAAGACTTTTTATTGTTATTGTACAGTTGCCTGGACAACGAAATTAGCTGTACTGGAGGAAACACACACACTGCAGGCAGTTAGAGACATAGATGTACCCAACTGTATGTCTTTGGACTGTGGGGGGAAACCAGAGGACTTAGCAGAAACCTGCAGAACATGGGGGGAATGTACAAACTCCACATACACATCAAATCCATAGCCCTGGACTGTGCTACCCTCTGAGCCGCCACGTCACCTTCTGGTCCTGACGCGTTACTACAAAGAGGTGACTCGCGCAGCATCAGACCTGAACGGCTCACAGTCGGAGCTCAGCCATATCCCATTTTTCCAAGGAGTGAGTGTGAGTAAAAGGTAAAACGTCACATTCACCACGCACTTTCCGCACCTTAGTCACATCGCACACCTGGGAATGTTCTGCAAACTTCAGCAAGACATACAGCACTTAACTACAACATTAGCTGAAGACAAACAGGTCCAGCAAAGTATTAATCATTAACGTTAAGTATGCCAGGGCAGCAAGGAGGCTCACGAGTTTGAGTTTGCACCAGATGACAAGTTAACAATGATAGATGAGGTATGAAAATATTAATATGCAACACTGTTTTAATGCCACGTGAAATACAGAGTCTGCTTGTTTGAAACCTAAGTAAAGGCAATAGGATTTAAGTGCAATTACAGATCAGGAGAGAATGGCAGCAGGCTGAGCAATAAAGCATCGCACTAATGAAGCTCTAGAACAGGGGTTCTCAACCTTTTGCAAGCTGGTCCCCCCCAAAGCTGGTTCATTGCAGTTGGGGCCCCAGTGCCCCCCCCCA
>JAODJU010000035.1:12146679-12157945 GCA_026776725.1 Gnathonemus echidnorhynchus | reverse complement strand
TTTTTCCCATTGAAATGAATGAGCGGTCCCCATAAGGATATGTTTACCCTACATGTGTGTGTGTGTGTGTGTGTGTGGGTGTGTGTCTGTGTGTGTGTGCGTATCTGTGTGCGTGTGTCTGTGTGTGTGTGTGCACGTGTGTGTGCGTGTCTGTGTGTGTGTGTGTGTGCACGCATATGTGTGCGTGTCTGAGTGTGTGTGTGTGTCTGCACGTGTATGTGTGTGTGTGTGTCCTGAGCAGGAATGGCATGTCCCCAATGGTGCCAACAGGGATGTGGCTACGCGCCACACACCACCCCCACCCAAACAGATTGTCTACGCACCCAACAGAGACTGACCAATTTTAACTTATGGTTACTGATTTAATAGAACCATCAAAGGAAATACCCCCGAACCCCCAGGGAACTCCGCAAGACCTCTGACACGATGCAAACTCCGGTGCCCACTCATAGGCTGTCTCTATCTTTTCAGGGGTCCTAGGCTGTGCTTTACATGGGACGCCCCCCTATCAAGAAAATGACATCATTTCACTTTGTGCCAATGCTTAGTTTGCCTAAGCCAGGATCCGGGCCTGGCCCACCTAACATACCAAAATACTCACCCTAGGATGACATCATGGTATTGGCATTTTGTTCTAAAATCCAGGCTCACTGGGACCCTTCATTGGATAATTGTTTTGGATGCAGTGGATGGAAGTTACTGATTGGCTAGAATCATTCCCTGTGTTCCTCAAATGCATCTACATCACCTTTTATCTGGATTTACAAGGGAATGAGCTACACTAGCTCTGCACCATGTGCCCTAGAGCTTTAACTAACCTAATTACTCTTACCAAAGCACTGTCATTAATCCCTCCCGGTGCTCATGGTGTACCAAAGCACTGTCCTTAATCCCCCCCGGTGCTCATGACGTACCAAAGCACTGTCCTTAATCCGCCCCGGTGCTCACGGCGTACCAAAGCACTGTCCTTAATCCCCTCTGGTGCTCATGGTGTACCAAAGCATTGTCATTAATCCCTCCCGGCGCTCATGGCGTACCAAAGCACTGTCCTTAATCCTACCCGGTGCTCACGGCTTAACAAAGCACTGTCATTAATCCCTCCCGGTGCTCACGGCGTACCAAAGCACTGTCATTAATCCGCCCCGGTGCTCACGGCGTACCAAAGCACTGTCCTTAATCCCACCCAGTGCTCATGTCGTACCAAAGCACTGTCATTAATCCCTCCCGGTGCTCATGGCGTACCAAAGCACTGTCATTAATCCCTCCCGGTGATTAAAGAAGAGACTGGTGATAGAGTAACAAGACGAAGGTCACATTCTTGTACGCATTTGACTTGTTAAAAAGAAAATGAAAAAATACACTACATGCATTTTCAACCTACTTTATTAAATTTGCACACAAAGTAAATGCTATATATTCTGATAAAATATAGAAATTGAAGGCACTTTTGCATAGCTGCTACTCATATCGCCACAGCATGGGTTAGTTTCTTTTGTATAATAAAGCATTATTGAGATATGGCTTGGACAATAATCAATGTTGTGCCTTCTCTAACTGTAAAAGGCAAACAGGACCGATAATCGAGAAAATTCAAAACAAAATAATTAATCAGATAAACATTTTAATCTTAAAAAATTTGAAACTGAATTGTTAGTTCATTTATATGTCAAGTTTAAAACTCCAAACTTATTTCAAGAAAGTCAAATCAGTGCGTGCAGAAAACCACAATATTCACAGGTTATTCTGAAATGAGCTAGGATTGTCTGATGGTGATTTCGGTGAGTAAGGATAATCTGCAGGGGATTGCTATGAGGATAACATAACATTGCTGTCCGATGAAGACTATGTATGTTCAGGTTTTGTATATTGTGACTTTTTACTATAGATGCGCCACAACCATTCTCCTCTGTCTACAGACGTTTGCTATCTAATTGACCAATGAAAAGATGTTTGTATGAAGTAATCTATTTAACTAGTGTTTATGTTTGTGCTAGTTAACATTTTTATTCACGATAGTTGTTTGTATGGAATACCTTATATTGCTAATTTTAACAACTTAACATTGATAGCTAAATAGGCACCTGATACATGTCATTGTTAATTGTGAATTTAAAGCGAGACTACTTTGTATCTTGTTGACATATTTTCCTCACGAAAACAATCCACATAAGTCCAATGAAAACCTTAAACTGTAGATAGATAGATAGGTTTCTATTTGTGCTGCAAAGGGTGTCTCATTGTGTTTATTTTGTGATGGTTTATTTTGTGAAGTATTTTCTGAGAAAATGCATTTTTTTCACAGTCCTGAAATAGGTACATGTTTGTCATTGGACAGTGAAGATAGGGTGGTATTGCTCAGGGGTGGCACGCAAGCGCTGATTAACACCGACCACAATCGGCAGTTTCCTCTCCATCCTCATTTCCTTTCAGATATCTTTTCCGCACTCGGGACACAGAATGTCGTCTCTCTCAGTCAGGAAGCCCCGACCCACCAGGGAGATGGAGCACTTCTTGCAGTTGAAGCAGTCGTTGTGCCACTGGCGCTCCTCAAAGGAGATGTACTTACTCCCACCCAATCCTGAAAGGGGGACGCAGACAAAGGGGGCCATTGAGTTGGAACGCAAGGCCGGTGATCAGCAGCTCAGTGAGGAGACGGGGCACGTGGCCCCATCTGGCCTAGCGAATGTTAGCCAGTTTCCATGGAGATGGACCATGAAACGGGTAGAACACGGATCAAGAAGAACCAGCTACCTCACCCCTGATCTCCATGAGATCCCTTCAATTAGCTAGAATATATAAGATTCTTAAAAGTTTAAAGTATCTAAAGTTCTTCAATGTCTCCTGTTATTCAGTACAGAATGGATGTAATGGACAGTAAGACAGATTACTGCTTAGAGCCGAGCACTCTGGGAATGACGATTTTAGATATTAGTGTGGTTACATGGATTCTTGGTTATAGATATTAAACATGGATGGAAAATTGTAAAGATTATGAAGCAACCAGACACTGTAAAAGAACCTAAAGAGTTAAAGTGGATCTCCTGTACTCAGTGTAATGAGTTCTTGTGCAAAAATACTTCATTAGAATATGATTAGAAGATAGATGTGTAGTATATAAAACACTGTATATGGGTAACTTACATTGCTTAGTTCCCTTTCAGTAGCTAGAAAGGTTGTTAAGACAAAGTAATGAGAACCCCTCTCTAGGTTGTAAATGGTTGGGTCTAAGGGTGCAGGGTGTCTCATACCGCTGATAGGGGTGGTGCAGGATGCACACTTCTTGGCGTACAGGTTGCAGAAGCAGCTGAGGCAGTAGGCGAAGTTGTCCCGAGAGGTGAAACGCTGACCGGATAGCTGCTGCTTGCAGCCTGTGCACAGGAAGCAGTCCTTGTGCCAGGGCTGGTCATGGTAGGTCACCCCGCCGGTGGTGATGGGCTGCAGGAGGAGGGGTACAGGGTCTCTCAGACCTTTTAGTATCCAGCAGAGGAGTTTCTACCGGAAATGCTTTTTAATGGCTGCAATTCCTAATCTCATAGGTAAACACTCCGCAGCCGTCAATAGGGAGATGGATTTGATCTCAGATCATGTGAGGAAAACATGCTAGCTAAACCAAAATGGCCGCCTTGTTAACATGCATCCCTGGTCCCCTCCACTGGGGCCCCACCTTCTTGCACTGCACGCACTGCATGGCAAACTGCTTCTCATAGCAGGGCACGCAGTAGTTGTGGTTCTCCTTGGGGATGAAGCTCTTGGTGCCAATGGGCTGCTGACAACGCTGGCAGCTGAAGCAGGTCTCATGCCAGCTGTTGCCTTTGTACTCCATTTTCCTGGAGCCTTGTGGGGGGGGAGATCGACATGGGGCAGTTGGAAAGGGATGGGGGGACATACAGCCTCTACATACAGAAGTGTTTCATTGTCCTAGATGCATACAAGTTTACTGTCATGCGAAGGTAAAATACCATAACTACGTATTTTATCAAAACTGAGCTATGACTGAAATTGGGTCTCTTAGACTCTTAGACTTCATTTTTTCTTTTGTGACAAAATGTCACAGTTCAGTTATACTCAGTGTTCAAGAAAATACTTTGGCTACCTACAACACGTATAGGTGGAGTGTAAAAAAAATTTCAAGCCTATTTTCTTAGTTTCCATGTCAGCATAGTCACTGTGTTTTGCCTTTGTAGGGCGGTATAGTGAGATTATGTTCTGGCATCTGCAATAATACCACAGACTACATCTTGCTGCATATTTGTTTTAATCCATTACTTGCTGAAACTCATTGTGTCCCTAAGTTGTTTATTAAATCTACTCATCAAATTAACTCAAATCTTGCTGCTCAAAACCTTTGATACTGTAAATTATTTGGTCTGTGGTAAACCATAATCAGATTTATGTTGTTTATCGAGGTCATTTTGGGACGATTTGGCCTTGGAGTAGGACGGGGAAGGTGAGCTCTGGCTTCCCCTGGCCTCAGTGCATCCCCATATCCCCAGGCCTCAGTGCATCCCCATATCCCCTGGCCTCAGTGTGACCCCTCATCCCCTGGCTTCAGTGAGACCCCTCATCCCCTGGCCTCAGTGTGACTCTACGTTCCCCTGGCAGAGCTCACTGACCAGGCATGATGGTCTTCTTGCACTCGTGACACTTGGAGGAGTACTCATTGGAGTAGCACTCTGTGCACAGCAGCTGCTCGTCCTTGGTAGAGAAGGGCTTGTCCGCCAGGGACCGTTTGCAGTGGAAGCAGTGGAAGCAGGTCTCGTGCCAGTGGCGGTCCTTGTATGACAGATCCTGGAGGAAGAGATCACATGCTCTGTTAGCGGGGGTCTGGCTGCCAGCTCACTGACACGAAAACACATGAGTGACCTAGTATGACTCAGTACAGATCATAAAAGTATATAGTAGGGAAGAATGTATATATGACTGTGTGTGGGCCAAACCAATTCCACTTTGCATTTATTTTATTTAGCAGACCCTTTAATCTAAATCAACATATAACTCAGAAAGCAGGGTTAGACAGTCCCTGTAGATTAAGGGCCTTGCTCAAGGGCTCAACAGTGAACTCAATCAAATCAGGGGACTTGAACCAATGACCTTCTGACTTCAGGCATAGCATCCTAAGCCACATCACCTCACCTCACCCTACCCTCCAATTACTTTGCAACTATCTGAGCTGAAAGAGCCACAGAAATGTCATCTTTCACTTGATACTCAGGGAAATGTTCTGACCCCAAGAGGCAACATCATGCTTCAGAGCCTTTTAAGTTGACGAGGACAGGAGTCATATGTGAGGGTCTCAGCGTGAAGGATAAGATCACGAGGTGCTGATATGCACCAGTTCCATGGTTACTAGATTATCTTCACAAAGAGATACAAGCACTTTCAAAGATCAGATTACCTCATAATGCAGCTATGGTGACAGTAATTGTCGTAATTTGATCCTAGCAATTAGCAGGGAATGATTTTAAAGATGCTGTCTGCCTGCTGACCTGAAGGTCCAACACTATTAAGGTCTGACAAATCTGTCAGTGTCATTTCTAAAGCCCACTACATACTACATAATTACAGACAAAATCCTGCTTCTGTTGGACACTGATACTTTTTCTCATCTTTCATTTCCAACATCAAACATCCTTTTTATACACAATGTGGTGCATCTGCCGCCTGTCCAAGGAAGCCCGGGTTGCCCGGCAGGGGACTCCCTGGATGCGATGTTAGTTTATTGCAGGACACAGGTATGCTCTCTTTGGGCAACTTCGAGTCACTAATTTGGTTAGCCACGTGCTTTGGGGCTGTCAGAGGAAACCAGAGCACCTGGAGGAAATTCACACTAAAATAGAACATGGGGGGGGGGGGCAATTCAAAGCCCAAAGCCTGGAGCTGTGAGTTTAAAATATTACCCACTAAGATATGATTTCAGGTTTAACGCAAAGAGGGTTTAGTGAGTGCTAAAGTTACCACCAGCTGTTACCACCACAAATGTTTACAAAATTAACAGATATAGTAACAAATATAGTAACTGCTCAAAATAAAAGGTGTATCATGATTCATTAATGATGATTTAACATGAGACAGGTATGTAACTAAACCTTAATACATAAGTAATAACATAATACTACATTATTTGTGTCCCCCAAAGTAAAGTGTTACCATGACATTAGGTGCATTTTTTATCCACTGAAGCAGCCACTGATAGCGATTTGTAGCTGATCAGTGCTCTGGGGCCTAAGCTGATCAGCTTGTCCAAAAGCACTACAATGAGCCCCGGTAGCTGCCAGGATCTTCCACACTGCACCCGACCGACGGCCTGCATTCCACTGACGAGCACCCGACCGACAGCCTGCATTCCACTGGCGAGGCTGTGCTTCAGGAATAATCACACAACTTTTTTCCTGTGCTTCTCCAATCTGGGCTGGCTTCCTACTTAAACTTTATTTTGCCCAAAAGCCTCATAATCCAGATATCACAGATTTCCACAATTCCAGGGATCAGGACAGAGAGGGTAAATCAGGTAATTGACATTGCTGGCCAACCCTGGTGTACTGACAGGGATTTACAGAAGAATGATGGAGAAAGTGGCATTATTATTGAATTACTAAAAGCTGTTTGTTGACTTGAAAAAACACATAAACTGCAAAAAAAAAACATTTCATAATACTTCAGTGTTTAAATGATTAGGTCTCCATTTTTAATTGTTAAATCATAATTATAAATGAATGATATATGCTGGGCTCTTCAAATCTGGGCCTCAATTCCCTAAATTGTTTTCAGTTCTCCCATATAGTTAGTTTAATTATTACTGATTCTGACTAGCCACAGACGCTTCACACCTGGCTCACAGATAAATGAAGGCTGGAAAATCAGCAGGGCTCAGACCTTGAGGACCATGATTTGAACAGCCCTGATATAGTGCATCATTTAAAAGCCATTAATGCAATGCACTGCAAAGATTTAGTGTGTGGCTCACCAGAGTGCCTGTAGATGTATTAAGAACAGCTCACCTTGCTGTCACAGCCAATGGGCTTCTTGCATTCCTCACAGGTGTTGGAGTACAGGCTCTCGTAACACTTGACGCAGTAGGGGTTCTCCTCACGTAGGACGTACTTCTTCCCAAACAGGGACTCTTTACAATAGTGGCAATCGAAGCGGTCCGTCATTTTGATTCAGGGACGACTTCGTCTGCGATTTTGAGGGGTGACAATGTAAGCCTTTCATTCAATTTAAATCATCACTAGGAGCCCACTTGACTTTTATAGATTCTCTACAGACACTTATTATTAATCTGAGGGATATTATATTTTTATTAGCTTCTGGAAATAATTTAATGCATCATTGTGTGGGGGATTCCCCCGTAATGGCTGATTAATTTAATAGCCTTAAAGCACATCAGGAAAAAAAATTAAATAATCAGCTAATTTACTGTTCATGAAGTCATCAATTATCGTATTATAAAAGACTGGCAGTATCAGTAAAAACAAATTGTCATACAAATCCGAAATGGTCACAATTTGTTTGTGATACGTTTTGGTTAGTTTGCTTTCCTTATTTATATACAGCAAACACATAATTTACATAACGCTTTTATCCAAAGTGGCTTACAGTAGATAAAGGTGTTATAATTTTCCTGGGATTTGAACCAATAATTTTAGCATATTGAGCTACAGGAGACTTTTTGGAGAAGCTGGACTGTCTGCAGTGTTTAATTACTGCCCCTGCCGCCAGGTGCCCTAATACCCCTGAGCTTCTGTCTGCCCTCCAGTCTATATCTCTAAGAGCATCTCACAGCGAATCAACTCACTCACTGGTTCGTTCTGCTCTCCTCCATCAATGTCAGGATGATTACTAACGGAATTAAACCATGACAGCACAGGGTGATGTCACGCCACTGCCGTCGCTACTCACATACGTGACCGCTTCCCTCCCGGGGGGATCCTGACCGCTCGTCCTGTCTGCCCTGATGTGAGATCCTGCAGCCCAAGCCCACGCGACTGTTGTGGCCCTTCTCTGGGCTAGCGGCTCCCGGGATGCTCCGTCTCTCAATGAGCACCACAACGGCTGTTTCTCACTCAGAATTCCCTCCATGGTTTGACCATATAAGGAGGTAAAATCCGAGAAACCTCCCCCTCTCTCCCCCTCTCTCTCTCTCAGCCAGTCTTAACTGGCAACATACACACTTCATGTTTCCTGTGGCTTATTTATCACTTTCTTACGTCAGTAATTCTCCCCCCCTCCCCAAAATGAAACCAAACAGCTGACTTTTATCATTTATTTTATTCTTTTATTCATACCCCCCACCCGTGTCACCCAGTTTATTCTTGGTGGGTGTCCATCTCGAGCATTTCCATCGTCGTGAGATGGGCCACCAAAGAATTTAACCACAATTTAGGCCTCGGATCTGGCATCAAGCTGCCTGCCCCACCCCCCAGCCCCCAAAATCATTTCTGTGCATCACACCAGACGGACAGTGATGATGACACCAGTCATGTTCTCATAGGGATTTCCTGATGTTGCATGTGTTTGTATAGTGATACTTTAAAAATAATGTTCAAAAGGAAAGGTTTGCTGTTTTAAGGTAATGCATTCCTCAATCTGATATTCCAACAGACTGGAATTCTGGAAAGAAAAAACACTATTAAGTTACACCATCCTCCGAGCCCCAGCTCAGAGCAAAAGGGTTGGATGATGGATGGATGTCTTATTATAGGAAGCAGTCAGGGGTTAGCTGCTGTAGCTGATGATGATCATGAAGCATTACACTTCATGTATTTAACAGAAGCTCTTATCTAAAGTGATGTATTCTTGAGAAGGTAGGTTCAGACTGTTCCTGTAAGCCCACCTTCGCTGGGGGGCCCAGTAAAGTTTCACAAGAGAGAAGCAGCTGACATGCTAAGCTGATTTTGGAAAATGGCATTCTGATCCCCCCTGCCCTCCCAGGTGGGCTGCAGCCCAAGGTTCACATAATGTGTTCCTCTGAGATCCCAAATAAAATTGTTTAAATAAAAAAAACATTAAGTTAATTGCACCTCAGTGGCAGCCTTGAATTGATGACATAGTTACGGAGAACAAGGACATTTAAAGCAATTTAGACATTTACATTTAATTATGTTACTAAATTAAATTCTCTCAAGACAACCGACAAAATATTTTGGAATTACCTAACCAAACCCTGAATGAATATTTTTAAAAAATAGCAATGAAATTAATCAATTCTATTAATAATATATAGAAAAGAAAGGAAGAGAACTTTCTGGATTATTGGGAAGTGGGGAGTGTCTGCATTATAAAAGAAATGCCTTCCATAGCTAGAAATCCTTTCCAAGAAAAACCTGTTTCATTGCATCTGCCAGGACACCATGGCCAGAGCTGTGCTTCGTGACACGGCGTCTGCTTCGGGGTGAGTTACTCTTTGAGTGTTTTCAGGTTATTAATAGAGAAGCATGAAAATGTCACAAGTGGTTTCTATGGCGGCATCTCTACGGTGCTCCCAAGAGTGAGGACGGACATCTGCACTCTAGGAAACGTCAAGAGCAACAGGAAGCAGGAAAGGGAATCCTAAAGCCCAGAGAGAGAGGGGGCGTGGTCGAGAGGTGGGTGGGCCTGAGTCTCCTGTCACCAGCTGGTCATTGGCTTACCCTATCCACAGCTATCCCCAGCTTTGTGACTTAAGTTGGGGCTGCCCCCCCCACGCCGCTGATTAGGGTACTACCAGCCGTTCCTAAACATCATCATCATCCCAAGGGTGCCACATGCCCCCCCGATCGGCAACCATCTCTCAACACTATGGCAGATGCCATGTGCTTGGCTTGCAAGCCGGCATCCCGCACAAAGCTAATTAAAGGCAATGTAAGTTCCACTCAGGAACCTCGAACGACAGATTGTAGCAACAGCAGAAAGGACAACAAAACTGACAGCACATTGTTCCGACCGCCTACAGCATCCCGGTTCCCATTGTGTTGTACTGCTGGGGCTCAGCTAACATCTTGGCTTGATTTGACTGCATTTTCCACCAGTACGACACAGTAGGGAATCCTGTGTATGTGGGAGGAGCCTAAGCAGCCTTTTCAAAGATTTTCCCTAGAAATTACTGACTCCTTCCTCTTGAAATAAAGATGAGTAGACAAATAAAAATCACTGGAAAAATCACTTTTATCTGAATATATTGTAGAAATAGCTAGTCAGCTGCAATTTGATTCGCTTAAAATGAAATTAATAGTTTATATACCTTAAACTTACACATTATATTTAAGTGATGGGATGCTGATAAATTTAATATTTAGCCGAACCAAGTAATATTTATTTACAGTGTCTGTGTAGGTGCTTGGAAATGTACGTTAGAATATTTAGAAGACAGTTCAAGCAGTAAAATAATGAGCTATTAGCCTGAAAGCTAATTTAGTGCAATTCCATTATTTAATTCACCCTGTTCACTTATCATATACTCATGGAATTAGGTTGCACAAAACAAATAACAATTATACAGTCAGCAGCTTTGATAAAAGTAATTGTGGTTCCCTTGGCTAGGGAAGGTTTCTAGCATAGTCAAATGGAGTAAGCCATATAGCCGATATTCCCAAGATGATAAAAGCACACTGTAAGATTACGGGTTATGTATCATCAGGAACTGGTAATTTCATGCAAAATAATCACTGTCCTTCAGTTTTAAATTTTAAAATTTTTTGTTAGTTATGGTTAGGTATGCCAAAATATTCATTGAGTGAACTATAATATAATATAATATAATATAATATAATATAATATAATATAATATAATATAATGTGAATTAAAATTTTACAAATAATAACCATAAATCAATCCATCCATCCATTTTCTATACCAGTTTGTTCTATGAAAGGTTCTGGGAGTCTGGAGTGTATTCTGAATGCTCCAGGAGCAAAGGCAGGAATAACCCAGGACGGGGCACCAATCCATCACAGGTAACAAACATAAAATAAATTACAATTTATGAAAACAATATGAAAGTTCCATCCATCCATTTTCTGTAACCACTTAACCTATTTAGGGTCACAGGGGGTCCAGGAATATGAAAGTTAGTGAACTTAAAGTTAGTAAAGTTCCAAAGATGTAAATTGTTTTGGCTTTTCAAATGGACATTGACACGTCCAGGACATAACAATGCCTCGTTCTTAAGCATAACTGACCAGGTAAAACATGGAAAGAAGCAGAAGTGAATAAACATCAGCAGCATATGTTTAGATTGGAGGATACAGGGAAAGGAGATGCAAAAAGGGGGGGGGGGGGGGGGGGTGG
>JAODJU010000035.1:12119454-12133954 GCA_026776725.1 Gnathonemus echidnorhynchus | reverse complement strand
TTGTAGTATGACTCATTTCCTGGCGCGTACAATTTATATTAGGTCAGCGTTCACGGTTCGACTTCTGATATTCAGATGGAGTTCTAGGTCAAACTGGTTTGATCGACTTTCAAGTAATTCGAGTTCTAGTGAGTTCGAGAACCGAGGTACCACTGTATGTATATATATTTCTCCATTTTGGAGTGTACCTGCCTCGCCCCATCCTCTCCGTTGTTTCCCCAATTGGCCAGCAGGTGTCACTGGCCATTCCATTCATTCCTGTGTTTAGTACCTTTACAATCCCTAGTGTGTTTCCCTTCTCTCTGGGCTGCCATTTGGCCGAATGTACTGAGTGTGAGGCTGAGTAATTGTGTTTCCCTTCTGTTATGGGATATATGATGTTGATCAGTTGGAGATTTAGAAGTCCCTTTGACAATCATGTATTTTTTATTTGTTCACTTTTGCATTAGTTTGTTTTTTTGTGCCTTTGTTCCTAGTTATCCATTTTTGTATCTAGTTTTATAGTTTTGTCCTGTTTCACCTTTATTCACAGTATCTCCTCTGTAGTATCTCCCCTAATCCCTAGTGTTCGGTTGATTATTAGTCCCTACATCTATTCCTTGTATAGTCCTAATTACTTGTGTGTTTGTACCTGCCCTTGCCCTATTCCTTTGTCAGTGATTGCAAGTTCTGTGGGTCTGCTTGTGTTGTAAATGTTGCATGTGTGTTTGCTTCCTCGCTAGTATTCCCTCGGTGTATCCTCTTCCTCAATGTTCCCTCGTTGTATCCTCTGCCGTAGTTAGTGTTCCCTTGGTGTATCCTCTGCCGTAGGTAGTGTTCCCTCATTGTATCCTCTGCCTTAGTTAGTGTTCCCTCATTGTATCCTCTGCCTTAGTTAGTGTTCCCTAGGTGTATCCTCTGCCTTAGTTCTAGCCCTTGCTGGTCCTTGTTCTGCCTACCTACCTTTGTTTCGACTGCTCATGGTCCCTTTTTCTTTTGTGTTCGTTAAGTTCCTTTGTAGTAAAGTTCCCTTTTGTGTTCTGAAATCCACCTAGTGGACTGTCAGTAATGTCCTGCTCACATACAGTCAATCATATTTAAAGTCACATATTCACCCAAATATCATGTCATGAGACCATGGGGAAAAAAAGAAAACCCACATGAAGAATATGCAAGAGCGGACATCCTTTGTAATGAATTTAAAAAAATAGGCTCACAATGATTTATGCATCAAAATAATAAAATGCTATCACTGTCAATCAAAACCTACTTTCATGTGACTTTCTTCAATAAAACAAGGAGGTTAGGAAATGGGTAGTAAACTCCTTGTAGGAATATCCTGTGCCCTCCGATTTTGCACTCTTACAAGCAAGACTGTTGTAATAAGGCATGTGGTTTTTATTGTGAAACAACCATTCTTGAAAACCTTAACCCTCTTTGTAATACGCACTCATTCTTCAACAGAATTTTCAGGATCCTTCTTAATGGATGGAAATCATTGGTGGGTGGAAGTCTTTACGTCTCGCTGGGGATTAGAAATCGGATTTAGGTCTCACTGGATCTCTTGAAACGTCAGGCGTGATCAGAATTCCACACTTAAAGGTTTACTGTTTCCAGTACGACTCACCAAAAACAAGCCACAGAGATACAGTCACATAAGTAAGGTACTGAGACATATTGATGGCTCAGTCTACATCAGTCACATTTGTTAATTGAAAATAATTAATAAATGAGAATAATCTGAATGACATTTTATTGTGAATGTGAATCTTATCATACATTGTGTTTTAGTGTAGATGGTGCATGATGACATGAAAACAGTTCACCCAGAAGTAAAGTAAAAAAAAAAATGCTTAAAAAATGCTTCATACTTTTCTTTGTATAACATGGAGCTGAATCTTCAATGTCCATGAACATTAGGGCATCGATTTGCAAAGAGAGAGAAGATGGAAAGCAAGAAAGCATCCCCTGGTGATCTGATGATGGATGTTGGGGTCTGGCCAGGCTATAACCAGAGCTGGACAGGGTGATCTGCACCTACTGATCACCCCCCCCCCCCCCCCCACTTACTAAGCACAGGATATCTAACCCCCATCAGTGTCCTGCCAAAACTTTGAAAGATGCAGTGCCCTCTGTAACATACTGATAGAGGAAGGTGCCGAGGTGGGTCAGGGAAGCCCAGCGACAGACCCAAACACAAAATTGTGTTGGGGGGCAGAGACATGTGATAACTGGAGCCAGCAGCTGCACTGAGGCCCTCTGCACCCTGGAAATGGGGAAGCTACTTAAGGAAACATTTAGCGGCATTCTATAGCCATTTTAATCAGCTTCCCTGTCCAGCCTATCTTTCAGAAGAGAAGGGCAAAGGTGGAACAGAAACCTCAAAACATTTTTATGATTAAGAACATTTCAAAGACTATTTACTTTTCTTTCTAATCCAGTCTGGGAATATATGCCATGGGTATACAAGTTTTGTCCGGTGATGGTGGAATGTTTTTCAAAAAAAATTTGCCCAACTATGACAGCAAACTATCACTGGGAAATCAAGTCAAACTTTAAATTCTGTCCCATTTTTTAGCCATACTCTACCAAATTACAGAATTTAATTTTACTAAACTTGATTTTACCAAGCCACACAGAAATGCGCTTCACAAAAATTTGAAGAATGGTTACTGTAAACAGGAACTATCCCAGGAAAAAAACCCCTGATCCTGTATGACAGAGTGCTGCAATGTAATAGAAACACAACAATTCAACCAGCTTTTACCTTGAATGATATCAGAGGGTGAAAGATCTCCTTAAATTCAATGGCTTAACAAACATTTTAAATGATATACACCCAGTGGGCTTCTTGATAGGTAAACATGCAGTACCAGGTATGATCCCCTGTTTTTCCAAGAATCATTGTGTGGGTTGATGAGTTGTGTGTTTAGAGAAGCCTTTCTACACACCACTGATGTGCTGAGCTGTTATTTCTGCACTTGCGGTTTTTCTTTTACCTGTAATGAGTTAGTCCATTATCCTAAGACTGCTCTGAAAACATTAGTAAAGTGTCTTGAGCAACAAAACTGCCTCTGACTGAATGTTTTCCCACCAAGCTCTAGAACATTCTGCTATATACTGTAGAACTGCTTCTATTCAGTTGCAGCCACATGATTCACTGTTTGTAGGCACAGGCTGTTTACATTAACAACCATGAGTACCCAGTAAAGTGAGTACTGGCTGTATAAAAGTGAGATAATGTAAGAAAAACTATATACCAAACATATTAGTATGTGTTTACATCTATGCAAATACATTATTTAATATATACATCAAATATTTCCATGTATTTAAATATGGATTAAGGATAAATGTATGTTTGCATATACTTCACAATGTGCACTTATATAAGTGGCTAGAAGATGGTTGGAAAGATGGATGGATCTACAGAGAAACAACATCAAATCAATATCTGTTTCAGTAGCTGAGCACATCATTAGATGTTTGTAATTAAATTTGGAAATGGTTAAAGTATAATTTTAATTATGCTTGAATATTTAATGTATGAACTGTATCAAATAAAATTTTGAAAACTACACAAATGAACTAGGTTTTCTTAAATGTAACTGGGTTTGAAACTTGCATGCAGTAAAAATGTTCTGTAACTATAACTAGTATCTGGGAAGCTTCCAGGGAGAGGATCATTCATCATCGTTATCATGTTTTCATCTAAGGCCTCCAACTGAAGGAAAGTCTGCTTAGGTGTATCAATTCAGTGATGACAGGGTTAATTAATTACCCAGAAGCGGCTAATTAACTGAAAAAATGCCATCTTGAAGTTATAGGGAACTGCAACAGCCTTCTGAGATTACTATGTTAATGATTTTTACGTAGATTTTTGTCTTAAATTTACAACTGAATAGTACTGATTTGTTCTTGTCAAATAATTCTGCAAAAAAGGTTAATTTCATCACATCAAGAATAAAATATGAGCATATTCTTCTTTTTTGAATACATCTCCCTCTGGTGGCACGATTGAATGTATCAGGTTTATGGCCGCATGCTTCACATAAAGTCGGGCTCCTGTAGAGTGCATGTTGGCTTCTGGCAAAAGTGTGACTCGTCTCCACTCCTGTTCACAATCTTTATGGACAGAAAATCAAACTACAGCCATTTCTGGAAGGACATTCAGTACATGTGATATTCCTAGCATTTTCCTTGTCGTGTAAATTTGATTTTGAATTTTTTTTTTTTAATCCAGTCAGGACCTGCAGCACAAACTTGAGTGATTCAATGTAAAGTAGCAACAAGGAAAATCTGCAACTCTAAATCTCCAAAACCATGGTACACTTGTGGGTAAGGGTGCACTGTTATGTTTGTTTATTTGTTTGTTTGTTTGTTTTCCAAGTTGGGGGCCATGGGGGACTCTGCCACTAATGAAGGAATTTACCTTGTGATCTGATTCGTAAGTGGTCATAAAACAGAATGAACTGGCATTGTTTTGGTCGCTACTGTTTTGAGGGCACTAACTGGACCTATTGTGAAGGATGCAAGGGCTAAGATGCCAGATTTACACTAGCAGTTTACTGGCCTTCCCCAATCCACAGCTAAGATGCAGAGCTGTGGGTAATGACTAATCAAACAAGGTCGTGAGTAGAAGCAACTAAACTGAGGGATATGTTTCCTTCTACAGGAATGCCAGGGTCTGTGATGGAGGGTTGCTGCCCAGTTTGCCCCACAGGGTGCTATTCTGGGCATATTCACTGGGTGGACACCTTGGGGCACACCCAGGACATGCTAAAAAGATTATACCTCCCAGGTGACTTGGGAAGGCCTGGGGAATTTCCCAGAAGGAGTTACAGTATATTACATTGGAAAAAGAGGTCTGGTCTGACCAGCCCAGCATGCTGCTACTGTAGTTTGCACCAGGAGAAGTGATATATATGTGAAAGGATGAAGTGTCACAGTAATCACAAATTCAACTATTTTTATTCCACTGTATGTATGGATGTCACACTCAGCTGAAGGTGTTCAACAGATATTTCTTAATATATTATATACAGGCATATTAAGATAATATATATATTATCTTATTTTATATATATATATATGTGTGTGTGTGTGTTACTTGGACACAACCAAGTAATCTGCCTGAAGCTAAGCATGTTTGGGTCTGGCACTTGGATGGGAAACCAACTATGAAAGCTGGGTTCCTGCTGGAGGAGGTGTTGGTGTGGCCAACAGGTTAGCCCATTCTGTGGTCTGTGTGGATCCTGGTGCAATGACAGGGACACGGTGCTGTAAAAATGATGCTGTCCTCGGGATGAGATGTAAAAATCGAAGTCATGACTGTCTGATGTCATAAATGATCCTTGGGCATCTTTAGAAAGAGTAGGGGTGGTACCCTGATGTCCTGGCTAAAGTTACCCACTGTGGCCCTATCAAATCTGGCCTCCTAATCATCCCCCTGTATCTAATTGATGAATTCTCTCCTGCCCCTTCACCACCTTAGCTACTATATGGTGAGGGTACTGGCACAGAATGACTACCATCATATCATCCAGGTGGCTACTATACAGTGGTGGTTCTTAAAGTGGCTCCCCATTGGTTCTGTAAAGCCCATTGAGTGTTTGAAAAAGCGCAATATAAATGTAACTTTCATTCATTCATATAAAAAAGGTGGCATGGTGTTATGTGGATTTCTTTCGGTGAGTGTGATAACAGGTTTTATTTTATGAAAAACGCATAAACGAGCGATGATTGATGAAAAACGACATTTCCCACAATACCCCGCGCCATCGTAACTGCTGCTTACGTAGAATTTCTGAGACGATGGTAAGGAGAAATCCATGGGTTGTTAAACGCCAAAACTTATGATACTTACGGAAAATGTCAATATATCACGATGAGGTAGAAATTGAAGATTTTGAATATGACGAGGAAACGGAGACATACTATTTCCCCTGCCCGTGTGGAGACAGATTTGCTATAACCAAAGTAAGTCGGTTTTGGTAGTAACTTTTTTCACGTTGTCGTGTCCCCGTACGAAGCTCGCCGATTATCCCCTGTAAATGTGAAATGGTCAATCAATGTTTCGCTGGCTAACTAGTATGTATTTGTCATTAGATATGTTATCATTCGCGATTATCGTTTTGACATAATGTATATTCTAATTTTTTTTTTATTTTTTATTGAGCCCCGGTTAAAGAATTTAGACTGTAAACGAGCATGTATATGGTGATATGGCTGTTTTGTATAATCTTTCTTTTAACATTGTTTTTAGGAGGACTTGGAGAATGGCGAGGAAGTAGCAACATGCCCGAGCTGCTCGCTGATAGTAAAAGTTATCTACGACAAAGTGAGTGCGATCCGCAACTCTGTGGCGTCAGTGACAATCTGCCGGGGGCGAGTCTGCTTTGGGAACCGTGACTAGAGGGTTTATGTTGGTTTTCATTGCAAAACTTGTAAATGTCACCAGATCTATCTGACGACTGAGTGTTGTTATAATCGAAGATAAGTGGTTTACAATTAAGATGTACAGTCTGTAAATTTTATTCACCCTGGACTGGTTTAATGCAGTAATTATAGAATGATTGTTTTGTGAGCAGGAGGAATTCATGACTGGAGAAGTAATTCAAGCTCCAGCAGCAGAAAGCAAAGCGGAGCTGGTGAAGACCTGAGCAGCTCGACTCTGCTTCACTGAGGACTGGCACAGATTTTATGCACTGGTTCCATCACTACCTCGACACAGCAGAACAGGAACTGACAAAAGTTAAAGAAATGGACTCCTTTTCACTATGAAATGAACACGGTTTGAAAGCAATACACTGCTCAAAAAAATTAAAAATGAAAACTTTTTAATCAGAGTATAGCATCAAGTCAATTAAACATCTGGGATATTGATCTGATCAGTTAAATAACAGAGGGGGTCGTTAATCAGTTTCAGCTGCTTTGGTGTTAACAACAGGTGCACTAGAGGAGCAACAATGAGACGACCCCCAAAACAGGAATGGTTTAACAGGTAGAGGCCACTGACATTTTTCCCTCCTCATCTTTTCTGAGTGTTTTTTCACAAATCTTGCATTTGACTACGGTCAGTGTTACTACTGGTGGCATGAGGAGATACCTGGACCCTACAGAGGTTGCCCAGGTAGTCCAGCTCCTCCGGGATGGTGCATCAATACGTGTGATTGCCAGAAGGTTTGCCGTGTCTCCTAGCACAGTCTCAAGGGCATGGAGGAGGTTCCAGGAGACAGGCAGTTACTCTAGGAGAGCTGGACAGGGCCGTAGAAGGTCCTTAACCTATCAGCAGGACCGGTATCTTCTCCTTTGTGCGAGGAGAAACAGGATGAGCACTGCCAGAGCCCTACAAAATGACCTTCAGCAGGCCACTGGTGTGAATGTCTCTGACCAAACAATCAGAAACAGACTTCATGAGGGTGGCCTGAGGGCCCGATGTCCTCTAGTGGGCCCTGTGCTCACTGCCCAGCACCGTGGAGCTCGATTGGCATTTGCCATAGAATACCAGAATTGGCAGGTCCGCCACTGGCACTCTGTGCTTTTCACAGATGAGAGCAGGTTCACCCTGAGCACATGTGACAGTCATGAAACGGTCTGGAGAAGCCATGGAGAACATTATGCTGCCTGTAACACTGTTCAGCATGACCAGTTTGGTGGTGGGTCAGTGATGGTCTGGGGAGGCATATCCATGGAGGGACGCACAAACCTCTACAGGATAGACAACGGCACCTTGACTGCCATTAGGTATCGGGATGAAATCCTTGTACCGATTGTCAGACCCTATGCTGGTGCAGTTGGTCCTGGGTTCCTCTTGGTGCATGACAATGTCCAGCCTCATGTGGCGAGAGTATGCAGGCAGTTCCTGGAGGAGGAAGGAATTGATACCATTGACTGGCCTCCACGCTCGCCTGATCTAAATCCAATAGAAAAGCTCTGGGACATTATGCTTCGGTCCATCCAACTCCGCCAGGTCGTACCTCAGACTGTCCAGGAGCTCAGTGATGCCCTGGTCCAGATCTGGGAGGAGATCCCCCAGGACATCATCCGTCGTCTCATTAGGAGCATGTCCAGACGTTGTCAGGCATGCATACAAGCATGTGGGGGCCATACAAACTACTGAGTATGATTTTTAGTTGGTGCAATGAAATTTTGACAATTAACCTGCTGCATCATTTTTTCACTTTTCGGGGTGTCTTTAAATTCCACCCTCTGTAGGTTGATCATTTTAATTTCCATCAAATGATGTGGCATCCTTTTGTCCCTAACACATCACCCAGTCCATATCAGTATTGATATCCAGCATGGTTTTTTCCCCATTGAGATCTGGTGTGGTGCTGTGCATTATGGTCAAACATCTCCACTTTGGTCTCATCTGTCCAAAGGACATTGTTCCAGAAGTCATGTGGTTTGTTCAGATGCAAACCTAAGCTGTGCTGTCATGTTCTTTTAGAGAGAAGAGTCTTTCTCCTGGCAGCCCTTCCTAACAAGCCATTTTTCTTCAGTCTTTTTCGAGTTGTACTGTCATACACTTTAACATTTAACATGCTAACTGAGGTCTGAGATGTAGCTCTTGAGCATTGCGTGGTTTGACCTTGGGATGAATTTGCTGGGATGTCCACTCCTGAGAAGATTGGCAACGGTCTTCAGACCAGCAAACAGCCCAAACTTCTGCTTCTATAGAGGTGGTCACATCTCTGTCAGTCTCCATGCAAGTATTTAGTTATACGTGCACCACAGATGTAGAACAAATGTGACAGCTACGTGTATATTGCATTTTCCAAATTAATGCACAGATGTCTTGTTTGCTTACTAGCCCAGAGTATGAAACGCATGAAGAAAAAGTCTGTATCACTGCTGTTGTGTTTTGCACAGGATTTCAAAGGTGCTTAGTTTTGAAAGGGAAATTAATCCCTTAATGAACATTCTGGTATTACAGCCAATAGTAATAATCAAGAAAACCACACTGTTTTCCACCTTAATTTATAACCTGCCCCTATGGTGAATCCATCTTCCAATTGCTGATCCTAATGTAGGATGGGATGCCAGACCATCAAAGGATGCACATGCTCAGTCATACACTGGAGGTAATGTCCAGATGCCAGGTAGTTACAGCTCACTCACAAATACACAGAGATCATGCAAATGCTAGATATGCAGAGCTAGGATTTGGGATTTGAACCTCTGCCACTGGCAATGTGCCATCATGGCTGTTTTTTTAAATTATTGTTGAATGAATGTATTGGCTTTTTCCTGCCACACGAATCTAACCATGTATAAATAAGGGCCAAATGATGTAATATGTTTCAATGTCAGACAACAAAAGGGCTGGATATAAGTTGCTCTGTCTAAAATTGGCGTTCGTTGAAAACAAGGCTCTACACTGTTGTGTTATTACACAGTGTAAAGCCAATGTGGAATTGATGTTGATGGATTGCTATATTCAATCTGATTTGATCTCGACCAGATCAATCACAATGAAACAGAACCTATGTAAGTTTGATTAGAAAAGATTTGTAATAGTTCTTCATCGCGTTCATGCATGCATCGGTGTCTTTAGAAATAGATTTTCTGTAAATTCATCGTGAAAATGAAACTGCGGTCGTTCATTTTATAGCTTTTGGCCTTTTCAGAATCAGTAACAACACTAAACTCTACAAAAGATTTCGGGAATCTAGTTATTGTCTGTTGTTTGATTGAAGATTATAATTTTTTGCGCCTGTGCCATTGATACACATTGTTGTTTGAAAATAACAAAAAATACGATTAACCATTCACCTATGTATTTTCTTTGTGGTAAATCAAAATATCATTAAATTGTAACGGAGCCCCACAGATAGCCGAAACAGGTGGGTTTCTACAGTAGGACGCCAGGGGGCGCAAAAGTGGCAAATATGGTACGCACGCGGTGAACAACTCTGTCCCGTATATCTGCACGCTGCAAACCAGCTTCTGTCACCTTTCTTATAATTTCCAGGTATTTGTGGGGAAACATGGGTAAGTAATTAAACTCATGAAACATTACCTATATATGTATAATGTTTTACAAAAAAAAAACTATAGTTTTATGACAAGCGGTTTTTAATATTTTACTAAGGAAGAGAAACACAGGAAAATCAATCTAGACGACTCAGAATCTTCTGCAGGCAAAACATCATCCATGTTCTGGACTTGTTCTGGTAAATGAGTAGGCAGACGATTTGCCAGCTTTTTAATCTAGTGAAGGAAACAACCTGAATGAGCTTCAAAAGTCCTTTAGTCAGAGTGACACAGCACTGTCTTGGCTCAACAATAGTGTTTAGGTGTTGAATTCTTTCTTTCTGGTGAAGGTGTTGTTCCAGTAACTAAAATAGAAGAATACATACAGTACAAAGACATACACATAGCTATGTTAATTTTATCCAGAATTTTTTATACTTTCTTTAAACATTAAATATATCTGCCGTGTGCACATATAGTGCATTACTGGACTGCATGCAGTCACCGGACAGACCCCACACAGGTAATAGAATATACCTGGAGAGCAGTCCTAGACAATCACTACCATCAATCTGAAACGTCACAGAATTCACATGATCATCCTGACTGCAAGAAACAAAATGAGCACTTGAACAGACATGAACAGTTGATTAATTATCATTAAGTAGGCCTCCTTTAGGCCAGGCATAATGCAAAAAAAAAATGTGCACTGACTAAATCCACTAATGGTCTCGAAAATCAATTACTTTTTGGCACTCACTGGCTTCCAAATGTCATATAATATAGCATCCATTTTACAGAGAATATAAAGCATAGAAATCATATTGGTTACTTTTAATTTATAAGAGTTATATATAATTACACATTTTATGAATATTCTGATGTGTCTATGTATTACGCCCATTGAATTTTCTATTGGTTTTAGTCACCGGTCTATTGGTAAAAGAAGTGACATACAGAGTACCGTGTGCTGGTATGACGGCTCAGTGGGTAATGTTGCGCTCTTACACCTACAGGCTTGTGGGTTTGATTCCTGCTGCATGTGGAGTTTGTATGTTTTCCATATGTTGTTACATGTTTGTTAAAAACAATCCAAAAACATGCAATTGCATAAAGTGGTGTCTCAGAGTCTTAATGTCTGTGTGTATGCCTGCCCCACTGTAGATTGGCATCCCATCCAGGCTGTTGCCCTGCCTTATCCCCTGTGCTTCTTAGCATAGTTTCCAGGTTCCCCATACCCTTTATTGGGTGAGTTGTCGGTGGATAGCTGAATAGACAGGATCTATTGAGAAATCCATCCAGCCATTTTCCAAACCACTTATCCTTCTGGGTCACAGGGAGTCCAGTGTCTATCCCAGAAGCTACAGGCACATGGCAGGGAACAACTCAGGATGGGGGGCCAGCCCATTGTAGGGCACAGTCACACATGCACACCTATGGGCAATTTAGTAACTCCAATTAGTCTCAGCATGTCTTTGGACTGTGGCGGGTAACTGGAATACCCAGAGGAAGCCCCACGACGACATGGGGAAAACATGCAAACTCCACACACATGTAACCCGGACAGGGCCTCAAACCCAGGTCCCAGAGGTGTGAGGCAGCAGTGCTAACCACTGCACCACCAAACCCTATTGAGAAATATCTATTGGGGAAAGGAAAGGAAAAAAAAAAAACTTGCTCTGGTTTGTCAATGACTTGGTTTATAATACAGTTTAGAAAAAGCTGAAGAAAGCATTCTTCCAGTAATTCTGTATTTGTTTTACTGCTGCTGATGAGAAATGAAGCAGGCACACTCTCTTACAGCATGTTTACTTACACCATACTTCTTCTCCAGAACCCCAACTGGAAATCTCAGTCTTCTTAGACTTATCATTACTTTGGTCTGAGAAACATGACATCCGGTTTAAATGGCCCTTGTTTTTCCCAGAGGCACTGCACACACTCATTAAAAGTAAACCAGGGTTAGATAAGCTCAGATTTTACAGCCCTAAATTTAAAGATCTTGACCGGCAGAAGTTTCAGTGTTATGCATTTGATTGCCTGGTATTAATGATTCATCGCTGTGTGAATTGGAATTTGGGGCCATGAATGGTCACTCCAAGCCTTCCGAAACAGAACTGCTACTTGATCCCCATTGATTTGTGGTAGTTAGGGCCTAATGGTCAGGGAAGCATGATTGTGATTGAAAGGTTGCTGGTTTGCACCCCCGACCAGCGAGGTACCCTGAGAAAAGCACCACCTCCAAGCACTGCTCCCTGGGTGCTGAATTAGCTGCTCGCTGCTAAGTCACAATACAGGTTAAAAACAGAGGACACGTGTCATTGTTTTGCACTGTGTGTCAACAATCACAATTCTTCACTTACATATATTACTTTATTTTTATGTAGATTTGTTTTAATTAAGCCATAGCCATTGTAGGAAACCACAACAGGCATGTGAGGTTTCAAGCTTGGAGCCAAGTTTCCAAGGCATCGAAATCATTGTCATGTAATAACAGCATAAGGCTGGAGTCGGCGTGTGCCGTCACATAGACAGGAAGTGAAAGGAAACTAAGAACAGGCATTTAGGAAGGAAGAGAGAGAGGAGGACACAGATTAAACACTTGTCTCCAACACCCACTCGTTCTTTAACCTTTTCCAGCAAGAGACACAAATGATCTCTGTTTTAAATTGTTGTGAGTAAGCTGAAATGCCATGGTACAAGGAGGGCTGCAAGCGAGTGGTTTGGCAACAGTGAAACCAACTGATAGCCAGTATCGGCGTCCTTCGGTTGAAGTCGAGGGCACTGTGTGTTTATCGAAGCATGTTTAATACACTGGCAATGAGGTCGATACGTTTAGCTGCATTCCTGTCAGAAAGGCTGCAACAGCAGGAAGCCATCGACGGGATCCTCAGTGCTGAGTGGATCCCCATGGAGTAGGCCAAAGTGAGGGCACAGAGATATGGGGGGGGGGGATATACCAATATACCAGTTTGTGGGGGTGAGGGAGGGGGAAAGGATTAGCGTTTACATTGGAATTTCTGTTATAATGGAGCGTTTCTGACCAATTCCGGAAGCCAGCTTGTCGCTGTAATCGAAAATGTTTAATTTTTACAATAATGCCTATTGGAGATTCTCCTCTGCTGTTCTTTTCTAAATATCTCTCTGAAAATCTGTCACTCAGAAATGTCAATGGTACACCTCCTTTGCTTCCAGACCGTCACTTTGTAGTATACAGTGTACATTCTCTATTTTCACTTATTTAAAATTTCCTTTATTTAGCCAATGCTAATCCTAGGTTCTTGTGCATATCTTACGACCAAATGTTCATTTGTAAATAATACAGCTCACACAATTGCTAGTGACATTTTATGGATAAACAACAGTCGAACGCAATTTTAAACACTTCACGGTTATTCTCTTTAATTCAAAATAGAGACGACGGCTCTACATATTTACATAGTTTTAATGAGGAAGGGTTTATAAGAAGCACACGGGGGTAATTACATTATAATTGGTAGCTTATGTCTTATGAAACAGGCTTAAAAGGTATAAACACATCAGGACACTCTGATATTCTCTGATTAACATGAACACGGGAGTAACAAAACCTATAATTTTCCTTGCCTCCCCCCCCCCATCTGTCTGTGTGTGTCATGGTCTCAGAGCAAGCTTCCCGGCTCGCCCCTGATCCTCATCACTCCCTCTGGGCCCAGCAGTCCCGCCTTCTCCACTTCCCGCCGCCTCCGCTTCTGGCAGTCCCAGCTGTCCTGCCTAGGCAAGGTAACGCCCACCCACCCACTCGCTCTCTGTTTACCGTCTGGGCTCAGTGAACAGCCCGAGGAAATGGTCTTTCTGGGGGTCAGAGCTCTGTATTTGAAATTTAATATGATTGAGTCCAGCATGTAGGAGAATTGAAGAGCATGTCATACACCAGTGTATTTCAGAAGTCCGTTTGGTGTCCATGTTGGGTCACATTGGTTCAGCTTGTGCTGTATTAGATGGGCTGGTGCTTTGGCCAGTCTGGTATTGAGCTGCTGGTTTGATCTGAAGTGGTAGCTGGTCCAGAAAGTTTGAGGAGCGCTGCTTTAATGGCGTATCTGTGCTGTTTGGGTGTAGAGGGAGGCGATGTGGGTCTTGCTAGCGGTTCTTCACCTTTGACCATGGCTGCCTGCCGTCCTACCAGGTTATTCCCATCTCCACCCACCTGGTGAACAGCGGGACCAATGTGGGCATCACACAATGCCTGGAGCACATGGTGGGGGGCGTGCGGGCCAAGGTTCGAGAGGTGAGTTTGTCATCGGGGGGCGGGGAGGGGGTCACGTTGGTATACATTATGATGGAAGCTTTATGGAAATATGCATCTATAAGAAATGGATACTGATGAATGCTTTAGTAAGTAATGAGCTGTCACTTTAATTTGCCGTTAAGTACATCAACATGCCAGTGAGCATGTGTGAACTGTGTGTCTCACTGTGCCTTCTTACCTTAAATCTCTGGCGTGTGGAGAAGGTCAGTACATCGTCACTGTTGTGCGACTTAATCCTCCTGGTTTAAGTGTTAG
>JAODJU010000035.1:12108757-12119354 GCA_026776725.1 Gnathonemus echidnorhynchus | reverse complement strand
CCCCCCCCCCCCCCCCCCCCCCCCCTTTGAGTCAGTCCTTTCTGTTTTCAACAGATATTTCTGCATGCCCATGCGAGTCCTTTGATCTCGATTTCTTTAAAGCACAAAGCGCAATGAAATAAGAGAATTGAGTCTTTCTGGCTTTTATCCTACAAGCCGCGCAGTGAACGCACGTAAATACTGTTAGCATAACTAATACATAATCAGACATATATTGTAACAGATCAGGGCAGTAATCTGATCCCTTCAGTTTCAAAGTTCTTGCGGCGTCCACGTCGCAATCAAGGCTCTGCTCCCGGTTTCTAGTATTTTTGTCGGCCACTGAATTCGTTTTTTTTCGTATTTTACAGACTTGTCAAATGTAGGGAAAGTGCTTGGCGGGTCGCAGATTAACACACAGCCATAGGGAAATGAGACTTATTTTTGCGCAGGAGTGACAGGCTCTCCTCTCTGAGTCCTGCTTCGGGAGGGGTGACGTCACCAGGCAAATTAGTGGGCTGTGCTGAAGGTAGACAGAGAGAGAGAGACGGGGAGGGAGGGAGAGTGGAGTTGCTGGGCCTGCTAAGGGAAAAAAACGTCCTGAAAAGATAGTCCAAACGGATTTCGTCTGACTGCTTACGGCACATCCGAGCTTGCAGAAAGGTGTATTTGTTACCGGCGTACCAGCTTTAATTTCCACGCCCGATTCGATCCGGACTTTACACTAAAGGTAAGACGGCAAAAAACCATCGGGAACTAAGCGCAAAGTTGGTGCGGCCGCTTTGACGTGAGATGCGGGCGATGCCCGGGCGCGTTTCGTGCTCCAGGATCGGTGAGGGGCTTGGGGTGGGGGTTCGGGTTCTTTTGGAGGGAGGGGGGGTTTGAAGACCACGACACCCACGTATGGTTGGGGACGCCGGGGCCTGCGTTGGCAGAAAAGTGCAAGCCCGATCTGGGGTGCCCATGCCGCTGGAGCCGCCCGATCTTTCTCCGGGCTCCGCCGCTTTTGTGCAGGCGTGTGAATTGCTTGCGTTTTCTCCGCATATACAATAGATGGGCGCTTTGGTGTCGCATGGGCTCGACGGCGTTTCGCCTTGCCAAAACATTGTCTCCCCGTCAGTGTATACAATTTGTATCCTTGCGGGATAACTAACCGGTAACAAAGCGATCGGCTGGTGAATCGGCGCTTAAGTAGGTGAGCCGCAGCGATGAAGGTTAAACAATGAAACGGCAGTATAAGGCAGCCAGCGAGCGGTGGAGGTACCCAGCGCTGTCCCGTTTTTAAGCGCCGGGACCAGTCTGGTTGTTATTCCCATCTGTCGTCGAACACGCTGTTTGACAGCCCTTTTAAAATATTATGAAGGACTTGCACCGTAGCTGTCAATTTTTCTTTGCCCTTTTAAAAACGTGTTTCCCCCTGTTTTATTACTACAGCCTGGGTGATACTGCAGATTTGCACTTGGATGAAAAGGAATTCAAACAAGTAGTTATTGACACCCACCGTGCAGTTCGAGAGAGTTCGGGGACTTGGCGTGAATATGCCAACGTGGGCTGGTCCGCCTGCATTTTCCATTTTACAAGTGTGTGTGATCCCTGTTAATTATTGATAGGCATATCAAACTGAGTGGTTTTTAATTAATTTTCTAGTTAAAAAAATTGATAGTTTTAAATTGATACTATATATTTTATTGGGCAAACTTTATATGATATACATTATGTGGTTTTCATAATTATGGATTATATATATATATATATAATCAAAACTTGCAGGGACGTGTCTTCTTTACACATTATTTAACACAGAGGTTTAATCCGTTGAGATTTGTGGTTTTCCTAGGAATATGCTGGTCCTTGAAAAACATGACGATATTTTGTAAAACAGTGTTATTCACACTTGGTCACTTCTCCATGTGCGGTGTTTCCCCTTTCACTCCAGAGATGTAATGTTTTTTATATATTCATTGTGCAATCGCGGTACTCTAGCTGCTTAAAAAGAACTTCAGCCTACAGCCCGAGCAGATGGCTGATTTCACATTTAACGACCGTTTTGCCTTCTTGATTTCCTAAACTGTAACTTTCTTGGCGATTCCTGTAATGGTTTCATTTAACTTTTCTTTCAAAGAGCTTAATATTATCATTCCCAGTTATGAAGCAAAAGCTGGGCATGAAGTTATTGCATAAATTAATATATAAAGTTGCTCCAGGTGTCGCGAGAGGGGGGTGTTGTTATAGCCCCTACTGGAAATGTCTGAATATTTATAGGGACTTTTGGGGTGGGCGATGAAGATTGCTGCCCGGAACAGCTCCCAGTTTTGCAGCGAAGTCAATTACACTGCATTTATTAGCACACCTGCTGAAAGCTGTGGAATTGAATTTATTTTATTTTGTAGTGTTTAAGCCGAAGTTGACAGTGCGGTAAGCTAGATATGAGTACAAAAGTCAGAGGGCGCTTATCTTACTGGCCACACCACACCTACTACATCATTGTAATTGTGGGTTGTGGAACAGGGTTGACTTTGCTCATGGGAGTTTTACTTAAATGTTCTGAGGGCAGAAGGAACCATGATTGGTTGAGTGATATCCAAACAGATTGTAGAGGAGGTGGGACCAACCCATATCTATGGGACCAACCAGTCAGATGTCTTGGTCCCACCTCCTCTAGTTGCTTGGTCCCACCCCCTCTACAATTTGATTGGTTCAGGGAGAACCAATCATTGTTCCTTCTGCCATCAGGACGTTTTTCAAGATTCAAGATTGGTTTATTGTCAATACAACAATATACACAGTATACAGTGTATTGAAATGTTGTTCCAGACAGGTCCCTCATGGTGCATTATAAAGATAAAAAATATACCACAAAAATTTTAAAACAGAAATTTCACATAAATAATGTGCAAGTTTTTGTGCAAGTAAAATTTTCACGGGAATTGAGTTTGTAATGACAGACATGTAGAATATTGCTTAGTCTCCTATTTACCCATAATGGCCCCATAACTTAAAGCTGCCTTCCCTTTAAAGCTGTTATTCCCCCGTGAACTGCAGGTGAGTGGAGCTCAGGGTTTTTAAACCAGGTAATCATTAAACAACATTTGTAGTCGCCGTTGTCTTTTTATTAGGCTGATGCTGATGGTGTAGAAGGTGGTGATGGAAACAAGAGGCATATGTGAAAGAAATGTGTTTTATGGCACCGGGGAAGGAGAGGCGTCACAATGGGCATATAATTACCAGAGTTTCTTATTAATATTCCTGCTTTTGTGAGAGTAAGTGATGCATTTCATTTACATCCAGAATAAGGAGCATGCTGTGGTTTTATCTAATTTTCTGAAAATGGGAATATATTTTTTAAACCCCCACCCCTCAAGTTGCTTGTGTGTAATTTTATAGATGCCCAATCTGTGTCTTTTTTATTGGGGTTGCGAAAATTTCTTTACTAAACTCGCTCAGCTGATTTCCATGTGGATTTGGCAATTTTCTGTTTTCTGTAACAAATAACAAAAGGTCAATAAAAATCCAATAAATCATACCTTAATTAAGCATCACAGGCATATGAAATGAGGTTCAAAAATAGAAAATTATATATATATATATATATATATATATCCAAATATCCATAGGCTGGATAACTGCCACCTTTTACTAGATTTCAGAGTTTTTATTCTGGTGACATTTTCCAGACGATTATGGCTGATTTATGGAAAAAGCTAAGTGGAACCTGGAATACAATTAATGTACAATTTAACATTAATTTGGAGCCACAAAATTCTGATGTACAAGTCCAAAAGGAGCATTTATTGTGGTTATTTTGGGTATTGTGTTAGTTGTACACAGATTGAAGGTGCAGTACCCAAACTAATACTTAAACTGAAATTTCAGTAACGTGACAAGTTCTTCTGCCACCTCCCCACCCTTTATGGGTCTAATACCCTCAAAAGTCAGGTTGCTTGTACATTTGTTCTTCGAGTGTAATCTCCAATAGCACATTGGGTGGGGATAAGAAGAAACAGAACAAAAAATGATGAGAGAGAGAGAGAGAGAGAGGTCTGCACCCGAATGCCAATGACTGGTTAGTTGCTGATAGTGGCTGTAGTCAATAAAGGGAGCAAATTCTAATTATTGGTTTACTTTGTAGTTGGGGTGAAAAATGTACGATTCACATTATTGATAATATTGCTTTGAAATTCTGGAAAAAAAAACTGCTGTGAATAAACACCATCTGGAAAACGCTGAAGTAATCCCTTTTTAGTGTATACCTTAATAGACCAATGCTTCTGACAGTTTTATGAGACACTGATTTTCTTTCATGTAGTACCAGCAAGACTGATCAAAATGGTTGCTTGATGATTTCCAGCTAACCTGGTCCAGGAAATCAGTCATGGTCTTACTTTTACTATATTTGTTGCTCATTATGGCTGTGTATTCACCCACCTCTGATAATCAGGCTTCCCGTGGGTACTCGCTCTTCAAGAGGGCTGTAAGCAGGGTCCCAGAAATAGCATCTAGATGGTATCTTTGACACGGACGGTAATTTCAGTCACTCTGGGTGGCGGGTGGCACCTCCAAGCGGAAAACCAATCCAGGGAAGGTCAGGGATGCTCGGCTTCGAGCCTCCCTGGGTCTTCCTTCACCATGGGTGGTCGGGAGATGTGAAAGTTTATGTTTTGCAATCGACACTCTCTCTCCTTACTGTAGTTTGAACCAAAATCTAAACATTTTAACGTTCTGAAAAATGTATAATTGTAGCATTTGTGATTGAGTGGTCATCTTTGTGAAGTGCCTCTATTCTCAGCTGGGTGTTTGGAGCCAAGCATGGACATCTGGTGTCTTAAATGTAAGTTATCGTATGTCCTTTGTGTTTTATTTATTAATATTGTTGTTTGTTTATTTTTGTGTTTTGATCATTTTTTGCTGAAAATGCATTGAAATAGCAGTAAGTACACAAATCATGCAGCGAAATTTTTAGTGTCTCAATCTTCATTTGCCTGGACATGAATGGGTGTGTTTAGATAAGGGATTAGAGATGGATTTGTCACGACAACCACTGGGTTTCCATGACATTACATAACAGTAGTGTTGATGGTTTCCGGGAGACACACTCTTTGTTCTATTACCTCATCTCCATTTTGTGACTTAACACCTAGGTTGGTGTGATTGTCTCATACATCATGGCACTGTATTAGTTTATTCTAGTTTTTCTTTTTTAAATCCTTGAATAGCTTGGGCTATAAAATGACTTAAACTGTTTTGCTGGTACATATAAGCTTCTCAGGTGTTCTTGGCACACCTTGAGTGTCTGAGTCTGCAGACTGCCTCGTCCTGTCTGCTGCGCTCTCGTTTCTTCTGTCCGCCACTGCATATGCTCCCTTCTGCTCCAGATGTCTGCACTCCGACCATTAATGCACATGCTGCTTCCCGGCAGGAGGAATCCCGTGACGCTCGTTCTCCTAGTTCTATGCCAGCAGCTCTTCTGATTCCTCCATATCATTCCTGGGTGTCTTGTCTAATCCCTTTTAAGTTGAGGCAAAATGCCACAGCTCAACTAACCGGGGGACGATTCCTTGGCCAGGGTCTGGAGCCATCTATGCAGCAGAAGGATCGGGTGGGAAACAGGCCTGTGGTTCCATTACTGATTATTAGATGGTTGAAATCTGCGAGATCCTTATTGGAACAGAGGACCCTTTGATTCGAGCTATTGGCAACCAACAGGGAATACAGCATCAGCCACACCAGCCTCACGGTGAAGGTTCAGACGATTTGGAAAGAACAATGGTCTGCTCTGGGGGCCTGTGCTGGAATGTGTCATGTTTGTGTTTATGAAACGCAGATTCTATGATGTCACCATTGACTTGTGTGTCTCCTGCTGTTTTGTTTGATGACCCCCCCCCCCCCGTTCCCCTTCTCTTCATGGTGTCCATATACATTGTTCATCTATTCTTAGAAAACCACCCCTGAAAAAATTTCTAGTCATTTTTATTTATCTCAGGAGGTGCCTCCTTGACTAATACCTTCCTGTATTTTTGCATGTTGTTTTGTACGTCTGCCTGTTTATTGAATGTAGGACTGCTTGACTCCCTGAGAGGTTTGTGCTGGTTGTAGACAGAATCATCTTATGTCTAATGGCAGCGTTCGCTAGGATTTATGACATGAATAACGACAGGTGAACACACTAGGGAGAAATGTGAATAGTAAATTCTTAGACTCTCAGCAGAAGTTGAAGGAATTTATTGTTCTGGCACTTTGTGGTGCTGTGTTAGTCATGTTGTTGTGTGGGATTCGTGGCTGAGCAAAATGGTCAATGAAAGACACAAACTTAATTTCCTTTTGAATTGAAGTTGACCGACCGAGTTGCTTCGGTCGTGGATGACCTGTGATAACATTCAGTTGCACATGGAATGCATGATCACTCATTCTTGAGGGCAGTTTCACTTCAGAACAAATGCTTATTTTATCAGGCCAGTTTCCCTGCATTTCCAAAGCGAACTGTAACACTTGCCTAATATTTAAAAAATTGCTAAAGTCAGAGAGCAACATTTAAGTCATGGAGGGAAAAAATATTGGTTGTAAGTCATTTTAAAAAGGATCACCCTGCCTTTTGTTGGTATTGTCCTTTGTGTCTGGTAGACATTTATAGATAATGATGTTGGAATGATAACTGGGAATTGTATGGAACTGCGTGATTCTTTCTGTGATCCACCCAGAGGGGAGAAAAACAGCCAACGGCCTCATTTAATTACTTACAGCATCTATAGCTGTTAACGTATGAATGCATTAGATGTACTCTGTTTCCTGTTGAGTGCGGTACCTCACTCCTTTAAAAAGCGTTTGATCTGCATCCCCACTGCTGGCACTGTGCTCTTTTGTAGCAGTTTCTTGGAGGGGAGCCAATCAGGAACGAGCACATCCCTGTGATCCGGGGAACATCGAGTGCCTGATCCCTCCGGACGTTCTGACCTCCGCTCGTAGCTTCAGGTAGTCAGATGTGATGGGTGATGCTTTGATCATTAATGGATTTTGTGGATCCCTTGCAGTTTCAGGTCCAGGCTAATAATCATTGTTAAATTGAACATTTATTATTCTTTTGGCATGTGGCTCTGCTGGTTAGCACTTGGTGTCCACATTTGGAAGGTTGCCGTTTCAAATCCCATAGTCAGCAGACTGGTTTCACCATTGGGACCTAATGCAAGGCCTTTAACCGAAATTGCTCTAGGGATTGGCTGACCCTGCATTCTCTGTTGTGCATTGCTTTGGATAAAAGCATTGGCTAAATAAATGTAAATAATACATTGTGGTCTGCAGCTGACAGACCACGAGTTTCCTTTGTGCCCACTTTGCTATTGGAGTCTCATTGAAGGCCTTGGAGGTTAAGCATAACTGAAGATAAAATCTTTTATTCTGCATGATTTACTGTGTCATTAAGACTGTGCACAGTGTAAATGGGGGGGGGGGGTACCACATTTTTAGCCTGTTGACAATGCAGTATGCTAAGGTCTCCCTTCTCGCCTATTCCAAGGGATGGTAAAACTGTGGGTTTAATTAACACTCGCCTTAATAATTTGTCATGTTGTAAACTTAGAAGTGCTTAAGAAAGCACTAATTTTAAAAGACCAAGAGAGACGGGCTGGGAAAGGCCCAGTCGTGTTCAGCTTCCTGGTTCACAGAGATGAAATTATGGCTCCAGTAAGAGTGTAAACGCAAGCTTTTGTTAGGCCGCGCCGTCTTTGGGCGTGTAACTGGAAGGCAGGAGCCCTCCTGGGGGGTAGTGCTGTGGTTAAGTCACGGTCAAGATGTTGACGTGTATGCAGTCATGCGGGGGGGAGGGCAAGACCTGGAGCCATGTGACCTCATGGCTCGGGCTCAGAGTGATCCCCTTTAGCATGGACTGCAGAATGTGTCTGAATGGGGGAAGGTGGAATAAAGTCACGTCCACTTGTTTGTTTGGTTTTAGAAAAACTCGATATAACCCTTTGTTTAGAAAAATGGCAATTTAATTTGCACTTTTATCAGTAGTGTTTTTTTTTTTTTTTGATTTGCTTTAAATAATTTGTAGGTGATTCTTTTTCATGATTGTTCAGGAAAAATATCCTGGGTCACTTATTCTGTCAAACATTTTAATTACAATGAACATAAATGAAAAGAATTCCATTAACCTGTTTTCACAGTTTAAGTACTTGTACATCTAATGCAGGTCAGGTGGATTATGAGAAATTTCAATGAGTCAAGGCGTTTGGATATAAATGGATAGAAAATGAATATAAATCTTAAGCCAATGACGAAAGGTATGATCCCCCTCCCAACCACAAGGGAATGTGGTCTTTCTGAAAGTCTTGAGCTGTGTGAGAGTGTTGAGCCCTGAAGTCACCCCCAGGGGAGATGGGCCAGTAGTATCTGTCCTTAAAGGCCCAACTCTTACCAGACTGCGCTCATTATCTAGGGACCGTGATTGTTATGGCTTTCCAGGCTGCCACTTATGCTCGCTGTATATTCAGAGCAAATGCCAATCAGGGGAGGTGATGCCGGGCTGCCTTGTCCCACAGTGAAGACAGCAGCCGGAGCTGAAGCCCAATGATGTTTCAGATCTGTATGCTCGAATTGGCTGGTGAAAGCAGAGGATGCAAAACAGAAGTCACCATGCAAGGAAAGAGTGGCCGTTATCAGTCCGGACACATCCTTTATTACCACAGAAGGCTTTCATCTTGGTCTCTCTCCTTTTTTGTGGGGCTTTTCATTCAGCGAACTTGCTGAGCGTGCAGTGTTGTGGTCTCGGGGTGTTGATGATTCTATCAGCTTTTCTTTAACAGAACAGGCCTTGGAGGTGAGAAGTCTTGACCAAAATGGGATGATTACCCTGCCGGAGGGGAACGCGATTACCCTGTTCTGCGGAGACCGGTACGCATGAGAGAGCCGTCATTGAGTTGAGGGACGGAGTGCAGGTCTGTAGGGTAATCGCAGGGTGATTGCAGTCTGCTTAACACCTGAGGCTGTGAAGACCCTGCGAGGTGAGCGATTTCTGTAATTTGGCCGACATTACGAATGGTATGTCCCCCACCCCGATGCAGCCGGTGAGTGGAAGTTTATTCAGTGCTGATCCTGTTTGCTCGGGGTGAGGGTTTGGCTCGGTTTGTGCAGCTGGGGTTGGGTTTTGTGGACACTCAGCCCTACTACTGCGCCATGGTGGCCACGCAGTATTACCTTGACACAGATATGGCCATAAACGGTTTTCCTGATTACTGCTGCGCTTCTATTAGTGACAGTCTAATAGTACCCCTGCCCTGACTATAGACCTCCCAGTACAGGTCATGGTCTTCATAGTAGTATTAATACTGCTATTGCTATCGCTAATGGTACTGCTGCTCTGTTTGCAAATACTGCTATAGCCACATTCTTTAAAAATACATTTTAGGTGAAAAGAGGTTCTCTTCACGGGTGGTTTGATTTGCCTGATTTTTGAATCTGCTTTATGTGTGGAAAGGATCCTGTCGCCATCTGTCTTTCTGCTTTTACCTGGATATGTGCTCCTTGGCAAGATGGCCGCCGGGGAGGGCTTTTAAACTTTCATGAGTTCTTGTCTCATCTGTCCCGTTCTGCTTTCCCTGGCAGTCACAGCCTCCCTTGGTTGCTTGGTTATGGGGGCTGCCCCAATTTACGGGGAGCCTTGGGCCCACAAATCAACTCTCGCCTACATCCTGAGCTCGTGTGGAGACGTCAAGCTTTTAGCAATGACAGCCATTTACAAGCTGGTGTTTGATGTGTTTTTGGCAGACAGACGTGTGTCTTTATGTGGTCTTTCTGAGGTATCAGGGACCTGCTGACTTGACTGCCTCTCAGGAGGTAGCCTGTCAGTCACCAAAGCAGGTTCTTAAAGACCGTTTGGCTAAAGTTGCCCCTGTACGCACCCCCTGTGTCTTTTTGCTTTCTTGTGGGATGTTTTATTGGTCTTGTTTATCTGGAGCTGTCCTGTTTATCTGGAGCTTAAGCCATAGTGAAAGGCTCTTCCAATCTTCCAATCCAGGAGAACTGGAGGAGATCTGATTGTCACACCATTGTCCCCATCACTTTCGCCAGAGAGAGGGCTGCTATTCCTAGTCCTGCATAAATAATCCTGACACATGCGACAATTGTTGTCCTTAGTGATTACCTCGCCTTAGCAAAACTCACAGCAGGACATACCAACAGGGCACGGTTAAGGTTTTATACCTTCTGCTATGTGTACACTTGTGTGTCTATGTAATATATGCGCGCACACACACACACACTACTGGGCAGGACTTGTTTTTGCCTCGAACTACCTCAAGGATAGATGAGTTGTGTATTCATACATGACTTTCTGCACACCACTGTTGTACTGAGCTGTTATTTTGGCACTTTATTTTGGCCTTCCTGTTAGCTTTAACAAGTGTCCTCTGACCTCTCCCATTAACAAGGTGTTTTTAGCTACTGAAATGCCATTGAATGGATGCTTCTCTGTACCTCATTCTCTGTAAACTCCAGACACTTGTGGTGCATGGAAATCCCAGGAGGGAGGCTGTCTTTGAGATGTCTGGCACTAGAGGTCGACCGATATGGGTTTTTCAATAGCCGATGCCGATACCGATATTTAGGACTCAGGGTCAGCCGATGGCCG
>JAODJU010000035.1:12087203-12098645 GCA_026776725.1 Gnathonemus echidnorhynchus | reverse complement strand
AAAGAGCAGCCGCTGGAGGACAGTCCCAGAACATATGGAGAAAGGTACCAGGGACCTGAAGGGGACAGAGGTGACATGTCTTCCCAGCTTTGATGATTCAGCCATATTGGGGTTCATATGCTGTTGTCGTTATGGAGCCCAAAGCAAATATTAGTGTCATCCCCAAAACAAAACATTAACAAACAAGCTGGTGATTGTGGCCAAAGGCAGGATGAGTAAACCCAATCATGCTTATTCTGTCTTGGAAAGGCTGGATGAATTTGGGCGTGGTGTTTTCGGAACATCTCGGGATGGGCAGATAATAATGGGCGTTAGTCCTAGTGCATAGGTGCCATGTCAGCACACACATTGGCTTCCCCTTTTCCCCTCCCCTACCCTGCCAATGCAAATTTAATCCGCTACTTAATCCAAGGCTGTTCAGGGCCACGCTGGGAACCGGAACGGATTCTCAAATTGTGGTATTTATACGCCCCATCACTCGTGTCAGCTGCACAGAAGCCTCATCTGTGTGCTGTGACGTGAGGATTCATCCACTTCCATGGATTCAGTTACACTGGCCAAAAAAAGGAAATACTGCCATTTAAAAATTTTAGCTAGCTAGCTGTTGCATACAGCTGGATATTTTACTATGAGCCAGGATAGGTATCTCGTTTACAAGCCTCTCCTAGAACTCTCCAGCACACTTTTATGTCTAAATCTCACGTTAAATGTCACCCTTGCAATATTTTCATCTTGCAATAAATTGATAACTTCATTTTTCCAGGCATTGTGATTACAAATAATACCAATGCTAGACAGTGGTAGCAGCCTTACCAGAATGGGATTTGAACCCTGGACCCTGGATGTAGTTACCCTTTTCTCACTTTGCTGCCAGATCTAGTAACCCCCATTTCTGTTCCAGATATAGCACTGACTGCTCAATGGGTTCTTACTACTGGGATTAGCGATAGGAGCTGTAGGCAGTGTCATCACCAGTCTTGCTGGGTGTGCGAGGAGTTTGCTCCTAATTGTGTCTGTTGGGGGGTGATCCTCAGCAGGATCTTGCTCAGAGATCACTGAGCTGGTCGCTGTCCTTAACGTCCATTCATCTTCTGAATGAGACCTCCTGTGAGTTTGCCTTCTTCGGCATTGTGGGTTGTGTAAATGATTGCATTAAACTTTGTGTCGAAACTTTTCCCTCCCTGCACGGGTAGTCGTAGGCCGCACATGTCAGTGTGGGCGACGGGACTCTCGCGGCGTGTCAGTGTGAGGATGAGTGCATGCCGTGGGCAATGACTGAGAGAAGCTGTCTGATTGCTTGACAGCTCGGGGGAAGCCATCCCGCATATCTGTGATGTCATAGCTTCATTTGTGTGGGCCAGTTAACCCCATCCCGATGTCATGTACCTCAAGCCTCCCCCCATCCAAGGAGAGCTTGTCTGTTTCCTCTTTGGTCTCTCTCTCTCTCTCTCTGACATGACCTGCATACCTGATAACTGATACCCTCTGGCTGTCCGTGGAGCCCTATAGCCTGAACCTCCTTAAATAAAAGCGGCTCCTTGGCTTTGCGGGGTTCCTCCTCAGGAGTCAGATTACCCCGGGGAGGTTGGCGGAGATGCTGCCACCACCACTTGCTCCAGGAGTCTAGCTGAGTCAAAGGCCTCGTTCGCCAAAACCTGCCCGTTGAGGAAAGTAGACGTGCCTTTAGATTTCTTAGCGTCGTCAGGATGTTCTCCTCCTGGGAAATAAGCACAGTAATTGAAGAGAGGAGAAGAGAGATGGGAGTCCCTGAAAAAAAAACTGAGCTAGAGATGAGGCCCTTTCTGTGTGGAGCCCGCCGAGGGGTTGTGCTGACTTAATGAGGCTGATGGATTATGTATTCAAATCTATTTCTGTTATCTCCATATTATTCTTAGTTTTCACAGTGAACTGAGAAGCGGGGTAGTGATTTGTGGGCTTTTTTTTCAGGGTGTGTGTGTATGTGTGTGTGTGTGGCAGTGAGCCACAGCGGGGTAGACGTGACAGGGAGTATCGCAGGAACACCGCAGCCTGGACTTGCCGACTTGACTCTGAGATCTTTGCCCGATATCTGGAGCTCCTTGGCCCATCCCCTTGAAGGGTTGCTTGTGCATTGAAAAAATATCCAATCGGAGTTACTGTTGTGATTTATAAGTCGCCCCTTTCTGCGCTTGTGTGTGTCCATGCGTTTGGATCATGCATTGCTGTCATGCTGCTGGTGTACATAAGATGCTTTGTCGCTTATTTCTCTTGACATCCAATTATTATTAAAGGCACCTGCCAACCACTCAGAAATCACCCTGTCCCGGTTTTCACGGTGAAACAATCTCATGAAGTACCAGGAGGTCTTCCTGCATCCTGCCACTCTGCATCTTGTTATATATTGAGTTGTTTCCTTTGGCATTCAAAGTGTCTTCATTGGTAGGGTGATGAGCTGCCTCATGTCTTTCTGGAGGAGGAAGGATGGGGTGTGATTCCCTTTCTGAAAAGTCAAGGCCAGTGTCACCTTAACCTGAGGGACTTAAGTTGGATTTTGGCTCAGCCAGTTTGGTCTCTTGGATTTCACCTATACTTAAGTCACTGTATGGTTCCTCCACATGGCCCTTCCCAGTGGTCAACCTGCTCATCTTTGCTCTTACGGGCTCAGTCTATACTCCCGCTATGGTTCAGGTGGTGCAGTGAGTTACTAGAAGGACAAGCACACAATGCAGTTTATGTAGGTTGGAGTTCAGGCCTTGGAGTTGAGTAAGGAACCTACCCCATTCTTGCTCACCTTTGGGAAGGTGGTGTTGTGAGTTACCAGAAGGACAAGTGCACGATGTAGTTTATATAGGTTGGAGTTCAGGCCTTGGACTTGAGTAAGGAACCTACCCCATTCTTGCTCACCTTTGGGAATGAGTGTGGGAGCTGGGAAGCAGGGAATTAGCTTGCTGTGGCAAGGGTCAGCCTGATTGAGAGGTCAAAGGGCAACAGAGGGAAGCCAGAAAGCCCAAAGGAAGACATTGCTGCCAAGGTTCCTGAAAGTCTTTCCCAGCATTTTCCTGGAACCCTCCGCCACTTGTTCTCTGAGATTTCTGCCATGTATTCATCTTGCAGAGGTGGCAATTAGGAAACATGGAAAACGCCTTGGGTTTGCACTGCCACTGTTCTCAAGATGGGCGGGTGTGAAAAATGAAAAATGAGCAGGCTGGCAGCTGGAAGGTTTTGTTTTGACATGTAGTTAACGGCTACTGCAGCCGTTTGTAGGCTTACGCATAATGCCGACGCCATCCTAACGGATAGCCTTTGCCTCGGGGCATCATGACTTGCGTCATGGTGAGGAGTTTGACCTTAAATGAAGGTGAAGTTGCTGCATATTATTTAGACATCAGATGCATTTGAATTCAGATATGTTGTGTGACATCCCCTGCATTGACTTTCTTTAAATAGATGCTACTTGATGGTGTGAGACACTCTATGCTCTGTGTAGAAGTCTAGAACTTGTCATTAAATCACATTTTTTTGACATCAGCTAAACAAGGGCAATCTGATTGTACACACCCTCTTGATACGAGTCTGAAGCCTGTCTGCTAAGGTCCATGGATCTCCAAGTCTGGCACCAGAGACTGCCTGATTTTTTCCTGCTCTACATCTGATGTGCTGCTGATGGTCAACTGTGTGTCACTGTGCTTGTCACAGTTTGTGTTTTTCCTGCTTATAATAATCGAACTCATGGGAGTTTATTTACCCAAAAATGTTCTGAGGGCAGAAAGAAAAATTACTGGTTTGGAGAGAACCAATCAGATTATATAGGAGGTGGGTCCAAGACATCTGATTGGCTGGTCCCGCCTCCTCCAGTTGCTTGGATCCACCTCCTATATAATCTGATTTGTAATCTCTCTGAACAAATCAGAGCATTTTTGTGTAAGCAAAACTCCAACAAGCAATAATCGATCCTCGGGTTGACAAGCTGTGTGGCAGCCGACAGTGGGACACGTTAGCCAAAGCAGCCAAATAGCCTTGCCTGGTGAGAATCTAGGCCTCAAATACTCAGCTAGCATCTATCATAAATATGTAATAGTTCCTCTAAATCAGTCAATCATGACTGCTCTGTTATGAAACTTGGAAGGGGGGCCCACATCAGGCAGCCATTTTCTCTACTTTTTTGTTGTCAGCATTTTACTCCTGCCTTTCCAAAACCTCCCTCTTAATCGATGGAAATATGCAGATTGCCTAGAAATTCAGGATAAGCTGATAGGGATTCTCCCACTTTATCTGGTATGATTAACAGAAGACTTGGGGGTGAAACAGCGACCACTACACACCCCCTGCCCTTTAAGTGTCGGGGGCTTGAGAAATGTCACAGCCCGATGCGACATAGATAACAAGATCCCCAAGAGTCGCCCCTTGTGCAGTTCACAACGGTTCCTGTTTCTCTGCTGTTTTCAAACACATGCTCTGGGTTAGTGGATCTCTTCGGGACAGAGGTCCAGCCTTGGCAAGCCTATGCATCAGTAGATTAAAGAAGTAACAGGAGTCTGGGAGACTTGGGGCAATGCAAATGCGACTGTTGTTTGCATGATGCTAAAGTGGTGGTAGTGGTGGTGGTGGGGGTGGGGGTGGGCAATGAGAAATCAGAACGCAATCACAGTAATTAGTTTTTCTGGGCTGTATGACATTTCTCATTTCTGATGGTCAGTTGGGAGAAAGGGAACAGTTTGTGTATTTGCGATTTGCCGTTTTAGATTTTGGGTGGGTTCCCAGTTGCTAAGGGGAAAATGGAAAGAGATTGTTAATATTGTTCCAGTTTTTCCTCCCCCCCATTCATCCAGGACTGTTTTTCTAAGGCATAACAGTTTTTGTGTGAGTCAGCCTGCCTTTTTAATCACTGTAAAACAGGAGAGGGATAATTATTTTATGTTTATTTTATGTTTATTAATGTGGAGTCAACCCTGGGGAGATTAAGGTTGATCTGAATTGATAATTTATGCAAGTTTGAGGGGGGGGGGAATTAATAAAGTTGCCATAAATGACAATTGCCAAATTTCAGTATACTTTGTCTCCACGGATGTATCTTATAGACACTGGGTTAGCTTGCTGTTCAAATTCTTTGTTTTACTGTTTTTTTTTTGGCGTTCATGAGCACAAAAGCCAGAGTAACAGTAGGAGGAATGTCCTCTATGGGTTTGTGGATATGTTCTGGTGATTTGCAGAAAGAAACTGTTGTGTTTGGTGCAAATGGGGCTTTATACAGAACCACAAGTAGGGATTAGTGTACCAGTAGCCCTCAGGAGTCTGGTGTGACCTGTGTCCTGCTTTCACCTATTAACAGTGAGGATATCATGGGATTGATCAAACCATTGTTCTTATAGCTGGTTTCTAATGTGGCTCTGACCCCCTAAGGAAGGATTTTCTAGGCATAAGAGGAGGGCATAACTCAAACTGAAGGGCTAACTTTATCGTTAGTCGTAGCTGTGTTTTGAATCACTGAGGGACAGAGTGGGGGGGGACACTCCAGGAAGCAGTCAGCTTTCAGCCGGGGCTAGTGCCCCTGTAGCCCCGCCCCTGTATACATCCCTGGGGACCCAAGCTGACCTTCAGACTGGATGATATTTTGCATGTGAGGTCCCTTGGGACACCTTAGGACACCTGTTATGCAAACTGACCCCCTTTGAGTTGTTTTTGAAATGTATTTTAGCAAATTAGAGGTAGATGCGGTCAAATCACTGTTTAGGTCTATCAGTGTGTGTCTGATGTCACTGTAAATATAAATGCAAAATGTGTTAATTGAAATACTATGATCTTATGACATTTTTCAGTTTTTTCCTTCCTCCCTTTTTAGGGACTATTTTTATTTGTAAATGCCTGTGGCCTTTTTAAATTAATGTTATGAGACACGAAAACACCATGTTTTCTTAGGCTTGGCCAGAAAGCTGCATCATGAGTGTGGTGAAGTCGGCCAGCGGTTACTCATTGATTGGAATTTGCATACGAGAACACAAATGTGTGCTGGGGACTGCTTGCGATGAACTGCTTAAAGCCTGTACATCTTGTGGTTTACATCTTCCAGAATCTCCACGGTAGTGTCATCTCGGCGACTCTGAAGGGGGGGAAGGGTGGGTTCCTTTCTCACCACTATGAATCTGTGTTGACGCTGAACATGAAACGTGGGTGGCATGACAAGGTGGCGTATAAACAGGCAAAATTTTCCTCAAACATGGAGGCTCATGTCTAATTATTTTTTTGGTTGTGGATTTATCTATCTATCTGTCTGTCTGTGTACCTGTCTCCCGATCTACCTATGCATGCTTCTGTGATTTTGCACTGGATTATATACCTGTCTTCTACTTGTGCTGTTGATCTTATGATAAATGCTCATTAATACTGGCTTCTTAATGTCACTAAGTAGAATGTTATTAAGCAATGTGCAATACATATAGTAGTGTAAAGTTGTCTGACCGTAATGACTCCTGTATGTGTGCACTTGACGATTTGAACGAGCTCTGTTTTTCTACATTGGCTTTTTGCCTATTCCCAGTGTGAAGCTGTTCACATCAGAAATCAAGCTGCCTGCCCATTTCCTGTAACTGCCTATCTAGTACAGGGTTGGGGGGCTGCTGCAGCCTCTCCCAGGAAGCTCAAGGCTCTATGTGTGTGTGGGGGGAGGACTCTTTGGATGGGATCCTAGATGGTCACAGTCACACATGCAAATGCACAGCTGGGGAAGGGATTGAACTAATGGCCACGGAGGCATGGGATCAGCCTGCTGCCCGCTGAGCCTCCGCACCGTTGCTCCTGAAAATAAAAAAGAGAGGCTGACAGCCATTCCTTTATGGTCCCCTAACATTGCAATTGTCATCTTCATCTTCAGCTGACAGATTACCTAGGTATCGCTGAAGTAATTATTAAGTATACAGCAGCTTCTTGGGAGTTAATTCCTCACCCTTGGGAGGCACAGTCGTCGTAGCCGTCGTCAGTCTTGTGATTTTTATATTTATTTCTCTTGGCAAACGGAAGAGGAACGAAACAAGCAGATTGTGTCTGAGAGCTAGTGCCTACTGTGTTTTTTTCACGTCCCTGTTCTGGGGTCCTTTGGTCAGGCCAGATAATTATGTGCTGACAAATCTCTTTGATGGTCACTCTGCACATCGGGCTCATACCCGTGTGGTCTTAATTTGGATCCAGGTGGCAGGGGTGCTTAAAATGACGCAACCCCTCAACAGATGACCTAGCGAATGAGCCATTTCAATAACCTGTTTTGTTCCATATTGGCCATGAATTGTAATGACCTCTAATGCCCTGTCCATGCCCTGCTACTCACCTCATTCAACTTTACTTTGTACTTCTCCACTCCACTGAGACAGAGAATGAAAAGGTTGTCCTATCACTTTATACCACTTTCCTCTCAGACAGATGGAGAGAAAGCCTTCATATTGCTTTTCATTCACTGCTTTATTCTGTTTTTTTCTGTTCACCGTTTGGAATAAGTTATGGCCAAAACATAAAAATGAAATGGCCTGTCAGCTGCTGTTGGTATTAAAAAGGCTAGGTAATGTGCCAGACTTTCTGCTGCCATTTTAGGGCCATTGCTTCCTATCTTCTAGAAGCATGATTCCTCTGCCTGCGTCAAAAGAGCAAGACTAAAGCCAAAGTGGTTCCATAGCTAGAATTCTAGAATTTTTGTCATGTGTGCAGACGATTAGCCTAGCGCTCATGAGGCGGGCATCAGCCAAATTTAAATGTGCAGTTAATTCACATATGGCCACCTACATTGCTTATATTAATGTTTCCAGTGGAGTACTGAGAGTATGTGCTAGGGTTGCAAAGGGGCAGAAAATTTCCAGAAACTTTCCATTCTGTAGGAAGTTAAGATGGGGAATTTTGGAAATATTCCTAGTTGGAAACTTCCCATGGGAATACATAGGAATATATAGGGATTAATGGGAAAACTCACAGAATTTTGCAACCTTACTGCTGTGATACTTTGAGATTGAGATTGACAATATTTTGCATAAGAGATGGGGAATGCTAGACGTGGGCCATGGTTTGACACTGCCATTGAGCAGTCTGGCATTTTGCTTCCTGAACCCCCTGGCGGTTCCCGCGCTGATCACGCACCCTGCACTTAACCTTTTCCTGAGCTGTAGGATCCAGCACTGGCTGGGCCACTGCTCTGACCTACTTTCTGCTGAAGCCATGGAACAAATGAGGTTTTTGTTTGTGTTCGCGGCTTTATAATGACTTTGTGGGAATGGCATCTAAGAAAGATCAGGGGAACAGTCTGATCAAAACTAGCTGATTGTGTGCGTGCGTGCGTGCGTAGTGTGCGTGCGTGCGTGCGTAGTGTGCGTGCATAGCGTGCGTAGTGTGCGTGCATAGCGTGCGTGCGTAGTGTGCGTGCATAGCGTGCGTGTGTGTTGGTTTATATTTACCATACTGGGGACCAAATGTCCCCACAGTGTGGTAAAACCTGTTGTTTTTATAAAAATCTGTGACTGCAATCAAAAAACTACAACATCTAAAAGTCCAGTATTTTGTTTGAGTTAGTTAGTGGGTTACAGTTATCATAGCTGGAATTAAGATTATGCCCATAGAGATAAATGGAGGATAATGATAGGAGTATATGAACTGTGTGTGTGAGTGTGAAAGTGTGGGTGGGTGGGTGATAAATCAGACCTGATAAATCAATCTCTCATCAGGGTGAGAGTTACCTTCTCCACAAATGTGGCCCAGCTGCACACAACTCATTCTAGGAAAACCCATTTCTGTCTGCCTGTATGGGTTTGGTCAGTTTGGTTCAGAATCTGTCATGGTAACTGTCTTTTTTAAAGAATGAAAAAACTCATTGTAGTAATGAAATGAATCTTTAAATATGTATTTTTTTGTTTATCCTTCAGTAGGTTCTCTGTGTGCTGCAGGCCCGTACCTCCAGGGTTTGGGTCACCTGCCAAGGTCCTCCCTGACTTTTTATCTGGTCTCAGTGTCAGTGGTGAAACTGTGTGAGCTTGTTGTAGGGTTCAATGACAATACCAAAATGTCTCCAATACGAGCCAAAAATTTTGATAACCAATAGTACCGGCTAATATTTTATATGGTCAAAAATTAAACTCGTACCTATAGTTTAAGGTCAAGTGCTTTACCGACTGATGTAATCAGTCAAACTCAAACAAGCAGCAGAAACTGAATCTTACACATAAAATACAAAAGGCCACCATATAACCTTAAGCTTGAAACAAATTAATGACATGACATGAGAAGAGATGCACAAGAGCAAACTCAAACTGCATTGTCTGTTCTACTTGACAAAAGCACCTTACAAATTAACTTCTTTGCATGCTTGCAATCACTTTTGGCCCTAAGGGTTCGTGTAGAGTAATACAATATTTCCATTCTCAAATGATCACAAACGACATACATTATGTGTGAGTTTTCCTAAGCCTTCCTGGATTTTGGTTGCTTCAGTATATTTGGTCGCCCTGTTGTGTTCATCCTCGCCTACCTCTATTGGACAGTAGATTGTGAATGTCTTTTGTTTTCACTCTTGTTTGTTTTGGGGTTTGGTTGGGTGTTAGCTGAACCATGTTGTGTCTCTTCCTTTAATTTGCTGTAGGAAAGGTGGAGAGATTATAAGTTTAGGTTAGTTTTGTTTAGTTTTGGTGAAATCCTTGTCCAGTGCTGGTTATCCCTCTCTCACATCTAGCCGCTGTAAATGAAGCTCACGGAAAACACAATTTATTACTCTTTATTATATGTAGCTACATGCACATTCTGTTGTGGCTATAAAGGCTGAGTTGTGACACTTACCGATAATCTTAAGTGCGGAGTGGTAAGTTATACTACAGGAAAGCATAGCTACTGTGCAGCAGTAAATAACGGAATAAACTTTCTGTAGTGAAAAGCCCCTTTTTTTCCTATCATAAACGTTTCAAGAGACACTATCGGTGCTTTATCAATAGATTTATGTTGCGTATGTGAAACTTGACTATGAGCTGATTTTATCAGCCTACTGATCCCTTGCTGGTTGCTAGTTTCTCACTGTCTTGGAATGACTTTCATTTGGTTTCTTCGTATGCATATTTCTTCTAAACCTCATTGGTGCTCTGCTCAAGCACAGTCGAACAGACCTTGGTAGCTTTCGATAGTTGGTCCAAGCAGGATGTTCTAATCGCGTCTTTGCTGGGACACGTGGTCTCTGTGTCTCTCTGTCCTTCATCGCATTCATCTGAGGTCATCTTGTATGCCAGCCTAGTGCCGTGTGCACTTCAGATAAGTGAGTAGTCTTTGAGGTTCCGCTTCCTTCTATGGTTAATCACTTATTACTGGAGCTATGACAAGTCATTAGTGGTCTAATTCCTCTAGGGCTCTCTGTCATGTCCAGAAGTGGCCTCAGGGCTTCTCCCTTTCACTTTTAACCTGACAAATTGCTCAACTTTTGGACTACAGTCACCTTGCTTTAAAATTCACTCCGATTCCATTTTGGAACTGGCCTTATGTTTTGCTTTTGAGATGAACTTTTTGAAATGAATGCCAAAAAAAGTTTCTTTCCAAAGCATATTGCAGTCTGTTTTTGCTTAATAGGAAAAATGATTCAGTCGGCTTCATTAATATTCATGAGGGAGGAGGAAAAACAGCCTATGCCAGGCAATGGAGGTACTGACCCGATTTAATAGGACTCGGATGGTACAAAACGGATCGGGTGTAGCAAACCAGGGGCAGGCTGAGCATTGGGAGGTATGTGCCGGGCTCAGATAATTGCCGGGCTGTTCTAAAAATAACCAGGAAGGCAAGACGGCCGCGGTCGGAGGAACTTTGGGAGATGGACAGAGGCCGTGGCTCAGCACTGGGTGGCCAGCGCAGCCGTTCCCTTCCTCTTCAATCCCCTTCATTCCCTTTTCACTTTTTGTTTTTTTTTTTCATCTCACTTGTGTTCTAGAAGGCTCGCTGAAAGATTCTGGAAAGTCGACCTTAAAGACTCTGGAGCGCTTCATCATTTGGAGTTATGGCAGTGATTGATTCCACCTCTGGCTCCTGCTTTTCAAAGCCTCAAACTCATTCCTGAAGGAGCATGTCTCTTGGTCTTGTATGTGGGTTGTCCACTGCTTGTCTGATTTTTTTATTTATTTACTTATTTATTTATTTTTAAATGTCCCCTGCTATTTGGCCCTGTGAAGCAGAACTTTCACACTGAAGTAATATTTACACACACTGGGAGTGTAGTCTTCTGTGTCCAGTGAGTGTACTCTGTTTTTCTATTTCGTGCTCCACATCGCGGCAGGCTGCCTCATTTTGGGAAGCTATAATCCAAGTGAAAATGGTAGATTACTTGGATGCAAATACCATTCTGAGGGATAGCCAACATGGATTTAGGAGAGGTAGATCTTGTTTAACGAATCTACTTGAGTTCTTTGAGGAAGCTACAAGTGAAATTGATCACAAAAAGGCCTGCGATGTGATCTACTTAGATTT
>JAODJU010000035.1:12052694-12063808 GCA_026776725.1 Gnathonemus echidnorhynchus | reverse complement strand
CAGCCCCCCCCCCCCCCCCCCCCCCAGAATTGTGATCTTTAGATGGATATGGGACTGCAAGCTGTTTCAGTAAAGTACCCTTCATTAAAGGAAGCCTTTCTGCCCCTAACCCTTGTGGTGATTCTTAAAAAGTAGCTTGCACACCTGGATACAGCAATTACTCAGTGAATATTGAGTAATTGCACTGTTGTATCTACAAACTACGTATTATCGGTGTATTTCTTACTAAGGCAGAGTAAAGGTCAGTGGTCTTTTTCACCACTGGTCTGATTTTGAACCAGCGTGCAGTGGAGATAAAGGTGAAACAGTTCTATTGCCATTTTTTAAATTGGGTTAGAGACTGTATCCAGATATGCATGTTCTTTTAGCCACTCAACCATGTACTTCGAACCAAACCCCAGTCACAGAGTCTTATGTTCTTTTATATGCTGTGTTTTTCCATTGTCATTTTTTATTAATTAGTAGGAAGTAACAAACCAAGGTGAAAATGAAATCAGGCAAAGAATTGCAACTACAAAGGAATCGACTTGACCTTGCCGAAAAGGAATTCAGGTAAAATAAAGGAATAATGTACTGTATATCATTCATTTTTTCATTTTTAGTCTGTCAGAGTGTGAATGTGAAATAAGACGACTGAATACAAGGATGCAAAAACATCCAGTGTATAAGCTTTGTTTGGACATTGGGTCCTGTGGTGTATTTTGTTTCCTAGTAGCTAATATTCTGCCACATAAAATAGCCAGCAGTCAAGATATTTTACTGATTTCTTACAGAGTAAAAGTGCATTAAGCATCCTGCGGTGCTATTAACCCTATGGACTTTCTTTCTTTCTATGTGATGTCTGGGAAAGAGCATGAAGAAACACAATGGTTGTGAGTTGGTGGATCAGTTGTTGCTGTGTCTGTCACTGGGTGGTTGTTGGTTCAAATCCCATGGTGTGTATGTATATTTTGGAGGGAGTTCTCAAAGAGTCTTGGCACACAAACCCACTGTAGTAATCAATCAAAAATCTGTGCCCAATAATGTGGCATTTATGCTTGAGTGAGGTTGAAGTTTTATGCCTGGATGACTTAGGCTAAGCAACGACTTCCCCCATCGAGGAATTGCTATGGAGCACTGCAGCACAAATTAAATATACATGTCATCGGTGAAGTGCCAGGCATGTTCATTTAATGGCTGCTGGCTGAACCACAGTTGGATGAAGATGGAACTTGTTAAGCATATCTGTTTTAGCTTGGGGTGCATAAAGAAAAGACAGTTGCCATAAAAATTGCTTTTAAGTTGGAGAGAGTTGAGCGATTAAAAATTAATAATCATGTACGTTACATTTTATTGAATTTCTAGGAATTTGTCAGAGTGTAAATGGGAAATAAAAGAACTGAATCTAATGCTGAAAGGGCATTCTGTAGAATGCTTTGCTTGGGCCTTGGGTGTACAAAAGACCAAGAACTGTACACAATAAGCAGCCTTTGGGATATTTTATTGATTTTCTCACAGTAAAAGTGGATTAAGCATTTTTTTACAGCTTTCCTTGTTAACGCTGCTCCTTTTAGACTAATAGAGTAATTATCCTAATGACAAACAAGCAGATTAATCTCATTATGGGGGGAATGCCACTTCGGGAATGATTTACTTAATTAATGAACAGTACCTAACATTTGCTTAAACTCAAATAACCGATTAATGTCACTATTGATCTCATACTGCCTAGCAATTACATGACTGTGCTACTTAACAAAGGGGCTACACAATTTCTAATGGTACTGGAAAAAAGGAGAAAATAAACTATGCACTATAAGTTATGGGGCCCTCACTCACAATCAGCAGCTTCAGAGTTGCCAATTCACTTATGTGAATCGAATAAAAAAAAAATTTTTTTTCCTTTTTTTTTGTGCATATAAGCGATTGGTATTTTTTTTCAGAAACACCTTACCCTTGTACTGTTCAAAAATTTTATAGTAATTTTAACTGACTGAACTAAACAATAGAATTTGATCATGAAGAAATACAGGAATGCAATTAAAAGAACGTTGCTCTGCCAAGCAGCAGGTGACAGAATTTATTTCAAGTTGGTGTTGCAGGGGAAATAGACAGGTGAGCTTCGGTTTGAAAAGACTGACAATCTGGTAGTCGGCTTCGAATTTATGGACTTCTGCCAGCTGTGACTTGTTCTGCTCCAGGAATGTTCACTAGATCCTCCTACGAGCACTTTCCCTGTCCGCTTCCGAAACCGCACTCGAGTCCAGGCATTGAAGAAGACCATGGCTCTCAAGGAGCTCTGGCTGCATCTTCTGCTCCTCACCACCCTGCTGTTCCTCCTGGCTTTCTCAGGTAAGCATGCTGCTCCAATTCTGCATTTTGTTCATTTTTAAAGTCTGCAAAATGAGGCAAACACTGGAGATTAACATGGACATACAATCACAATCTCATCAAGTAAACTGATAAAAATGAGGGGGAGGGGGATTGATAGATTAAATTTTTTATATGGTGGCAAAACCAGAAAGCATGTTGCTGCTTTTTCTCTCTGCACCCTTGCTGAAGTTGTACTGGTGTGTGTGTATTAACCCTTTAAGTGGGAGTGCTGGGAGACTGTGGAGGAGTGCAAAACAAACCAGAAAAAATCCAGTCAAATCCACCCATGCATTGCACATTATGACTTTAATGCATCTGAGGTCTTAAATGCATCTGAGGGCAAACTAACTGAGGTTCTCCTGGATAATTTTGAAATAAAATGAAAATCATTCTAAATGTCAAATTATAATGCATGACATTTTTTCATAAGTACAATAAGTAATGTATACTTTGAAAGCCAAATTAAAAACTAAATTGAAAAAATGAATTTGGCAATAAAATAAATACAGTTTGAAGATTCACACTTGCTGGAATTCTCTAATAACTTTTACTATAGTAAAATAAAAGATTATTATTATTTTTGAAAAAAAGACTATTTTCATTGAAATATGAACACAAATAAATAAACTAATAGGTATGAAATCTAAATAATGTATACATTTAAGGATTTTAAACAATGGCTTATGACTGTGACATTAAAAATTTTGTTCACCTGTTTATCGATAATTAACTGGGAAATTCCTACATTAAAAGTAATTTCTTAGCTTTTCAGTTATTTTCACTTTCACATTTACTTTCCATTCCTGTCTTCTTGAGATCTACCCAGTCTAGGGAACTCCAGCTAATCTATTTTAATGACCCAGATGTTTAAACTGTTTCTGATTACTCTTAATAGACAGAGAATTTGGGCTGGTTCCTAAACACTTCTTCTGTACTGTACTTTCCAGATGTTTCAAGTGAGAGCAAGCTATTAAAAATCTTGGGTAAAGGAAAAGGTAATGTACTTTCAAATTTCTCTGCAAGATCTCACATGTTAGAGAAGCACTCTTTATATGCTGAAGAATAATATTTATGGGTTGGTTTCTCTGGTGATTTAGCTGGACCCTAATTACCCAGTTCAGGGTCTCAGGTGGTGCCATGGTTATTTATTAATAGTGACAGATATGGTATCATCATTAGGAAAGTGTTGTTTATATTTGCAAGAACAATCAATGTTGATGGTGCGGGGCGGTCAGGACAGGTTAAATTCATCATTATATGCAGACACTGTTAGCCGATGGGACATACCTCTGAGCGCTGTGGGATCGCACATACTCAGGCCAAACCAGGGACTATTTCTGACTCTGACCTGAGGCCCCTAACCTTTGCAGCATCTCAAGAACCTGAGCCCATGGCGGTGGCCGTCTCGCCGCACGATGCTGCTGGCTTCCTGGTGAGGAGGCCAAAAAGAAACGTGTGGGACCGCAGCCGACCCGACGTGCAGCAGTGGATCATGCAGCTGATGCACATGGGCTATGATGAGGCGGTGAGTGTTCACATGCAAACAAAAGTTAGAATTATATAAGTATGTATATGCAGCAAGGTATTCTTGCTGGGTGGTGTATGGCTCTGTGCCCATGATCAGAAGATCATCAGTTCAAATCTCTGAGTCAGCAGAATGATTTCACTTTTGGACCCTTCAACAAGGCCCTTGACCCCAAATTCTCATTTGTTTATTGCTTTGGCTAGAAGCAACTGCTAAATGACTTTGTGTAAATTTACACATACTGTCTAGTAGTGATGGACAAAATGATGCTTCATGAACCATCTGCTGTATTTTTTTACCCCACTAGATAGTGCTCTTTGTTCTAAAAAGCACAAGAGGCATGCCCCAAAGCAAACCAAGATCACCATCTAGTGGGGTCAAAATATACAGCGGATCATCCTGGAAGCGTCATTTTGTCCATCACTAATGTCTAGACCAGTGGTGGGCAATCTTATCCGCAATATAGTATAAGCATGGTTTTAGGATAACCTTTAGGTCTGCTGTTCAAACCCAGGTGTGAGGACTCTTTAGCCAATTAGTTCTCTAATTAGTACTCTAATTAGGGAGTTGCAGCAAAAACCTGCACACACACAATGGCCCTTTCTGGATAAGAATGCCCACTGCTGGTCTCGACCAACATGCATTACTGGTTTTGTGTGCCACTAAATAAGTGTTTGGATGAACCTATTAATTTCCGAAGGAGATCTACTTCAATGTTTGAATTGGGAAATAATAGCAATAAAACATGTACAGTATCTGTGTAATCAGTATTCCTTAGGGAGCCTGAAAGAAGTCAACACGTGCCATTTTCAATGGATGTTTGATCTTAATACATTTAAAGTTTTAATAAATTATCCATCCATCCATCTTCCAACTGGTTATTCTGGTCAGAGTCCCAGGGCAGAGGGTACACAGGCTATAGATGCTTGCTCCCACAAACTTATTTTTTAAGTGAACCCTAGTAAGAGAGAAGCAGGAACATTGACCAGCTAGTTATAAAGCAGAAGGGGTGATGTGACTCCATTTATTGGGTAGCCCTGAGCTAAGTGCAGCCCCTGGCCATGTCATTTTGCTTCTTTGTCCATGCTGATGATGGCCAAGGGCATTTTCTGGGGCTGTCAGAAACCTGTCAGCAGTTTTCTCACTACACTAGATGTTTGCAACACATCACTGCAGGCTCTGGGGGTAGCAGAATGGAGACAGGGCACTTTGATAATAAACACATGCCTTTTAATGTTATCTAGAGCAGTGTTTTCTAATCTGATCCTCAGGGATCTGCAGACAGCAGGGTTTTGCTCTCCTGGAAGCTTGGAGGGAGCAAAAACATGGACTAACTGTGGGTTCTTGAGGACCGGATTAGGAAACACTAATCTATAGTACTAATATTTAAAGAATGTTCCATGTTTTGGGATAGACCACTAGAGAACATGCAGTGCTTTTATAATTGGTAATTCATTATCGATATAAAAGGTGTCTATTATGAGATATCAATATTACTGATACACTACATTCCCTTTTCTTGTTGGGTCCGTAGAGATTAGAGACTGACCTGTCCTACTGGATTGACTACTCTCGTGCTCATGACCAGGGACGTCAGCACCATTATGATGAGAACGCCCCGATCGGACCCCGGGACTCCACTTCTTTCCGGCATGGTGCCAACGTCAACTATGACTACTACTAACAACCCATGTGTACTAAGGAACAACATGTAAAACCTTTTAATGAGTAGAGAGCCCATGCAATGCTGTCATTGTCAATAAACATTATATGTATCTTAACATAGAAATCTGCAATACGTACATCATACTGTAACCATTCTAAATAAAGCTTGGAATTTTGCTTCTAAAAGACTCACTTTGGGTTTTGCATTTTATTGCTTGTCCCTCATTGTCTTTACAATTAAAATGCTGAAATATTTAGGCCATTTATTTAGACAAGTTAATCCATTTTCCACATGCATATCTAATTTTCAAAACTCACTCAATACACAGGATAAGTTTCTGAGAAAATTTGGACTTAGTGAGTGCTGGACATGTACACGAGGACTGAGTAAATTTTGGTAAATTTAGGTCATTGGCGGTTTCTTACTTCTGGATAGGCTCTGGTCCTTGCATAGGACAAACAGGTACTGAGATTGACTGAGTTAAAGTAATACTTTAATTCACATTTGGATAGGTACGTAAGGACACTGGTGCTTGAGTGAAATGATGAATAAGTTGCCTTGAGTGTCAGAGTTTGGGGGGGGGGGGAATTTGATACTCTGGGTCCAGTTCAGTTTTTAGCTTGAATGAAGAATGAGGGCCTCATTTTCATGCAGAACCAAACTGCAACATTATACACATTTCCCCCAGCTAAAACCCTGCCCACAACACAATAAGCATTCCGCAACATGGGGGGGAGGGGGGGGGGAGTGCAGGCTCTAACACATCACTTTCAGCTTAAGACACTTGCCAGATGGCTCCCTTCACGCTGCTCTAGTAACCAAAAACATCTCATTGTGCAGAATGTCTGTTGCCAGATCTGTGGTTTAATTCTTCTTATCTGTGTTTTGACAGCTCTATCTTCAAGTAGTCGGTTCTTCATTTCCTAATAGTAGCCCCCATGCCGGTTAAACCCTTTAATTTTGTGTGATTGTAGCATTGTTGTGTGCGGAATTGCCAATATAATGTTCCATAGATATACACAGGGCTGCAGTTGAGAAAAGGAATAAAATCCACAAGAAAAATGGACATTCACACAGGCTTCATCCCTGAACTCCATAATCTGATTTCAGGTACAGGTCTTATGTGGTGGCCTAGGGTGAAAGAGCCCCCCCGCAATTTTGCTAAATACACAATTTTATTTGGGGAATTACAACTCGTTTCTGGACTCATCAACACTCCCCCCCAGAGAACTTCCCACCCACCAGGCATGAAAAAGCAAGCACATGTGTCTTAATTTCAACCGCCACACAGGTACATTTCACCACAACAGGTCCTCCACAACAACCGGTAGACACCCCACTCGGCACCGCAGACCTACTACACACTAGGTGACCTTAAGGCGCTTGTGGAAAGGTATTTCCCCTTAGGGGGAGTAATCAGATGAGACTGGGCCCAACAGACTAGATATTTTTAAATAAAAAGAAAGGAAAATCAGTTCCGGGCCACAGCTACCCAGCGTGGCCCCCAAAATAAACCCAAAATACTCATCCCATGTCCACCCCAGGCAGTGTCTACATGGTCCTAGCTACTCCCAGGGCCTCCCCTCAGTCACTCAATATATCCAGACCCAGATTGCACTGTGTGGTGTCATCCTACTCAATGACGTTGCCTCAGCTTCCACAGATGCCCCCGCGACGTCGTTAGCTCCGTTGCTCTGCTCTGCTCCATGTCCTCCGGCTCCAGCCCATCCACCTAGGCCTCAATGCTGTGAGAGCAGAAGGCGGCTCAGATTTCCCCCAGCCCTGCAACTCAGCCTGACAAGCTATGCCACACACACTCAAGCTTAGCCACTTCCCTTTGAGCTGACTTGGGGGCGCTGAACATTCCGGCCATCTCTCTTCCTCTCCAGTGTCGTCCTTCTTGCCGGCCACCACCTGAGCCTCTTTCACCGCTGTCCACGCTGATGAATGAGCGCAGAGCGTCTGGATCTAGTCCTCCTTGTCCGCGTTGCGTTTCCTCCTGGCAACCATCTTCCTCGCTCCTCTGCGAGGCAGTGGCATCCCAACGCATATGTACAAACAAGCACCAAATGGCTGCCGCTCTGGAGCGACAATATCCGCCCTTTGCGACTTGGAAACCTGGCGCCAGGTCCACTCGCCTTTCAGTCCAGCGTACTCACCATCCAGAGCAAAACGGCCAACCAATAGTGCATAAAAACAGAGTCTCAGTCACCAGCTTTCCCGTCGACACCTCCCTACCAAACACTGGCAGCCATCTTAAATACTCCAAGGCCCATCCCTTCCCCTGTCCATCACCATGCCCCAACCAATCACGACCAGGGGCATGCTGCAAGGTCCTGCATTGCTGTCCACGACACTGCCTGGGTAAAACAAAACGCACACCACCCACAAAAAGAAAAAACCCAAAATAACAAATTCCCGCCCCCCCCAAAAGCCATGAGGACACGACACTTAGTCATGTTACATGCAGAAATTCTTTGATGATTCTGCCATTGTGGCCTGTGTCAGGGATGTCACTCTGTAGTAGAGAGTGTTTTTTGCAGCTGTGTGCTGGGGCAGTGCGGTGAAGACAGCTGATGCCAACAGGCTGAAGAAGCTGATTAAAAAGGCTGGTTCTGTTCTGGGTATCGGACTGGAGAACCTGGTGGAGGTGTCTGAGAGGAGAATGCTGAAAAAGCTTCTCAGTATCATGGACAACCCCTCTCACCCCATGCTCCATGATGGGTCATCAGAGCACACACAGCAAAAGACTTATTGCCTGCAAATGCAGAACCGAACACCACAAGAAATCCTTTCTACTTGTGGCAATAAGACTGTATAACTCTTCCCCTTTCTGTAGGTGATCTTTTTCAGAATTTATGTCATTAGGTTCTCATTTGGATTGTACAATACTACTCATCTGCTTTTTATTTACTCACCTGTATGCTATTGAATGTTTGTTTCATCCCCTCATCACAAGCTGCTATCTCATTTTATTCATGGCACAAACATTGCCACTTTTCATAACCACTTGCACTAATTATCTATTTTATTATATCTGTTACAGTTATTTCTTATCTTATCAAAAAGCTCCATAATCAAAAAGCTGATAGTGTGTGATTGCCTGTGTGTGCCTTGTGCAGGTTGGTCTTTATCTCAGACCCTTGGCTTGCTGGGATAGGTCCCAGGCTCGTTTCCAGGCCCTGGTTTCGTTTCGCCCTGGAAATAGATTGATGATCAGGGAGGGCATGGTTCCGATCCGTGGCTAAGAAGCAGGTGGCAAAGTGCTTACAGACATGAAGTCTTAACTTTGCGTTTATTGACTTGATTGTAGAATGACTTGTAATTCCCATTTGCTTGTTGCTTTATAAGCCAGACTGTTGAAGACTGTTAAAGGCTTTTCTTTGCATTGTGTATGAGGTAATAATAGAAAAAACATTATGCTGTGTTTAAGCTTTTCTTCAGAAATTACAAAACAAGAACAAAATGTGCATTAATTCTGACACTATTTATTAGAGATAAATGAAACAATACAAAACCAACCCTCTAGAGGCAATCTAATCTAAAAAGAAATTCTGACATTTTGCTGCCTCAGTGAAAAGCTGGTCCTTACACTTAATTAGTTTGTGTCTAAAAATCCTTCCAAAGACGATGGATTTGCATCCTATTATTTGAGTTAACAGTAAGACAACACTGATGAAATTTAAATTTTACTCAGTAATAATTTACTTAAAGCAGTCATCATAATGCATTATAGATGCCTTCATGATGCATTATAATGCATTCATAAAGTATTATAACCATGGCTATAACCATTAATAAAAATGCAGAACACATTTTGTCAATATTTATTATGCATTATGAATGTTCTATAAAGCTCTCCTCTATAATGTACTATAGATACCTTCACAATGCATTTTAATGGTCATTATAAGGGATTATAATGCATTATGAAGGTATTTATAGTGCATTATAGATGAGAGATTCATAAAGGTGGCCAATTAAAATTTAGAATATTTTTCCCCCAATCAACTACGGGTAGTATATTCTACAAATGACATGCTATATGTCATTCACTTTTCAAAGTTGTTTTTTGAAGATGTCTTTTTATTTTTATGAAAATTTATAATATATATAATTTATGTATTATTTGATCAGTTTTTTCATCCTCCCAATTTTACTAGTTTAATAGTGTTCAGTTGCAAGATTTTCAGTTTTTATAAAGTGAGGCAATAGTTTTTAAATCCTTAATTAAATTATAACCAAAACAATAAAAAATGTAACAGGCACAACTTCTGGCACATGACTTGAAGCTCTCTTCTTAAATGTAATGTGAGGAAAATTGGTCTAAACATTATTTCTAGAGAGACTAGCAGGTACATGAAAACTAAGAAACTGATTGAAGGCTGCAGTGACAGAGGGAAATGTCACCCATTCCATCCTAACAGTCGAAGCTGACGGGGCTGATCGGGGGGACACACTGCTGACCGGCACCCAGAAAGGATGACAGACACCTTGGGGTGGTAGTGACAGATGCTGTGAGGCTTTGAAGTCATGGTTTAGCATCCTGATGGAAAAAGTGGGAGCACACCTGGGACTCATCGAAGATGGCACTACCATGGGAAAAGGTACAGGCTTAGAGGATGAAAGTCTGTCCTGGGCGATCTCCTGCCCCCATCCAGGCCTTATCACCCAGGAGTGTTCACACACCTGCCCCCATCAGGGCCTTACCACCCGTGGGTGGTCAGGCACCTGCCCCCGTCAGGGCCTTACCACCCCGGGCTGCTCACACACCTGCACCCATCTGGGCCTTACCACCCGGGGCTGCTCACGCACCTGCACCCATCTGGCCCTTACCACCCGGGGCTGGTCACGTACCTGCACCCATCTGGGCCTTACCACCCCAGGCTGCTCACACACCTGCACCCATCTGGTCCTTACCACCCGGGGCTGCTCACGCACCTGCACCCATCTGGGCCTTACCACCCGGGGGTGCTCACGCACCTGCCCCCTTCCATCCATCCAGGCCAACACTGAGCCTTTGTTACACTGATGGAGTGAGGCTAGAACTCCACAGGCATGTAAGGCACCCAAACACACTCACTGCTTACTTACTAATACTCAAACTCAAATTCAAGACAATACGCTTTTTGTAATAAACATGACAAGTATTAAGGTCATAATTTTGAAATCCCTTACAATTTGCAGAGACAGCATACATTTACTTTACATTTACATTTACATATACTTATTTAAGGAATATAACTGCTGGCCAGGTTCACGCAATAATAATTTTAATGATGACCAGAAAATGAAGGCTGAATGCATTGCATAATACTCTACATTTGAGTTTAACTGAAAAACACAGTTATCAGCACATAAGAAACACTTATATGTAAATCAGTTTCACTTTAGCAGGCAACAGACAGTTAAAATCAATGTAGTAATCAATGATTAACCATGGATACTGCCTTTAATAAAAAAGTTCACATACACTGCCCGTCCAAAAAAAAAGGTCGCCATTTGAATTTATATCAGCAAATACTTAAGAGCCAATGACTGGATCATTATTACAGCTCAGCAACATTATGC
>JAODJU010000035.1:11972208-11985275 GCA_026776725.1 Gnathonemus echidnorhynchus | reverse complement strand
AGCTAACAGAGGATCTCACAAGAAGAAATAAGGAAATCACCAAGCCTCTGTTTCGGCTTTCAGGTTGGATGGCATATCTAAAAATCTCTATTGTCCTGTGTAAAGGATAAGCCAGTAACTTGACAATGTGACAGGAAATGAATCTATAATTAAGTATCACCTTCTTGAGGCAGAAACAGCTTAGGATCTCACATGAATAGCGATTCTGCTGAGGAGCAACTATATGCGAGAGCTGAAATACTTGTGTTTGATCTGAAGCAGCTTTGGCAATAAAAACACTCTGTACAAGAATCAGAGCCTCAGTGCTCGAGAGCATAACATCCGAAAACTAAAAAAAAGTAATTTTTAAACATTTCAGTGTCTTTAATTTTGCATTTTTAATAAATATTAATATTAAAATTAATATTAAATTTTAATAAATGTGTGGTGAAAAGGCTGTGAGTGTGACTTTCAAAATATCTGTGAAACTGCATATTATATGTGTACTGTCCAGTATAGTATGATCCACATGTATGTCTATGTGTACAGTTATAACTTTGTGCATACAGGTGCATAACTTAGATGGGTTATATATATGAGAAGATATAGATAGGAAATAACAAAGCAATTTCACATGCAAAGTGTACAGTACAGAAGTTCATTCAGAAATTGGTAACGAATAAATGTTTTATGTTATCTTTTGGGGTAGCAGACTGTTACAGGATGAGGTTGGGGTGTGGGCAAGTATTATTCGCAAATTTTCACATTTACAGACATCTTTTGCCACCAACCCTGGTGAATGTGAACGGGTGACAGTATATGTGCAATCATGCTGTAGTCAGGTTGGGGGGCATGCACTGATGCAGCTGATTGGTATCTCTAGCGTGTTATGTCAGTATTGACAAAGAGGTCACAAGCTCATTAGGGTGCTTACTACTGATTATCTGCTCATGTTTTACTATAATTGCATAAAATAAGTCATTAATCATGCATTTTCTATAACCACTTGTCCCATGCAGTGTTTCGGGGGGGTCCTATGGGTGCAAGGCAGGGAACAACCCAAGATGGGGTGCCAACCCATTGCACATATTCACTCACACATGCACACCTACGGGCAATTTGGTAACTCCCATTAACCTCAGCATGTTTTTGGTCTGTGGGGGGGAAACTGGAATATCTGGAGGAAACCCCAGAATGACATGGGGAGAACATGCAAACTCTGCACACAGAGAACCCTGGAGGAGACTTGATCATTAGTCCCAGAGGGATGAGGCAACAATGCTAACCACTGCACCACCACCACTCCAGACATTAATCAATAAGACATGGTGGTTTCAGTGGTATCAGTATTTTGATCCGTCATTCGTTTTATGAGCTTTGGTGCCCATTTCGGTTTGGTTAACCCTCTGTGTTTAAATAGGTGTTCACTGGCCTATGCATTTAATTTCGCCGGTTGTAGGGTTATGGCTGCCATTTTTATTTTTCTTTTGTTTTGGTTGCAGGAGGGTTGTCTTTGCTGTTCATGGTTAGGGAGTTAGGGTAGAGAACTGTCCTTTCTTTCTCTGGCTTTTCCTAGGGAAGCTAGATGTTAATCAATCAGTGTTTTCGGTTTGTTGTTTTGACCTGGGTCCACCCTGAAGGTAATATCGGTTGACATATGTATGTATAATTATTTTCCTCAATATATAATCATCATTATCATAACTTCTGCGTGTGTGTCCCTCCTTGATTGTGCACCTCTAAATAGAATCCACACTCCTCCACCACCTTATTTATTTACTCACAATAGCACTATGCGTCCCAACACTAGACTGGGTCGTAACAAGCTTATGTATGATATTTGATGACAGTGATATTCCCAGTGCTGTAAGGTGATGAGGGACTCTTCTTTTACGTCATATAATGTCATATAATGCTGAGCTGAAACGTTGATGGAGAAAAGGGGTTTGGACCGAAGGTGGAGCAGTAAGAGAATGGTGCTACAGGGTGAGCTGTGGTTTTCTATCACCATAATCAGGCTGATCAGCTAAGCATTCCATTGCACTAGAAAATGGCCAATAAATCGTTGAATCATGAATGGTGAAATATTTTAATCAATTTTGCAAATAAAACAATCTATGCTTATGTGTATATCAGACAGAGTTCTGTTGGCACGTATTTGTGTTCACAAGCAAGAGCAGCACTTTTGCTGCTTTTCATGACCTTGAACAATGATTGTTCATAACTTCTCAGCTCTACATTCATGCCTGTTACCTTAAACAAAATTTCATTCTTTTCTCTAACCCTGCTCAGCCTGCTACATCACTTCCACATTCAGGACTTGTGAGATTGAGGCATAAGTAAAAAAAATACGGCATATTTGCCTTAAAGCATTACTCCATGCTTCATCCAGTATGAAATGGTTTGCTGCTTGGTGTCATATAAATATACGTGTGATATGCAGTGTGGGTTATTGCACATTATTTAAGTATTACACAGTAATGATGATCATGTGCAGTGAGTAGTGGATGTTGGACACAGAGCAATGATATTGTATACAGATATTGCACAGTTATTATCAATACCAATACCATTTAGATATTGTTATCAATACCATTTAGATATTGGTGATGCCTCAGGCTTTTGCAAAGTCATTTCTCTGCTTCTCACTGTATACTGATGGGTGGTGTATGACTCTGTGGGTTCGGACTCTGTGGGTTCCGGTAATCATAAGGCCGTTGGTTCAAACCCTGTTGCTGGTTGAGTGATTTTTATCCCCAATCGCTCTAGGGACCGGCTGGCCCTGCTCTGTCAACTGTACATCATATTGGATGAAAGCATCTGCTAAACAAGTAAACGTACTTAAACCAAACTACATTTCTAATGGAGTTACACTGCTGTTATGTAATTTATATTAATTGTTTAATGTAGTATAAGATGTGTGGAAGTAAAAGGACATTGGTAGGCCTGGGAGGGGAGGCATAGTGGGTCTGTTATGTCTTAGGCCTTAGGCAAGAAGAGATTGTTTTGAATACTGTGTGACCTCGCTTCATGATAGCTGCCTGCGCTTAGTTCCGCAGACCCTGAACAGAGATCAGACCTTGGAGAGACAAACAGAGGAGCAAGGGGAGGGGAGAAACCACCTGCAGGAAGAGATTCGAAGCTGCCCCAACTGGTGCACAAAGAGTTGTAGTTATAAAGTAGCCGCAGTAGGCCATACGCAATATGTTATGTGGTAGTACAAATTTATAAGTAATTATTACGATAATCATATTAATTATATGTTAACCATGCATTTGCAGTGATTCAATGACAATACATCAATCATTAATCGAAGGACAACCAAATATTTACAGTGATTCAATGTCATATAATCAAAATCTATATACATATCTCATGTTGGAGCCTAACAGTCGAGACATGTTCTGGAAAATGGAGCAAAGTGGGTGGATTTTACCTTGCTGCCAAGGTGAACCAATAGAGCAAGAGAATTTTTTTGTTTGTTATACGTTTGAGCTTGGTTTGTTAGTGTTTTGTGACCAATCAGGACTTAGAAGTCCTTATTTGGAACTGAGAATTATGGTTTATTAATTGGGTGCTCCGGGTGCTTGGGGTACCTGGTGCCAGAGTGTGACAGGACTGCTTTGCTGGAATGCTCCAATAAAAGAGATAACTTTGCTCACCAACTTAGAGGTCCGGAGCTTTATTTCTTAGAGGGGATTTATAATTTTTCTACCACAGATGTATTATACAGAAATTAAAATTAACATTGCAATGCACAGACAATGCTGTCTGTGCAAGAGGAAAAGTATACTCCACAGGCTTGTGATCATTGAAAATGCTAAAGGTCATTTCCTTTGTTTTGCGGCTAAGATAGCACTGCGATCTCACAGACCCTCCCCAACCCCCCAATGTGCCAAATATAAATGCAGTTCACTCGACCACAATGTAACTGACACAACTGATGTACGGGGATAATGAAGAAATGCAAGAGCCTCTTTTTATAGTAGGAGATATGCTTCGACTTTTACTTTGGTTTACATGTATAGATTCGTTTGAAATATCTGCCTTATCTCATTTCTGCATTGAGTTCTGACTGATTTAGAATGTCCACATCCAGAAGTACATGGATCCTCTTAGCAGTGACCATCATCTACATCATTATTCCACTGACAGTCAAGGGTAAGCCATCTCTCCCTTTATATAAACCCATAAAATCGTATGAAGCTCAATGCACTCTTTTGTTTTACAAACATATTTAAAAGAGAAATTATACACTGATGTGATACAAACTACATGATAAAAACCAAACTTTGTAAAGAAAAAAATAATGCTAACAATGCAATGTGGACTAAATCTACACTTGTTAATGCCTCTCATAACTTGTTGTAGAGAACAATCTTGAAAAAGAAAAATACTTTTTAGCATACTGTTTCTGATAATGTGGCCTTTTCATCTTTCCACAGGCTCTTTGGTAATTTCTTACCAAAGAAAAACATTCAACAAGACTGTAGGAGAGAAACTGCATCTCACTTGTAATTTGACATACAATACAGGGGGTTGTGGTGAAATTACAGCCTTTTGGTGTAAACAAATTATACATCCTGGAAACTGTCATGAACTGGAAGATGAACAGAGATATATTACAATGGTATCAGAGAATAACGTACAGGATAAAGACTTCACACAAAGACAAATTGAACTGGAGATTAAATCACTTGTATTGAATGACACTGGGTTATATCAGTGTAATGGGCACTGCCAGGGGCAAACTGCTGCTGGCCATATCCTCACACTCTTTGTTAAAGGTAAGAGACTCAGCACTAGGTAAGACCACCGTTCATAGCAGCCAGCTGACACCGATGCACCTAAATTACTAATATTATGGATTTTGGTATCACTCTTGTGTTAATTTCAATGAAGAATAAAATAGAAGTTTTAATTTGTTACCTTTGATCTAGAATGGGCTACAGATGTTATTACTGGGTTTAAACAGACTAGATCCAGGTCTCCTAACTGGGGGACCAAAGTACAATATAATCTGGACCTTGTGACTGATTGTGGTCATCGGGGTCCAACCCCAGCCCCTACACCTCCCTCAGCAAATATTATCGTGGGAACCCCACACACACCTTTACAGTAAATTCTATCTCAGGGCAGTGGCCTTAACGATGAAATCTAGCGCTCTGGGAAACACAGCTGGGGACCCATGGGCTAAATAATCCTGTCCGCTGTATACATTGTTTTTGATCTAGGCAATGAAAATTAGTGAACAGACCACGTTAATGTTTATGATTGTAAAACAGTCAACACTTCATGCATTGATGAATACAAAATAAGGTTTACGTGAATTCTCAATGAAGGTATTTCCCTTTCAATTCAGAGGCAGATAACACAGCAATGCAGGGAAATGGATGCCCATTCAAGACAGAAGCTTTCTCTGTGATGTTATATTGCATGATGATTACAGTTCTGAACTTGTGGTGACGTGATGACTTGATGGATGTTGAGAGAGCCTTTCCTTTCAATTTGCTAAGTAAAGTATCTGTAAAAATAAGCTTTATTTTTGCCATGGAATTTTTGATTTGTTTCAAAAAGTAACTAACTCTTATGCTTGATCAGTTTAAATGGGATGTGATCAATACAATTTGCATTCTGGCCTGAATTAAGTGTTTATTATGTGTAAATACTTTATAAGAACCTTGTAACCCCGTTAAAAATAAATAGTTAGAAGATGGATGAATGGATTGACTTTATAAATACTGTTAAATTCTTTATAATTATTTTCTTTAACTAAGATAGGCAAAACATTTAAAACTACTGACGTTGTTTAATACTCTTTTACTTTTTTAGTACTTTTTTTGTTAGTCTTTGAGAAGTACTGTGCAGATTATAAAATGCAAATGAAGCTAATACTATAATGTAAAACAATGCAATTTAAATGGTTTTGATGCAGAAAATCCTGGACAAATGTAAACTTAATACAAGTTAACATATAGCTGAGTAAAATAAGCTTTTGAAAAATGGCTGCAGTATATTATAGGGCTAGATGACGTGCATTTTTAATACCAACATTGCATGTTATGCACATGCAATTCTTACATCGCTAGCCAGCTATATTAAAGTAAGGCATTTTAATACTTTCAATTCTGTGCAGACATTTTAGCGCAGGAGGTTAAAGTTTCGCTAAAATATTTTTACTCTATTACTCTCTCATAGGAAAAAAAACTTATCAAGCTTTGCAATTTTAATTATTGTTTCTTTTATAGATTCTCATGTGTTTAAAAATCAGTTTAAAGTTTTACCTCCACTGCTTGCATGAGCGCTGCATGCGTTCTCCGAGACAATCATAAACATTTTCATCCTTGCTGTTTAAATCACTCGAAGACTAGTTTGAGAGAAATTTATGAACTCCTTTTTTGCTTTATAAATACCCCAATATTTATTACAACAAAATCAAATCGCTATAATTAAAACAAAATCACATCGCTATATTTAAAACAAAATCAAATCACCAGGACAACACACTATATATGCTGTATAGGTGATGTACTAGTATATTCAACAAAATACATTTTCTTATCCTTTTTTTCTTGTTATGCTATCCAGATATTTCTGTTGTATATATTCTTATGACCAAATCACATTTTTAATTTTTGTTTTCTACGTTTATCATTTTTTTCTGAGTTTGCAACTGTTTTCAAGGCCGTGTTTGTATTGTGTTTCAGAGGCAGGCTATCTGCATAACCAGTCAACAAAGGAAGCGTTTCAAGTCCCAGCTCAAAGTACCCACGTATCCTAGCTGGTCTGGCACTTTTGGTACTGGTACTCGACCGGAAGTCATTGGGAAAGCGAAAGTACCAAAAGTACCGTATATGGTGGGATGGAAAAGCACCATTTTTTCACTGGAATTATTATTAGTTTCCATCTTGGTTTTTCCCTTGTTTTCTGACTGTTCTCATCAGAGCCTCAAAAACGCTATGCCATGTGTTCCCACACACCTCAGGAGCCACTATATGGATAAAAGTAATAATAATAATAATAAATTTTATTTGTATTGCACTTTATATTTTAGCAATCTCAAAGTGCTACAGAGTAAAAAATAAAGTAATAAAACAGGAGAATCTATAAAATACTTTAACAAAATGTCTTTCTAAAAAGATGAGTTTTTAGGTTTTGTTTTAAAAGCATCAGTCGACTGTGGGGCTCTCAGGTAGTCAGGGAGGGCGTTCCATAGCCTCAGCGCCACAGATGAAAAAGCCCTATCACCCATGCTGCGGAGCTTGGTTCTGTGGACTTGGCCGGTGTTAGTGTGTACAGAGCGGAGGGTGCATGAAGAAGTATGGGGGGTGAGGAGTTCTTGTAAGTAAAGGGGGGCATGTCCATAGATGCACTGATGGGTGAGGAGGGAGACTATTCTGAGTGGGACAGGGAGCCAGTGAAGGGTTTTCAGGATGGGGGTGATGTGGTCATGTTTTTGCACCCTCATCAGGATCCAGGCAGCGTTGTTCTGAATATACTGAAGTCTCTGGATACTCTTGCCAGGAATCCCAATGAGGAGTGCATTACAGTAATCCAGCCTGGAGGAGACAAAGGCGTGGATGAGCTTCTCTGCATCTGCCAGGCTGAGTGTTGGGCGGAGTTTGGCGATATTCTTGAGGTAGTAGAATGATGACTTGTTTGATGTGGGTGTCAAAGGTGAGTTGAGGGTCCATTTTAACACCCAAATTGGTGACAGATGTGGAAAGGGGGATGTTTTGGCCAGAGAAAGTGATACTGGTGATGGTAGAAGAGCGGAAATGGTGTGGTGTGCCAACTAAGATGGCTTCTGTTTTGGATCTGTTCAGCTGAAGGAGGTTGAGCCTCTTCTACACTTCTATCTCCTCCAGGCAGGTAGTCAGTGTGGATGTTGGCAGAGAAGCAGTAGAGGAGGTGGGGGTAGTCCTGAGGTAAAGCTGAGTGTCATCGGCATAGCAATGAAAAGATAAACCATGTCTGCTAATGACATTTCCAAGGGGGAGCATGTAGATGGTGAAAAGGATGGGGCCTAGCACAAAGCCCTGTGGGACACATGCTCAGTTCTGCTGGTCAGGTATGACGTGAACCAGTTGTGATCATTTCCTGAGCGTCCAATGGTGTATTGCAGGCGGTGAAGTATGTTGTGGTCTATTGTGTCAAAAGCGGCTGTCAGGTCAAGGAGGATGAGTAGAGAAGGAGAACCAGTATCTGCTGTCATCAGAAGGTCATTGGTGACCCTGACCAGGGCTGTTTCGGTGCTATGGCCAGGGCGGAAACCAGACTGAAACTTTTCAAACAGGTTATTCAGTTTGAAGTGATCATGAAGTTGTGCTGCAACTGTTTTTTCCAGAACTTTAGAGAGAAATGGAAGATTGGAGATGGGCCTATAGTTAGAGAGAACATCAGGATCCAGGGTGGGTTTTTTCAGTAGAGGTCTGATGACAGCAGTTTTTAATGCAGAAGTATGGCCAGCCAGGAGGGAGTGGTTTATGATCCTGGTGATGAGTGGAGAGACGGCAGAGATGTTGGCCTTCAGCAGGGCTGAGGGGAAAGGGTCGAGGGAACTGGTAAACGGTTTCATTTTTCTGATGACGTCCTTCACCTCTTCCCGTGTGGCAGCAGAGAAGGAGCAAAGGGGCTGGACAGTCTCAGACAGTGGGTCGACAGTTGGAGGAGGTAGGTTATCCGTGGTGGAGAGGTGTGAGCGGATGTTATCAACTTTTTGTTTGAAGAAATTGATGTGCATGTTGCACCTCTCTTCGGTGGCCTCGGAGTGGGCAGGTGAAGGAGGTTTGATTGATTTATGTGTTTGATTTAGGTGAATTATAGTTGAAAAAAATTTTTGGAGTTCCTGGAGCTGTTGCTGATGATGGTGGAATAGAACCTGGACCGTGCAACCTTCAGAGCTTCTGCATACGCCCTCTTGTGTTCCCTGTAAGCCTATATGTGGACAGTCAGCCTAGAGGCCTTGAGCCGCCTCTCAAGGACACGCTCAGCCGCCTTCATTTTTTGCAGCTCGCAGGTGTACCAAGGTGCTGAGCACGAGAAGGAGACGGACCTGGATGTTAAGGGGGCGTGGAAGTCCAGGAGACTGCTCAGGGACTGGTTGTAGAAATCCACGAGGCCAGCAACAGAGAGGGAGCTGATATGGTCAGAGGAGAGAAGTTTAAGGTCCAGGACCAGGGCATCCACATTGATGTTCTGCAGATTTCTGAAATGGATCTATCGTTTTGGTTTGGTACGGGGGGAGAGAAAGGGCAGCTCCATTGACACTACTTTGTGGTCTGAAATACCAAGATCATATACCTGTAGGTTACTGATGGGGGCATAGTTTGAAATGACCAAGTCAAGTGTGTGACCCCTGGAAAGTGTGGGGACAACAACATGTTGTTGTAGGTTGAGGGAATCTAGCAGCTCAAGGAAATCAGCAGTGAGATAACCTGTGGGATTGTCAACATGAATATTTATATCTCCTAGGATTATGATGTTAGCAGAGGTAGCACAAAGTGTTGATAGAACATCAGACATTTCCGGTATGAAGGCAGAGTTTGGTTTTGGAGGTCGGTAAATAAGGAGAACAGTTATGGGGAAAGGGGGCTTACATTTAAATGCAAGGCACTCGCAGGAAGATGTTGCAGGTATCGAGATAGAGGACAACCCCAAGTCCTGACGGTGGATGATAGCTAGGCCACCACCACGCCCAGTGCTGCGAGCTGCCTCCAAGTAACTGTAACCAGGTGGACAGGCTTCATTTAGGGCAGAGTAAACCTCTGACTGGTGCCAGGTTTCTGTCAAACACATGAAGTCAAGTCCTATCTCCCTGATGTGTTCTTCAATCAGTGTAGATTTATTGCTGATGGACTGGGAGTTAAACAGTTCAAATTTGACCAATGACTGTGGAGTAAATCTCTGTACAGGTCTCAGAACATTAAAATCCACTCCACGCAGCTTAGAGTCCACTCCACAAAATAAATCCAGCCGGGGATGTGAGGATCTCACGGTGTTTCTCTCAACAGCTCGGGTGTTTCCCATGTTGGAGTGCAGAGATCTCGCGATACTTCCAGTATTGATAGTAGTTGGAGCGACAGTGCTCTGATGACACATCAGACGTGTGACAGGTGACCAGAAAGATGGAATGTTGGTAGCAGAGCACTTTGGTTGGTTATGGAAGATGAACTTTCGACCAGAGCCTCTATGAATGTAACAAGGACGGCGAAGGAGTCCAAGTTCTTTAATGATAGGGATGTTAATTCCAGGAGTGGTTGTGGGATTAAGTCGGTGGAGTTAAGCTGAACGCCATACTGACCTAAAACCCGTAAAATCCAAAGCAGACGGTAAAACAGTATATCCGGGCAACAGGTGAGTAGACAGAAAAAACTTGATAAAACTTCATAAAATAAATAAAATCCAAAGCAGACAATAAAACAGTATATCCAGGCAACAGGTGAGTAGACAGCAAAAGCTTGATAAAACTTGATAAAATCCGTAAAATCCAAGGCAGACGGTAAAACAGTACAAGAAAAACTTTCAGAAAAAGTACGAAACTTTCTGACTAAAACTAAAAGTAAAATAGTAAATTAGTAATATTAGTAATATTAGACTCAGAGGGAGAAGCGGCGAACATTCAACGCCAGCGTCCTCTCCGTCCACAAGTGTTGGGACACCTGATCATTACGCCTACAGGAACTTTTAAATCCATTCTAAATCCATAGGCATAGATGTGGAGCTGGTCACCCCTTTGCAGCTATAACAGCTGCCACTCTTCTGGGAAGGCTGTCCACAAGATTTTGAAGTGTGTCCGTGGGAATTTTTGCCTATTGATTCACTGATGGTGGACGTGAAGGCCTGGCTCACAATCTACATTCTAGTTCATCCCACAGGCGTTAGATGGGGTTGTGGTCAGGGCTGTGTGTGGGCCTGTCAAGTGCTTCCTCACCAAACTCACCCAACCATGTCTTTATGGACTTTGGTTTGTCGACTGGGGCACAGTCATGCTGGAACAGAAAAGGACTCATGGAACTCTGCAGTTGCAGTGAGTCAAACAGAGCACTGGTGACTTTACACAACTACGCATCTCAGAACCTGGCAACCTCATTCTGTTACTTTACATGGTCTGCCACTTTGTGGCAGAGTTTCTGTTGTTCCTAAATGCTTCTACGTTGCAATAATAATACTTACAGTTGACTGTGGAATACCTAGCAGGGAAGAAAGTTCACGAACTGTCTTATTGCAAAGGTAGTACCCTATAACAAAACTATGATAAAATTCACTGCACTCTTCAGAACAACCCATTCTTTCACAAATGTTTGGAAACTTACTGCATAGCTAGTTGCTTGATTTTATACACCTGTGGCAATGCCTCATGCCTCATGCCTCAGGACAGCAGCACCTCATATAGAGAGTCAGAGTTTTTTCAGTCCTGGAGTGAAAAGTAGACAGTTCAAAGATTTGTTGATAGTCATACTGACATCATATGAAAAATGCCAGCGAAGAAGCAAGAAAATCACACCAGCAGCCAAAGGCCTAAACAATCAGACAACTGGCATTTTTTCCAAAAACATTGGGATTTTTATTCAGCATGAAATATACAAAAATGAAATGCAGTGAGTCAAAAGCATGAAAGAGCAGAAATATACCAGTGCAATGGACAGTTCCCTAACATACATTATTACTTTGAAACAAATTGTTATGTGCCCTTTTAAGAAAGGCTCAATGAGTAATCGAGAGGGAAAGGGGGCCAGACATACAAAGAGAAAAGTGGAACCTAAACATCTTGTCCAGGAAAAACACCAATATGAAGCCAGGTAGTAATTAATTGGGGCAGTGTTATTGGGAGAAAAGGGAAAGTAGAACTCAGCATCAACAAAGGAAAGAATCTGCCTAAAAGAAAAATACTTACCAACCTCACAACCAGAACAAAAAAAACATATATGGCCAACCCAAATAAAAGTCTTCCACACCTAACTAGCTACTCTGATCTAAACCTGGAAAGAAAACAAAGAGTATAACTCCTCTGCCAAACATGTAAATACAGGGACCTCAATCCAACAAGGCAATTCATTTGTAAACTGAGCACAAAAATAAACCAGAAACCAAAAGAGACCATGAGGGGTCACACAAAGGCGGGTCGATAACTAAGTCTACAACAAGGACACAGGTAAGGAATACACTCAGGGAACACACACAGCATATACATCACTATCAGAAAAAAAGTACCAATTTGTATCTTTGGGGGTACAGTTACTTGTCACTGGGGCTGTACTCTCAAGGGTATGCCAGTTGTATGTTAGCTGGAGGTCCTTTGTAAGGTACATAAATGGATTCTGAGGAATTTTTGTACCATTGGGGGTACATTCATGTTGTGTGTACCATGGGGAGCAAAACCGTACCAGGGTTGTACCCTTTTTTCTGACAGTGAGGAAACAAATGCACAGCAAACACACAATAGCCGACAAAGGAACAGGGCAAGAATAGGCACATATATATACAAGTAACAAGGCTAGATGAGGGAGAGGTGTGAGCTGATTACACATACTGTACAGTACAGTAGGTGTAGGTAGTTACAATCAAACATTAAGGACTAGGGCTACACTGGAAATATCGAAAACAAAGGTAAAACAGGACTCAATTACAATACAAAAACAAGAATCCATACAGTGGTGCAGTGACACAAGAAAACATAATAACAAGAGTATACTAATCAGAACCTAGGGGCAGAAACCACAAGGTGCCTGAAGAGTTAAGGCCTCTGGTCAGCCTCAAGCTCATGACTGAGGAGATGCTCAGTTTGCAGCCACCCGCTTCACCCATTCAGCCATGTGTAGGGTCCATGAAGCAGGCAAACACACTAGGAAGAGAACAGTGGCAAACCTAGGGAGACATTGGTAAAACAGGATGACCAGCGACACCTGCTGGCTAAATGGGAAAATGACAAACTGAACGAAGCAAGACAGGGACCAATCCTGACATTGGGAAACAATCGGAGTATTACAGTTTTTTCCAATTATTTTAAGGCGTGTCTCAATACCATGTCCACTTTTTCACAACACTTAACACATGCACCATACCATTGGACCATGTGAGCTAAACTA
>JAODJU010000035.1:11944774-11956848 GCA_026776725.1 Gnathonemus echidnorhynchus | reverse complement strand
TTCTGAGGGTGTTTTTTAAATGTGTATATGACAAAAACTCGCGGAGTTATTTAAATGGTCTCGCGAGAATTCTGTCATGCCAAGGGGTTAACAACTCTAAGATAGCTTTAAATTAGAGGACCATGAAGAAGAAATGCATAATATTCCTTTATGTTAGAGGCTATTCACTTTTGCTTGCCAGACAAACTTGAAAGCCTTTGGTACTGCACTGTATCTTTTCATCACCATAAGTCACCAGAATGGAAGGGAACCGAAAACCTTCAGCAAAAACTAATAATGTTTAGAAGACAAATCACTACAGGGTTTAACTAATGTTATTCTAGAAATTTTATCTGTGAATTTTAAAAAGAGAAAATGCCAGAATAAATATTTATCTATTTATAAAATAAATAATGTTTTATAATAAACAGAATATTACTGGGGGGGGGGGGGGGGCTTTTGATGCATGGTAGATTACAAAACCTCACTTAGCACTGCATGCTAAGTAGCTCAGGTATTCCTTAGCTAAAATGTGGTAAACATTATGACAAATCTCATTCATGATGAATGTATTATTATTAGGGGGCCAGCCTGTGGCTCAGTGGGCTAAGCCTGTAATCAGAAGGTCACCAGATCAAACACAGTCTCAACACATCTGCAGCACTTCTGAGCAAGGCCCTTAACCCCCAGGGAGGCATAAAAACAATTTCCCCCACGGGGACAATAAAGTATTTATTAGTAGTAGTATTGAGTTACTTAATATTCCAATGCTCTGTTTTTCAGGATATTCTATTTGTGTACTTTTTAATTTGTTTGGGCCATGTTTACTTGTATGCACTATGTGTACTGTCTTTGCACTTTGTCTGTTTTGCACTATTTCTTTGTTTGCCTGTGCTCTTCATACTAGCTACTGTATGCAAAAGTATTTCCCCTGGGGTTCAAAAAGTTGGTCCTTATTTTAATCTTGATGTTGTCCCTCTGTAGGCATCTCAGTGAGCATCTCCACATTCAGCCTGGTTGCAATAGCCATCGAGAGGTACAGCGCCATCTGTAACCCGCTGAAGTCTCGCGTGTGGCAGACGCGTTCCCACGCTTACCGGGTGATCACGGCGACTTGGCTCCTTTCCGTCTTCCTCATGATTCCCTATCCCGTGTTTAGCACCCTGGTTACCTTCAAAAAGCACAATCACATCACTGCTCATATGTGTCGCCTCAGCTGGCCGAGGAGCCAGGTGGAACAGTCATGGTACGTCTTTGAGCGTCCCTGCGCAACTCGCTACATAACAGCTTTATTAACATACATTAAGTGAGACACCCTTATGAAATCTGTAAGGACTAGATACTGGACAACATTAAAAACTTTGATGGTAATTAAAGTATATTAATTAATTGTATAATGATATAAATATTAATGAAATTTGAATGCATTCATTAAAATGTATCTTTGTTGTTGGAAAATTATATTTATCAGCTAAGTAAGACCTTTATATATATTGTGTTTTATATAATGTTTTTCTTACACTTTTTCCTATCTTATAACATTTTCATATATAGATGAAGTTGATTTTTGGCAAGAGCTGATTAACACATTGATTATACTGATGCACTGACATGCACTGGTCACTGAAAATCCATGCATCATTATTGGATATTTCTGGGGAAATAAGCCAATCACATTGATGTGAAGAGGGTGTCATAGACACATATACTTATTCGGCACCTGCTTCCGTTCATCAGGTAAAGACAAAAAAACCTGCCATTTAATAAACAATATTTATTAAAAACAGGGGGTCTCTTTAAAATAAAAGACTTCAAAGCTTTTATTGAGGTGCCAGAATAGAATCATTAAATGAGGCATAATTAACATAGAAGATGTCCATTTTTTCCAGTGTAATATGTTGCTGGGCAAAAGTCTCTGTTCAACCAAGTATGATATCACAACTATTTAATGTCAGTTGGCTGCTGGAAAAGGGCGAATTCGGGCTAAAATGGTCTCATAATCGGCAAGTCTGAAGAAGATACGTATCTCTGTTTATTCTTATTACAATGAGGCTGACTAGCAGGCTGAAAGCTGACACCAGTGGGCGGCGTCCCTCTGAAGGTCCTTTAAGGCTTTAAACTCAGTCCATGCTAAGGGTCAGACTGCCCGATCTTCCATTCTGGGTGTCTGTGAAGTCACTTCCTGCATCATCTGCTGAATAATTCCTCTTTATTGGAGACCCTAATTAATTCAGCAGTCTTTTGTGTCTGTAATGGGTTTGTAATTCATCAGACAAATGGTTGATGAAAAGCTTGCACCATACCTCTCTGCCTTTTGAGTGTTGAACGCTAAATGAAGGCTGTGTTTCTGCACTTGAAGGAAAAGAAAAACACGGCAGGGAACTCTGGATGTGAGGCTGGTTAGCATGCAGAGATACTAAAATGTGTTTCTTCTCCCTGTATCACTCCTGATTTTCCTTGTTTGTCAACTTAAGATCGCTCAGTGATTAAGGTGCACCTGTCCCTGTCTCTCCATGAAGCCTCACTGAAATATATATCGAGTAGCTCAGCTTGTCACATGCTTGACTTTTAAGTGCTAGAAAGAGCAGTTTGAGTGGCAGAGCCCTTGCCCGTTTTGAATGTATCTGTCATACAGTCTGCCAAGATTCCTTCTGAAAATTTAGTTGAATATTACCTAGGGTTGCAGAATTCTGGGAATTTTCAAAGTTTTAAACTTTCCATGGGAATTAATGGGAATAAACTGGATATTTTTTTCAACATTGCAGGCTAGTATTTAACAGGAAACGTAAAAGTAGTTGGGGAAAAAAAAAACATCTTGATGGCACTAGTAATGATATGACTGTGTAAACAAGTACTTGTGAGTAATTATGTGTGTGTAAGAACACCCCAAAATAAGCACCTGCATCAAACGCACTGCTTATAAATCATATTCCATGTTGTATTTGTCACGGGGCGAGGATCGGGCGAGAGGAGAAGCAGGCGAGCAGAGTCGGTGATGCGGGTAAACGGGGTTTTAATAGGCAGGGAAAGGCAGACATCCACGAACAACCATGACAACACAATGACAGATCTGGGGATACTGACTTAGACACGGACTAAATACACAGGACAAGTCAAAAGAAAGAGGAAACAGGTGATGACAATCAGGGACTAACTCGAGGTAACGAGGTGGGCGTGGCACACACGAGGATCGGACGGAGCTGGGCGTGACAGTATTATTCATTTGCTTTCTTTGCGGTATCTGACAGTTCGCAGAGTTCCTAGTATTGACCCACTGCTGAGCACCTCTGGAGAATTCACCCCCCCACCTTCATCCCTTTTAATATATATATTTTTTTTTCCAGGTACATCTTCCTGTTGTTTGTCTTGTTCTTCATCCCCGGGGTTGTGATGATTGTCGCTTATGGACTGATCTCCAGGGAGCTCTACCGGGGAATCCAGTTTGAGCTCGGGCAAAAAAGCCATGCAGGTGGTAAGTTCAGAAGTTTATTGAATGGTTCGCTCTGGGGATGGAGCTGGATATGTGTCAGCGTGGACTACAGTGTCAAATAACGGAAAGTAAGGCTGTAAGCATCATGTAACACGTTCTGCCTGTTATAATGCCTTTAGCTGAGTCCTGTTATCAAAGAGCATCCTTCCATTAAGGCTTTTGTTTTCACCAATCATATACAAGACATAAGCAACAGGAAAGCATACTTTCTTGTTTAGACTCCAACCTCATGACAATCTGTTACAGTACAGTAACCGTAGCAACAGTTGGCATGGTGTTGTATCATGCACATTGCTGTGAAACCTCTAAATTGTCCTCTAAAGCATCACTATCAAATCAATATGGGCAAGGTTGATAATGTGAGGAACAGATTTAATCATTCAGAGATATTAGCAGATAGAATTTACTGGCTCACTGAGGCCAGTAAACGGGTTAATCCGATTAAGTTTAAAAATAACCAGAGTACAGTAGGTTAACATAACAAACCAGTATTTCCTAGAATATAGAGAATGTAGAAATTGTTTATAAAAATAGGAACATATATTAAAATTTGATTGATTTAATTATTACATAGTCTGCCTTGTAACATCGAAAGAGATTATAAAATACATTGCTGGATAGGTAAATGTTAGGTGACATAAAATTCAGCGTGACAAAAGATATAAATCATAAGGAGCATTTGTTGATGTAGCACCCATACCATCATCTTTCTGTGATTTTATGCAATTCATATTTTTGTTTTCCTGATAATGAATAATAAAACAGCATTTACTACATTTAAATGATTTTTTTCAAGTGACCCCATTTCCAGAAATGTTAATGTTTAGCTGTTAGAGGAGGATTTATTTATTTGAAATATATTGCAATAAACATTTAGTACCACACACATTTCTGGAATAAATAATAAACTAGTTTCTTCAAGTCATTAATATTCCATTTAACAATTACATATCACTTAGAAAAGTTTAAGAAATTATTTCTTGTATGACTAAAGCTGATTTATGTGTTCAAAGATCTGTTTCTTAGGTTCTCTGAACTCAGAAGAGTACTAAAAAAGCCTATTATATTTCTCAATTTTCTGCAGCAATTCTTGAGATTTTAAATAAGTCCTTCTTTAGTGACTCATTTTTGTAACTCAGCTATTAAACTTTTATAAACATATTTTAGTTCTTCGATTTAATATTTGAGGTTGTAATATTTACTCCAAAATATGCCTCAGGACCAAATATTCCCTGGTAAAAAAATAAATAATTTGAAAAATAAAAAATAGCTGAATAATTTATGTCATGAATCCATAGAGGGCATCTCAGCAGTAGGATGCTTTAGCTTTAGCAATGTTAGCGTGGTGGACCATACCCCTGGTTCTCTTACCTGTAACCCAGTTCCCTATTCTTGTCTAGGGCTTAGGAATGGCCTGAGTGGTACAGTATCATCTGGAAGTGATGATGACGACGGCTGTTACATTCAAGTCACCAAAAGGCCCAATGTTGTGGAGATGTCAGTACTCACGGCCGCCAGAGCCTCCAATGCAGACCGACCACGCAGCAACACCTCAGAGGCCAAACTCATGGCCAAGAAGCGAGTGATCCGCATGCTGATCGTCATCGTCGCCATGTTCTTCATCTGCTGGATGCCCCTGTATTCCGTCAACACCTGGAAGGCGTTCGACTTGCAGTCCGCCCACCGAACCCTGTCGGGGGCGCCCATCTCCTTCATCCACTTGCTCTCCTACACCTCGGCCTGCGTCAACCCCATCATCTACTGCTTCATGAACAAGCGCTTCCGCAAGGCCCTGTTGGCCACCTTCACCTGCTGCTGGAGGCCGTGCCAGCGTCGGCGTGAGGCCGATGACGATGTCATCGTTATGGGTGCGTCACTGTCCAAGTTTAGCTACACCACTGTGAGCACGATGGGACCCTCCTGACTCCAGGTATATAAAAGCACAGGCCCTGCATAGATACAAAAGGCAGTAATGCTTTTCACTTATGCTATTCACATAATATTAGTGTTCCATGCAATGTACTGTGACTTCCTGTGTATAAAAAAGATTCCTACTTTTCAGTGAATGTAAATGTTGTGTTCTGTTGATTGAGGACTCATTTTCTCCTGAGTGAAGCTTTTTCCAAACTTTAAAGTCTTTGTTGGAGTATTATTATGTGTGACATACATATGTGTTTATAAATATGAAATATGAATTTTATTTTGCCATTCAGTGCTTGGTTATTCATAAAAGCTCACGCCTTGTCTTGCCAGGTACCATTTTGGTACCTTTCCTTGCTCTCAGATGTTTGTAATTCTGTAAGATTAGTCTAGTGGCTACATTAACATTTGTTTTATTTAGTAGATGCTACAGATTAGTCTTGTATGTGACGGCAGAAAATCCCCTTTGGGCAGATCATCAACAGTGTACTTTTGGTTCTGGCTACGGATGGTACAATGTACTTAAAATTGAACTTATGCTTGTTAATGATTGTTTTAGATTTAATAGATTTAATCTGTTTTGCTAATTACTGTGTGTATGACAGAAGTGGAAAGTTCCGGTTCAGAAAGTACAAATCTAGGCCAAGATTTTGTTTCAGCCAACCAGTTGTGTGCTCTTTGAATGTGATTCTTTATACTCAACTGATTGATTGAAACAAAACATTGGTCTGGATTTGTACTTTTTGTACTTGAATTTTACCCCTCTGGTGTATGGAATGGATTGGTCTCTTTCCTCGTAATATGTTGACACAATGTCAATAGCTTATGAAATGTATGGCTACTTATATTTTAATCCAACTAGTTTTTTTTTTGTTTAATATGTGGTCAATTATCTAGTAAAGGATTAGGATTAAGTAGGATTGTTAGGATTTAGTAAACTTTCAGCACCATTATAGCTTCTTTAATAATGTGTTTTAACTAACAATATGAGTTTTCAATGGGAAATACCAAAGGCAACAAAAATGTAGAAGCTGTCAGAGCAGTAACCTTGGAGAAGCTTAAATATGTGAAAGAGATACTTACCTCTGCAGAAAAATTTGGCATCACTGTCTGAATCCACTTGGGTGATCATTCTGAACATCTTCTGATTGGAAAAGTACAGCAAACCAAAAATGATTCTCAAACCAAAGGTGGTAATATTGCAAGAATGAATATTAATGTCCTGTTTTGAAGTTTAGGGAATTAACTAAAACTTTTAGTAGCAAAAGCCAAGTTCAGATTAGCAGTGTGTAATGTTCAGAGAAAAAGGAATATGCAAGTTGTTGATGATATTCATATATTCAGTTTAATCAAGTATAAACAACCAATCTCTGCTGAACTTCTACCGACCCAATAGCCTGAAATCATTTCCCCTATTTCAGATTACAGAACCCAGTGTAACAACTCCCTAAGAATATTCTGCATGGTTCACATTGCTTTACGTTTCATAATTATCTTAATGGACAATAATTCTATGGTAATATTCCTCTCTCTGTAACTGGACAAATTTTGTTCCCAAAAATGAACAAAAAGGAAATCTGGAAATGTTATGGAAAATCTGTTTCATTTACATAGTAATTCTTTAGGTTCCACTTTACCTCTTTTGAAATGCACTCAGTACCCATTGTCCTAGGCAAGGTTCTGCACTGGCACCCCCTATTGGAAACAAAGTGAAATTGACTTGCTAAGTCAGCACCCCCTCAGAGGATGGCACCCTAGATGGCTGCATGTATTGCCTAGTGGGTTGACCAGCACTGAATAACCTACGTATATAACTATTTTATGGAGGCAGCACAGCAATAATTAGATTTAGCTATCTAGCTATCAAGTGAAAGTCCATCTTCAAATCAGCAGAAAATACAATCCCAACAACTCATAGTAGCCTTGGTGATTAATGTCATACCTCCAAAGAATGTGGTGTGTCTTATTTAAGCTATTCAAACCCTGAAAGCAGCCACAAAGAAAAGGTAAGGAAATGCGTTTTTGAATACTGTATCAGGAACTGTTTGCATATTCAGAGTAATACATCACAGTAATTTATACGTTAATGGGTTTTTTGCCTATAATGAAAGTGCCTGGAGATTGTATATACATATACTGCCCTAAGAACGGTAAGTTAATATTTGTAGCAGTGCTCTTAAGTGAATGTAGTGATGGTGTTGTTCATTTATTGAGGCTTCATTCTTCGTGGATCCAGAGTTGCTGTAGCTGATTTATGAAATCATACATTTACATTGTAATAAATTTAAAGTAAATAGTGTCAGCCTTTTCCTCACCAATGAATTGTGTACAGATACTTAGTCGGTTGAAGGTACCACAATAACGGCATATTATACAGTCACTGAAGCATTTTTCAGTTAAAATGTATTAATATTTCATATTATGTTTAATAAACTGAAAGGGTAGTCGAGAGCAGAATAAATGTTATTTAGAGACTATTAGAAAATGTAGAAATCATACAGTTCAGGATCAAATGGGTTCTTCGGTTCTTCAAAGTAATAAACCACATCAGTAAATTCTGACTCATTTTTCCACAGCAACTAGTTATCAGAACACAGTGTGGAAGATTAAATAGCATGCAAACAGCGTTTGGCCTCAGAACACAGTGTGGAAGATTAAATAGCATGCAAACAGCGTTTGGCCTCATGGTTAGTTTGGCTGTAATAGTATTTCTTTCCATGTCAAGAGCATCAAGACTGGTCTTAACTAGATACAGTACTGTATATTATGTTTAATTAATAGGAATATTAAAAGAAATTGAAAGGAAGTTGAATGTAAAAAAAAAGAAAATTAAACTCTATATGAATGGTATCAATTGCTACTCACGTACAACACTTGTACTTCAAATAAAAAGTCATCGTGTCAAATCAACAAGGCCGACAGTGTAAGGTACATATGACTTTGGGTGTTCTTTCCTCATGCCGCATCAACTTTCTCAGTGACAGGAGAAAAGCTGGCTGTGTTTACCATTTTTCTGTTCTCTACAGGCCGGTATATTTTCAGTCATTGTAAGAGCCCCCCAACCACTCTTAATTAACTGTCGATCTCAATAGCACGTTTTTTTTTTTTTTTCCAGGGTTCCTCCAGCAACCTTTCCATTATATTCGGCTAATCCGTTAGCACCTCTCAGTGAATTCATATTGGACAGGCATACCGCCTTACCCCACTGAGCCACACACTGGCCCCTGCATATTGGACAGGTACAAACAGGGGCATTGGCCATAGGGGACCCCCTCCCCTCTTCACAAAAAATAAGTTAATATTAATATCTTTTTTTATGAATTTGCATGTAATATTTACAAATTACTTATAAATCTTTGTTACATGTTATATAGCTTTTGCATATGTGCCCATTCCAATGATGCGATAGACATCGCCCCCCGTGGGAACAAATTTAGTCCCCCCCCCCACCCCCCCCCAAAATCAAAGTCCTTCCAACGCTACTGGCTATGAACAAGCATGAACTTCTAGATCAAGAGGAGATTGATTCTTAACCCTTAGACCCTCCACTCTGCTGTCCACGAGAATCAGCAATCATCTAATGGTGTGACATTTACAAACAATTTGTTTGCAGGATGAGTCCCTTATGGGAACAAAACAAGTATCAACATTAACAACAACACAGGGGCTATTTACAACTCCCAGTATGCTCCGCGCGCTTACTGGGTTCTGCTATGTGGAGCCACCTCACCGGCACTACAATACCAAGAACACAAAGGCGTACTTGTGGTCTTGGTGACTTGCCTTCCAAAAACGAACATAATGAATCATGGGATTGGTCTCGTTCAGTGAGGATGCAACCGATCATTGATATTTGGGGTGAGGCAAGAATGATATCCGAGGATTTTTACCATCCTCTGTACTTCTGTTCTTGAGTATTGGAACTGGTCTTCTGCAATGGAAAATGACGAAAAATGGGTACATGAGAACACAAGTATGGTCAAGTATGCATATTGAGAAACATAACGTGTAATTTTACATACTTGACTGTATGCGTTTGGTATGACTTTGTTTGCGGATCCTGTGTGTCTGCTATTGTCATGAATTGGCATGATTTGTTTGTGGTTATAAATGAAGCAATGCCTCACAGCTTATGAATGTCACTTGTAATGTTAGTCTTTGTGATACAGTAGCTGTGAATATGGTCCATTCTTTTTGATGATGTCAAAAAATCATTCCTCTGCTAAAACAATCCCTACCATATCACTGATCCTCTAAATCAAGGGTGGGCAGTCTTATCCAGAAAAGGCTGCTGTGTATGTGGGTTTTAGCTGCAACTCCCTCATTAGGTTGCTAATTAGAGGACTGATTGGCTGAGTCCTCACACCAGGGTTTGAATAGCTGACTTAAAGGTGCCTGCATACACACTGGTCCTCTGGATAACACTGTCCACCCCTGTTCTAAATGAAAAGTCAGGGAGATCCTGGATACTGATTTGATTACTTAAAACCAATTATGTAAATTCCTTAAAGATATAAGGTAAGGAAATACAGAACAAATAAATCTGAAAAATAATAACTATACAGACCAGGCAAAAATTTTTTTAATAATGTTGACAATCTTTTTTTTTCCTCTTGGCTTATTCATCCAGTCAAATATTTGTGTGCACAAGGTAATTTCCGACAGAACCTTGTCGCTGTTGCTGGTTTGGCTATGAATTTTTCACTTATGAGAAATCCTTGGAACGAGTGGGCCCTTGCATGTGCAATGGCTTTGCAATTCGTTGGTTGTCTGCAATCAGCCCAGTGCTACATTCTATGGCAGTGACCTCTAAGATAGCGGTTATGTGGTGACTTCTTTTCATGATGTTTTGTCAAGCTGCAGAGAACTTGTAGTGGTATAAAAAGACATAAATATACACATTTATATATATGGATATATAAATGTACCTAGAGCTAGTTCTGGCCGCTGATGATTGGTCTGCCGAGGCCCCTGCCTTCGACTACCACCCGCTCAACATTGCATCTGACCCCCATAGCTCCCCGAGTACAGTAGGTGGTGGGCTGCTCATGCTGTTTTTTTTGGGCCATGCCAATGGGCACATATGCAATAGCCAGGTGCTCGCATCTGCATCGAAAGGAGCCAGAGCCAGCTTGGTTTGGCCATCTGTCTAGGACACCTCCTGGAAGGCTCCTTGGGAGGTGTTTCGGGCATGTCCAACAGGGACAAGGCCCCGGGGCAGACCAAGGACACACTGGAGAGATTATAGCTCTCAGCTGACCTGGGAACGCCTTGGTATTCCCCTGGTGGAGCTGGAGGAGGTGGCTGAGGAGAGGGAGGTCTAGTGTCTAGTGCTCTATTATTGTTAACATTGTGACAATGATTGTCTACACTACATTTTGCTGTTTTAAATAAAAATCAAATTTTTTTGCAACATCTTACTTGCTATGTCACCAGCAACAAAGTGGAAAAAATACTACAAATGTACACAGTGAAATACGTACAAGTATTTGACAACCAAGACAACCAAGTCTTGGGACAGGCAAGATACATCATAGACAAGGATTTAATACTGGATTGACATCATCTCAGTAGAAATCAGCTCTGCAAATAAGGTCAATAGGGAGCAGCGTGTACAGCACTAAAATAGACTCTGAGAGGAATATTATTCTATTGATAGATAATTGGAATAACATTTTTGCCTAAGTTTGGTTACTTATGAATCTGTTGTTTATGAATCTCATATCCCTGTTCCCACTGTTTCATGAAAGATTAAAATTAGTCAGTTTAAAGATTTTTATCATTTTAAGTATAGAGAAGGAAACCCAGTGGATTAATACTTTATACAACATATTGGTTAATAATTTTTTAGGTAATTTCATCCATTTTATGAATGAATGAAAAATTAGTTGGGTGACTGGATACTTAATATTGATTTTCTTCTATGACATATAACTCTTCACTAAAATTCTGCAATAAAACATTTTTAACATACACATAGTGTTATATGGTGCGGATGCAGGTGTACAACAAGGGTGATGATCCACTTATGGCTCAAGACAAAGGGGTTTATTAAACAGAACACCAAGGGGTTAAACATAAAATAACAGGACCACAAGGGGTCAAAAAGTAAACAGGGAAAACAATAAAGTACAAGAATCCTAAAGTAATATAAAACACAAGGGAACAGGGCAACACGGAGCAGGATTATAAAACAAGCAGAGTACTGAACACACAGCAACATGAATACAATGACTGACTAGAGAACAGATTGGACTCAAGCACTTAACTACACACAGGGAATCAGAGCAAACAAGGGACAGGTGTAACTCAATAATCAATTAACCAATCAGGGGAGACACAGGAACAAGAAACAGGTGGACCCTTTTCATCTCTAGTTATTTTTTTACTTTTTATTTAACCAGAATACAAACCTGTTATGTAAGTTTTCCTTTAGAGACTCAAATGAAAGACAATAAAAATTATACAGAATGATGTTTGCTGATTAAATACACAAATTACTTTGCATTTTTTTAACATTGCAGTGTGTCCTGATATTTGTTGTATTTATTGATGCTTCAACTTGCACATGTAACTTATGCAAATATCTGTATGTGTGTGTATATATGTATGTGTGTGAGTATGTATATGTGTGTGTATGTATGTGTGTGAGTATGTATATGTGTGTGTATGTATGTGTGTATGT
>JAODJU010000035.1:11931044-11944674 GCA_026776725.1 Gnathonemus echidnorhynchus | reverse complement strand
TATGTGTGTGAGTATGTATATGTGTGTGTATGTATGTGTGTGAGTATGTATATGTGTGTGTATGTATGTGTGTATGTGTGTGTGTGTGCCAGCATTTGCTTTCACAGAAAGGTATGCCAAGACAAGCTTAGTCATTAAGCAGCAGCTCTTAGAAGGTATCATCTACAAATCATCCGACATCAGACAGGAAGTAAATTACTTATTTTATCACCTAGCCATGTTTACAGCAAAAAAAAAAAAAAACAGCAGGGAGACATATTAATGGAATCCAAAATTAAACAAACGGTCAGATTTGGAAGGATAAATGGAAACAAAGTGGTTCTCTGCAATTTCCGCATAGGAGACGTGAGGTGGTATTGGGATAATGCAATTATTTTTCTAACAGATGAGAGAAAAATGGAAACATTTTGAATCCAGTATATTGGGTTGCAAGTAAATGGCCTGTAGTCCTATAGTATGGGAGTCCACTTTCTGCTGATCAGCAACAGCTCTGGGCTCAAACTAATGTGAAAGAAATCAAACACCGATTGATATTTCAATGTTATAAATGCAAATTTATGGTAATGGAATACAGATATGCATGTGCCCCATAACACAAAATGACTGGATATCTTATTTGGTTGAACAAGCAGATATAAGGCAATAGTCATTTGTGGGAATGTGCACCAGTCCGAGCCTGGTAACCATGGTTTCATTATCACTAGTTCTACTGCATTACCAGCCAGAACCAACAAAAAAACTACTTGAAAATACACTTAAAACCTCTGCAAACCATTCATTTACTCCAGCAAGAAGTTAATTGCACAGTTTCCATATTTTTCCATATTTTACATCCACCCTCCTGCTACTTTGTCTCTCCCAGTGGAAAATGCTTGTGGTAGTCAATATCACAGAAAATAATCGCGTTTGTACGCTATGGCTCTTAAGTGTCCTGCATGCTAAGCAGAGAATTTGGTCTACATAATGTAACTTATTCCCAGCACAAATTTTCCCATACTCCAGGTACAAACACATTGAATATAGAGGAATTGACAGAAATTGGTGGTCTCTTGTTTGCATGATAACAGTTGTACACATATAAACAGAGAGGATCAGAAGAGACTTTATTTCATTAAATTTCTACAGGAGGTTCATTTTGAACTGACCAGCAACCAAGCTCTGTGTTGTAGCATCACTCAACCAAATGCATGCAGAGATACAGATTTCTCTGGTCAGCAGTTATTTCACTGTGGCTCATTTTGTTCCTTTTTCTTTCCCACACTTCTGAAGCCGTTCCAGGTGACCAATTGAAGACATCATATCAAATTGGTGACACCAGGAAGGTTCTCTGCCAGCCACTCGCTGGATGTTCTGCTGGAATGACATACAGGATGCTTCTCTTGCCCTGTCTACACTGTTAGGAAAGCTGTCACACTGTTAGGAAAGCTGTCACAAATCCCATATCCTTTGAGTGACAAGTGAGCAAGTGATGCTTCATTCACCTTGACATTAGTCTGTCTGCTACAAGCTAGAAAATGTGGTATCTTGTGACATGTTCGACAAGCTGCAGACATTATATTTTTCTGGAAAGCCTCTTGAAAATGAATAAGGATACTTACATTTAAAAAAAAAAAAAAAACGGATGTCCCTTGTTGTGCAAGATGTACACAGAAAGAACGGGGGACAGAAATTCCAATCCTGGACGTGCGTAGCTTCAGTGCAAATGAACTACCATGCTATGCACAACATTACATTATTACATATAGATCGCCATGCATTTTGATACATGCTAATCAAAAGCTTGCATTATTCATTGTTTCCAAGAGAAGGAACATGCCCAAACAGGTGCATTCTGCACATTTTCTGTTGTTATATTATAGAAATGTAGATGAGCCCTACACTTAAGTTGTATTACTCAAGAAGTATACAGAAAATATTTTACATGCCATTACACATCCACATAGGACAAAAAGCACATTAAGAACATTGTCAAATGTCCACATTTACTGACACATTCATAAGCATACATGACAATCAATATCTGCTATGGAAATATATTTCCCTCTATAAACTATCCAGTTAATTCACAATATTGTCCTCTTTCTGGGAAACATAGATGTTAGAATTAGAATCTTTATTGTCATTGTAGCAATGAGAGATTGTACAACGAAATTAAAGTGCAATTTTCCAGTGCAAAATAAAAACACAGTCACTCTGAAAAGAAAAAAAAAATGTGCAAAAGATGTGCAATTGATATCACTAGATATCAGGGATTTTATTATATTTTACTATATTGTGTAGATGTTATCAAAACTGTATGATATATTAGGATGCAAATAATAAATAATATGTTAAATAAATGAAACTGCCTGAAATAGGTTCACATAAACAGCATATGAAGTCTGGCAGTCTTTACATTTCTGGTCTTTACTCTGTTATTCCTTCTGTTATTTCCGAGTGTAACTGTTTCGCTGCTCATCGAGTTCACGTTCTAGTCAGCATTCAAATACGATGCCATTCTGATATATTCTCTAATAAACATCGAATTTTCCAGAGTTCGTCTTTAGAGTTTTGAAACTGTATTCTGCGACTCCCGGAGCAATCTTCACACCAGAAACACAAGCTTTATGTTTTATATAAATTACTCTCTAAATTAATTAATACTTACATTTAGAATAAAGCCCTCGAAATCAAGTAAGCTGAGTTTCTCAAAGCAATATCCATATCACCCAGTTAATTCTCTTAATATATGAAAGTCATTTTCTCATGATATGACTAAGTAATAGCAGAAGATGTACTGTATGTCTCCCGACAAAACACCACAGTGCATTTACATTTTAAACAGGCTGATGACAATTTCACATACAGGAGGTAAAAATGCCTGAAAGATGACTTTATGGAGAGTTAGGGGTTAGAGATGTTGCATATTATGAGATCCATGATCTATGTGCATAGATTGTGGTAGAGTTTACCATCTTCTGTGAATATCAGTTTTATTATAACCAGGGAATGTCCCACTTCTGCCAATACGATTCATATAATTCTGATTAGTCCTTAATTTTCAGGGTTCAGGTATTATTAGTCTTTTCTGAACACTGAAGAATAATGCTATATACAGTAGATTAAATAAAACAGGAAAAAATGTGTCATGTCTATGAAAATTTAAACAAAAATAAAGTAATCCTGCTTCTGTCCATGAAGTGCAAAGAAGTTTGATTAATGCATCTTCCATTTTATACTTAGGTATGATACGCTTCAACATCAATATTTTGTCTTCTGTCCTACATGTCCTGCATAATTATTGTTAATGAACAGCTGTGTTATCGTTTTGGGAAACTGTGAAGTTTGTGCTTTCTTGAGTTTTATTTTCTCTGCAGTTCTTCTAAGTGCAACATTAAAACACCATAAAATTGAAATAAAAAATTGTGGAAAGATTAATTGAAATAGGTTGGGTAATATTTCATAAATAAAATGAATGTTATATATTAAAAATCATACAAGAAAAGTATATTGCTTTTCAGAAGTTTTTTATATAGCATTGTACTCATTTGCATTACAGCAATAACAAAATGATTAAGGCAGCTTAATTTCATGCAGCTTGATGTCATTATTACTCCTGTTTCTTTTGATCACATACTGTATAATGAGACTTTTTTTCAAGAGACAAGTATTAAATATGAAGTAAAAACACTCAAGGACAGGGGTTAGAAAAGAAAAGGAAACCTTGCTGTCTCACACATAGACCTAAATGGACTCTACTGGAGAGCATTTACTGTCATACGGAAGAGCTGAAGTGCTCACTAATTGGTCGATTTTGTAACAGCGTGGCCTGTACCTTTCATTTCCTCCCCCACAGGTAATTGGCTACTTTCTTTCATGTCACTTTGTACCCAAGTTCATTTCCCACATGGCAGCTCAAGCCTGTCCCTAAAATTCTGAATAAAAATGCTCCAGATAGCTCTTTAATTAGCACATCAGATCCAGGAAAGTATTTTTGAGAAGTAAAGTTCAAGTTATTGGTGCAAAACAGAGAGATTCGAGAAAAGAGCAGTGGTGTAGCAAGACCTCTATTCCATACCTCAAAAAGGCTCATTTACTCACAGGATTTTTGTCTAAAAAATATCTGCCAAAGTGATACATTGACTGGTGTTCCTCATCATGATCATGTCTTAATGTTTGAAAATACGTACGTATTTGTATCTGTCTGGGAAAAAAATCATGTGTGATTTGTTAACATTATTCTTGACACCTCTACCTATTTTATTAAGAAATTTCCTATTATGTTTTAATTAATTAATGTCTGCTTCAAGTGTATGAGGTTGCAGGAAATATCCTGTATCCTGGAAAGAATACTGTGAGTGAAGTCAGTCAGATGATCAGGGTTTGGCGCTCTGATTGGTTATTGAAAAGGATAACCCAACCCCATTAACTTGTCATTCATTCATTTATCATTTGTTTTAACTTATTGCCAAGGGTGTTGTGTTTTCATTAATAATATTTTCATTGCAATGGTAAATGCCAAAAGAAGCTTTATATCAGAAAAGAAATTATCATTATCATTATTGTCAGGGTCATCATCATTATTATTTATTATTCCTATTATTATGAGCGGACTGTGCAGTGATTGGCACTGTTGTCTCGCACCTCTGGGACCCAGGTTTAACACTCAGCATAGTCCCATGTAGGTGGAGTTTGCCTGTTCTCCCTGTGTCATCATGGGGTTTCCTCTGGTATTTTTCCCCACAGTTCAAAGACATAGTGAGCTTAATTGTGTGTAACCAAATTGTGTGTGTGGATTGTGTTTATATTGCATTGTGGGGACCATTTTTCAGGTTCCCACAAAGATCTGTGAATGCAATCAAAAACTAAAAATGTCCAAATGTCCCCACAACATGATGAATACCCATTTTTTTTACCTTATGGGGACCAGTTTCCTGGTCTCCATTGTCACGCCCGGCTCCGTTCGATCCTCCTGTGTGCCACGCCCACCTCGTTACCTCATGTTTTTACCCGATGGTTCTCACCTGTGCCTTGTTCAGTTTGCCCTGTCGTGTGTATATCAGTCCGCGTCTCCCCATGTCTGCCAGATCCAGCATTGAAGTCTCGTGTAGTGTCATGTGCTGTGCCTGTCTACTTCTATTAAACCCCGTTTCCCCGTCATCCTGGCTTCCTGCTCCTCTTTACCCGCTCGCCCCGCTCCGCATCGTGACATCCATATTGGAAAACTCTATTTTATAAAAATCAGTGATTGCAATGAAAAAACTAAAAATGCAAAAACTCTTGTATTTTGTTTGGTTACTTATGGTTATGGTTAGGGCTGGGTATGGGTTAAGGTTGTCATAGTTAGCATTAGCATTTTTCCCATAGAAATGAATGAGCGGTCCCCAAAAAGAAATGATTACATGACTCTGTGTGTGTGTGTGTGTGTGTGTGACTCATATGTGAGTGTGCCCTGTGATGGGTTGGTGCCCCATCCTGGGTTGTTCCCTACCTTGCACCTGTAGCCCCTGGGACAGGCTCTGGACCCCCTGCAATCCTGAATAGGATAAATGGTTGCAGAAAATGGATGGATTGTTGTTAGTTGTCATTATTGGTAACTGGGGGGTTTTGTTACCATTGCTAAATACACCACCGACATTCACAGTATTTGATTATTAAAATAACTAATTATGCACTGAAACCTAAATTTCTCTCTGATACTAATAACTGATTATTTCGAAAACTGACACCAATACCAATATTGATTGTTTGGGAAGTTCTGCTTAAATATGTTTGAAGGGACACTTCACCCAAATAAAAATAAATAACATTCGACAAACATAAAAATGTGAAAACGCATGTATTTTTGGTAAAAAAAAAAAAAAAAACACCAACTCTGGCATACAACAACAGTCCTGAAGCACTATATTTTATAACTGTATACATCTTATGTATTTAAAACTTTTATAATGGAGAAGATTATCAAGTGTGATAATTTTCTGGGAAATATACTTTGATTTCACACTGTCTGCACTGAATTTTCTTTAGCTATTGCTGATGGACTAGCATTATTCGGCAGCACTGCAGCCTTCTTTAGTGGAACGGATTTGATTTTCAGAATCTCTTCATACTCTTCACTGTCTCGCCTTAAGGTGAGCAGTCAAATTTGGTGTGTTGAAACGTTTATGAGTAGATCCTTCTTCTGAAATTTTAGCAGAGCAATGTTTGCAAAATGCATTTCTAATGTTATTTTTGCTAACCTTAAAATAAGACATTTTTCTAACTGTTGAGTATGTGGGTATGCAAGGCTATATGTGTAACCATTTTTAAGGGTGTTATCATCAGTAAATATCATAGCTCATTTTTAACCATCAGCTGATGGTCAATTGTTGCTGTATCGGCCGATACTGATAGTTTACCAATATGATTGGTGCATCTCTAAAAATTATTTATTTACAATTTCATTTGAAGGACAGGTTTCACTGCAATGTAGAATGGACAGTTCTTGCTATAATGAGCCACCTGTTTTAAAATGTGCCCTAATTAATCTAAACAAAATGTAGCGTTGAAAAAGAGTGTTTCGTTTTTGAATTGGTTAATGTCCTCTGGAATTGTATTATCAGGACCAAGGCTGAAACTATACAAAAAGAGAAGTAAAGGAAGCCCTAGAATAAGATGAAGGAAGAAATGCTCATTGTCCTTAGGGAGATACGGCTCATTTCATTCTAATTTGTCTTTGGTTACTCTTTCAATTGAGCTCATTGATAGTGTTAAATCTGTTTTTATGGCTTGGGGTACTTTCAAAAACTGGAAGAAATTAAATGTTTTTCCCACTGAGTAGTTTCCAGCATGTACCACTTTTATTTACTTCAGCTTTCATGGTGTATATTTATGGTTCTATATTTACTATAGAAGAGAGCTTCGGAAACCATGGAGAACATTTTTTCCTTTTTTTAAATTGTCTTGTGAAAAACACAGTAGTTTTGGATCAGTTGCCATTTGTTTGGGATTTTGTGCCATGGAAACCCTTGTGGGAGCCGAAAGGGGTGTGTGTGGGGGGGGTGGATTTAATGCACGGTCTCATTTCTGGTGTTCCTATAGTTGCTCCAACGTTGCATCAGTAATGGAGTGGGCATCGCATCCTGCTGCTATAGCCTGTCAATAATTCCAGTGCGCTTTCTGATGCATGTTGATAATGCTGTGAGGAGCTCAGGCAGGGAAACAGGCCATTTATTCTGCTGACATGCTTTCAAGCTGCTCTCAGTCCATTTTTAAAAAGCCAGAGCCGAGCCCCAGTAATGCTGGGTAATACTAGCCTGAAATGCTAATGACGTTCTCTTCTGTCCTGTTTTCAGCAAAGGTGGGCACCGGAAAGGCGAATTAAAAAACACTAAAACCCTTTGAATCACCTTCCCTTGCCTTCCCTTACGAATGCCGGTTAATGGATCAGCCCCGAATCAGCTCTTCGTAAATCTGTCCTTTTAAAAATCTGTTATTTATTATTTATTTGAGTTGTTTACCATTGTTGAATGCCATTTAACATTTGCATTGATATATGCAATGGCATGTCAGTAAAATAACATGTCTAGTTTACTTCATGTGAAGTAGTTAATTGAGCTTTGTTTTGTTTTAAATTGAAACAATGTATTTATGAGACAAAAGGCAAAAGGTTGTTGTACATGACTAGTAAAACAGTTTCCAATTAATATTCAAATTGCATACATCAAACACTTGACATAAAGGCTGTTTTGTGTTATCTCTGTCTTAGAAACTGATGCATATTAAAAAGGTGTATAAGTTACCCATTTAATGTTGGGTGAAGTACTCTTTGGTAAAAGATGATGTGCAGCCGTGGGTTCTGTACATATGTCTGACATTTTGAACATCAGGTGTTTGAGTCCCTTGGCTGGAAGTCAAATCTCCTTTTAAAAATTAGTCACAAGTGCATCACTTGATATCTAGATTGTTGCATTCAAATTACGAAATGGTGGTTTATGCTATTTCCTAGCAGTTTCATCCTTTATCAATTATTATGATATTCAATAATGATATCCCATTCTTTGAAAATTATTATTGGGCAGAAACATCTGAAAGATATATTACATATTATTTTATTGTTACTGTATTGTTAACCTCATTATATGTTTTTTGGATAAAATCCTTTACTTTTGTTAGAGAAGGTAGGTAATATAGTAATAATAATACAAAACAGAACTATTTTTCTGTTTTCAACCACCAACTTCTTCAATGTTCTCAATGTATTCTGCCAGTGATTTCATAGGTTCGATGAGCAGAAACACAGGAAAGGTAATGGATGCCTTTGTACCAGTCCTCTTAACAGATTAAATGGATGCTATAGTGATTCTATTAGGATGGGAGTTTTGCTTAATGGTGGATTATGTTGAAACAGAGCAGAACAAATACAAACATTGTTCATGGAGGTGGTCAACGGAGGTTTAATGACTTTCTAAGGAAGTTATTTAATAATGTGCATTTTAGTGGGTACATTATTCCTACAATACATTTATGTTCATACCTGTGATTGCAAATGATTGATTTTTTTGTTTGTTTGTTAGATTAACTTTAATGGTAACTTGTATGACATTCTCATTTGAATGGAAATGAGTACACCTCTTGAACATATACAGTAACATATACAGTATAATCTGTGTTGCTGGTTTTTGGGTGTTTTCCAAAGCATATGAAGAGATCAAAAGTGTATCTGAATAGCTGCTGATAGGTTATGGGCTCATTAAGCTCCTTTTTGCCTGATTCTATAATAGCCATTTTCTGAAATGTTTAAAGCCCTAATGAAGACAACAACCCTGGAAATGCAAATGATGATGATGATCAGGGTCAGCTGGATTTAATTATCTGGGATGTATGCTGGTGTAAGATCACCCCAGAGAGGCAAATGGTCAGTTTAATTCTTGGTGTTGCTATGCCTTCTGCTGGGTGACACACAAATACGACACTTCAAGGTTGTTGTTTTGACTGTTAGAATAGTTCTGTAATAAAACATTAGCAAAAAATGTCCCCCCTCTGTTTACATATAAGTTTGATCCATTTGATTAGAAATCTATATATACAAATTAATTTATATAGGTTTATTTGTGCCTAATGAGGACATTGCTGAACAGCCCGCTGGATTTGCTTTTTCATTAAAATGTGTAACTTTCTTTTCACTTTCCTTTCTTTTTACCACTGAAACATCTGCTCTTATCCTTCTGAAATTTGACATTTGACTTTTCTGGAGCCTGGCTGCTAAGAAATGGATCAGCTGACAAATTTCAGTCACTACTAGTTGTTACTGAGTCTTCCATTCAGGCTGTCTTGTAGGTAAATTATTAATTAAATGTGTGCTTTATATATTTACATGAATAATTTAGTTTTTTATGACAACTGAATCGTCTTATGCTGTCTTCCATCCAATTACTCAGAGCAAGGTTTCTGGGACCATGCATTCATTATGACCATCCTTATTATGAATTTAAAATTTTCTTCATCTTCTTTATTATAAATTACAGCCTTTGAGTTTTTTTTTCTTTAGCTGTGGAAACTGTTTGCTGATCCTACATGACTACACTTAATAAATTGTGATTCGTTTCATTATTATGGCATCTTTAACAGGTTATATTTGTATTTTCCAAACACCTCACAATGACTGTGCCAAAAAATGGTGTCCTCTGATGTTAACTTTTTGCCGCCAGCCTGTGTGGGTGTTATTGCCATATTTGAAATGTGTCTGAAAGAACGCAGCCTGAAGATACAGTATTAGAAATCCTTGCTGAACCAAATTTCTGTCTGCAGGCAGAATTTTCCATGATGATGTTTGCAACCAAAAAAGTACTGCAATATTTGTGGATGCAAGCAATGTTTTTCACGGACACACAGACATCTGATTATTACAAGTTATTTAAGTAACTAAACAAATTAATTATAATTTGTTACATTGCCTTCCATGAATCACCCTTATCGTGGTGGATGGGTTTGTATACCTCTATGATCTTAGGAGCTATGTTGTTGGGGGCAATCGCCCCTGCTAGGGTATCCCTTGGCAAATTGGGGCTAGTTGAGCGGCCAGACTAAGTGCAATTCAGAAAACCCCCATAATGGAAAATACAAGGGGTTATGTTACTGGAGCCAGGCCTGGGGGGGGCAGCTTGCAGGCAAGCACCTAGTGGTCAGGCCTCCACCCATGGGGCCCAGCTGTACATAGCCAATAGCCTGGGTTTGCCCTCCTGTAGGCCCACCACCTGCAGAGGGAACCATGGGGGTTGGGTGCAATGTAGATCAGTGGGCACTCGAAGGCAGGGGCCTCGATGGACATTTGGCACATAGAATGTAACCTCTCTGGTGGGAAAGAAGCTTGAGCTGGTGCAGGAGGTAGAGAGATATGAAACTCCTAGAGAGGGGCTGGACTCTATTCCACTCTAGTGTTGCCCATGGTGAGATGCACTGAGCAGCAGTGGGGGAGTTGGGGGATGGACTGTGAGTGTTGTCTATGCATTGACGATGAACACCAGTTCAGAGTATCCGGCTTTCTTGGAGACATTGAAAGGGTTGCTGGAAGGCTCCCCCTCTGTGGACTCCATTGTTCTACTGGGGGACTTTAATGCTCATGTGGGTAATGACAGTGAAACCTGGCAGTGTGTGATTAGGAGGAACGGCCTGCCAGATCGGAATCTGAGCAATGATCACTTATAGGGCTTCTGTGCTAATCACAGTTTGTCCATAGAACATCATGTTTGAACGTAAGAACATCATAACAACATAAGAATGTGCATAAGTGCACTCAGCACCAGAACATTATAAGCCGTAGTTTGATGATCGATTTTATAATCATATTGTCGCATCTGCGTCCGCATGTTTTTTACACTCGAGTGAAGAGATGAGCTGAGTTGTCACTTGATCACCACATGGTGACAAATTGGATCCGATAGCAGGGGAAGATGCTGGATAGGCCTGGTAGACCTGAATGCATAGTGAGGGTATGCTGGCAGCATCTGGTGGAGGCCCCTGTCAGGGATCTTTAACTCACACCTCCAGCAGAACTTCTCTTGCATCTCAAGGGAGTCAGGGGACATTAAGCCTGGGTGGGCCATGTTCCGGCACTCCGTCACTGAGGCGGCCCTTCAGGGTTGTTGATGCGTCTTGCTGTGGCAACCCACATACCTCATGGTGGACACCAGTGGTAAAGGGAGGTGTCTGGTCAGGTGTGGGACTCCTGAAGCATGTACCAGCAAACCAGGTAGAAAGTGGCTTTGGCAGTTACTGAAGCAAAAACTCAGATTTGGGAGGAGTTTGGTAAGGCCTTGGGTAGTGACTTTTGGTCTAGGGTTGGAGCCCGACAGAAAGGAAAGGGAAAGGGTAAAGGGAGGGTGAGACAAACAGGGAATGGAAAAAAGGGAACACAAGTAAACAAAGGTGTATTTTTTGTATTTTTTAATATATTTTATTTATACCACACGGACACTTCACAAATCACCTGGTGCAACAAGACTTCAGGAGTGACTAAGGCCAAAACAACAAACAAAAACACCTACCGAACACGTCCCGGGGGGTATTGTTCGTATGTGCAATACTTGTTTACCCTGATGTAAATTGTTGACGATTTGGCATGGTCCTGGATCTGTCGGTTTTTCAAAACTCTTGTTGGATGTGTTGTCATAGTGTCACGTCTCACGGAGCACAGAGCGCAGACAGAGGCGCAGGAAACAGGTAGTCGGGGAGAACACGGGGTTTATTAGGAGCAGGACCAGCAGGGATAGGCAAAACACTGGGTAACATTACAATGACCGGACTGGGGAAACAAACGGAAACGCGGACTAAGTACAATGGACTAATTGACAACAATCGGGAACAGCTGGTAAACACGGGGAATCCACACGGGGTTGATGAGGGGGCATGGCACACGAGAGGAGCAGACGATCGGGGCATGACACATAGCAGCACATCCAAATCCTCAAACCTGCTCGGAGTAGGTGTGTTCTGTGTAAACAAGGATTAGCTCGCACACGTAATCAGTGTCCATTTGTTGAAATCCAATCAGTCATGGCCTCGCCATTCATGAATGAGCGACCAACTAATATTGCTGCTGTAGCGGGTTCATATCAGAATTCTCAGGGCAGAGGTGCTCTTATTCTGTTTTAGTTTTTAGTTACCTTGGCGGCAACCGGATCTGGCTCTCTGTTTCTTCTTTTTGTGGTTAATAAAAGTGCTTTATCCCTTTCACGGAGTAAGCATCTGCCTCCTGTCTTTTTCCTCTCGCCACAGTGCGCAAATTATAAGAAGAGAATTTCATACAGGGAGGGTTTTGCACGATTAGCAAGATTCTTTATTGCTCCCAGAGGAAATTCTTTTCGAAAGATACCACTTTAGCCGAGGGGGATATTGTACCTCAAAGATTTATTAGCACCTTACTGTATATTCAAAGTCAAACTAGGCAAAGTATATATACGTATATTTAAGTGTGTGTGTGCGTGTGTATATATAGAGATTTTTTATGTCAACAATTCTTTAAATAGTTATATACCAATATTTACCATTTTAAAGTATATTCCTGTACTTCACTTTAACCTGTTCCCATGTTCTCATTGTGCTTATGTTTGATCTGGAATTATGACATACAGTAAAATCCTGTTATAGTGGACTCGCATATAATGGAATTTCACTTACAGTATAACGGACAAGCAATTTGGTCCCCAGGGCTGCTTTTAGCTGTAGTTTTTTCAGCTATAACGGACATGCAGGCTCCGCCGACAAGGTGCGTGGCGTGCCAGTGATATCCAGCGCAGGTATGTAGTCGGGATAGTCACGCATTAATAGTTTTATTAATAGTCACGCATCTGATCAGGTAAAGTTAGTTTACTACCTGTATAATATAATAATCTATACCACAAGTGTGTCTGCTGGGGTGTGGCATGAGTAAATGGTGTCCTGTAGTTGTATTCTGGCTATACAGCAACTCTGGATATAATTTACTTTGGATATAACGGACTGTTTTGCCAGGTCCCTTGAAGTCCGTTATAACTGGATTTTACTGTATTAAATAATAATTAATCTGACACATAGGAAATGAAACGCTGCATTCAGTAAGTACAATGAACACCACTTCCACGTTTAATTTGTTTTTTAATTTCTAAACTTCATATCCTTCTAATACTGGCATTTACTCATCCAGGTTGAGGCATCTGTTCTCGGATGATTTAAGTGACGTATGGAAAATACCCCTCAAATCTAATCTAAACCTAAGTGCAACTAAACAAAGTGGAAACAAAACAACAATTCTAGAACCTGACTAACCAAACAACAATAAACCAACACGCACTCCGCATAAACAAAAAATGGCAGTCACTCCTTACACACCGATCCATATATGCAACAAACACACAGTCCGAAATTACAGTGTCCGGGGGGGCGAGCAAAAGAGTAAACAGTAACCAGGCGGGAGAGCCATCCATCCATCCATCCATCCATCCATTCTCTTCCGCTTATCCGAGGTTGGGTCGCGGGGGCAGCAGTCTCAGCAGGGAAACCCAGACTTCCCTCTCCCCAGCCACTTCATCCAGCTCCTCTGGGGGAATCCCAAGGCATTCCCAGGCCAGCCAAGAGACATAGTCCCTCCAGTGTGTCCTGGGTCTTCCCCGGGGCCTCCTCCCAGTGGGACATG
>JAODJU010000035.1:11909320-11930944 GCA_026776725.1 Gnathonemus echidnorhynchus | reverse complement strand
TCCCTAAATCTTTGGGCAATAAAAGTTGGAGTGCTGGCCTCCCTTGTTATCTGTGTGTGTGTGTGTGTGTGTGTTTATGTGTGTAACCCCCCTTTGGTGCCTCTCATACCAGGCTCGGCCTTGTCTCAGGCCACCTGGAATTTAAGCCCTGTGATATGTGCATGTGTGATCCTACACCACACACAGATTGAGGATAGGGTTCAAGCCCCCAACACTGCTTCCCTATCAAGTTTTTATATCCTTGCCCACTGCAATGGCATTATCTTGTATGTGAGCTTGGACTGGCTTTTTTCCCATCAGAGCAAAATATTACTAACAAGATAATCAGAAACGGTGACACTTGCAGGTGAGAGAGATTATCAGGTAATTTGTTTTGTTTTTCCTGGTTGGTGCTTCCTTGTTCCTCTGTGGCCATTCAGCAGAATGGCAAAGCTATTTCTGGCTTTCCTCTCCACTGTCACATGTGGAGGAGAAAATGTAATTTTTCTCTGCTGCCTCCCCAGGGCCATCTGAAATGTCCAAGCATCCGCTGTCCTAATGAAGGAAATGGATGCAAACATTGCAGGTCCCATTTTGTGTTGTATGCGGGTCTTTGTAAATGAAACCTGCACTTTAAGTATTACCAAGTAAAGAGTGCTACAAGCCTGAGCTCTATATGATCATTTACAAAGAGAAAGGAAATTCACTCAATGCAAAAAAGGTGCTAACCCCCAAAATTGGTATGGAATTATGCATCTGCACCATACATTTAAATTATATAGAAGCATATGAATCTTATTTGTAATTATTTTTCTTACGCTATTTTACTAGTTTACCTTCATCTCCTCCCCCTTCTCTATATTTCTGTGGTACATAAGCATTGTAACTGTGATTGCCTCTGTGATTATTTGAGCCTCAACCACAAGCATTTCATTGTATGGATGTCTTTGTCATACTGTGCATATAGATGTGCTAGTGTGGCTTGCTGATTACAAACCTATTATATGCAAATGTTACAGTACCTTTAACCAAACACAAAGCAATATTCTGTTTCTGATTCTGTCTGCTGGGACACGCAATGATGTTCACTGATGTCAGCAGAGAACTCAGCTTTCCTGCTTTAGTGAAGAGCGATGAGCACCTGGGGTATTAACTTTATAGGTCTTCATACATACTGTAGACTGGACCTAGTTTCTTTTTACTGAGGCTCAGGAAGCTACCACTGCCTACCACTAAGCTACCTTTTTATTTTACTTGGTTTTACCAAAGAATTATATGCAGCTGTCACAGAGTCTTTCAAAACAAATGAATACTGTTGTAAGGAAGCTGGTTGTTGTAATTGGATGCTTCTACAAAAGTACTGAATGTTTTTTTCCCAACTTTTCAAAATAAAGGTTCTTAGCTCCTATAATATATTCAGGCACATTACTGAGTAAAAGTGAAATTTAATATATGCATGTAGCTTTGGATAAAGTTGACATGAGCAATTACACACATCATTGATGCTATAACTTTCTTCATCCAGCTGTTATTCTTTGCATCGTTAAGATGGATGAATATGTAATGTCTGCTGTAGTCAACAGTCACAGTGAAATGCGTTTAATCTCAGGCTGTTCTAGAGGCAGGTGCAGCACTGAGTCTTTGCAATGCAAAACATTGTTCATGACAGGAAATAAGTGAATATTACATTAAGTCTGGGACCAAAATACTACATTAAACACATCATTTAAACAAACAATACATAATAATACTTCTGGCATTTAACTGTATTATCATTAAAGATAACAGACCAATAAATATGTCTTGGAAATATAAAGTACACTAAATAGACAAAAATATTGGGACACACCTGTTAATCATTGAATTCAGGTGTTTCATTTAGACCCATTGCACCAGGTGTATAAAATCAAGCACCTAGCCATGCTATCAGGTTTGCAAACATTTGTGAAAGAATGGGTTGTTCTGAAGAGCTTAGTGAATTCAAGTGTGGTAATATCCTAGGATGCCACCTTTGCAATACGTCAGTCTGTGAAATTACTTCAATGCTAGTTATTCCACAGTCAACTGTAAGTGGTATTATTGCCAAGTAGAAGCATTTAGGAACAACAGAAACTCAGCCACAAAGTGGTAGACCATGTGAAGTAACAGAGCGGGGTTGCCGAGTGCAGAGGTGCATAGTGCATAAAAGTTGCCAGCGCTCTGTTGACTCAATATCTGCTCTAAATTTCTCTGGCATTATCCCCAGCACAAAAATTGTGCACTGGGAGCTCCATGGAATGGGTTTCCATGGCCGAGCAGCTGCATGCAAGCCTCACATCACCAAGTACAATGCCAAGCATCAGATGGAGTGGTGTAAAGCACTGGAATCTGGAGTAGTTGGAAACATGTTCTGTGGAGTGAAGAATCATGCTTCTCTGTTTGGCAGTCTGATGGACAGGTCTGGGTTTGGCAGATGTTAGGAGAACATTACCTGCCTTACTACATTGTGCCAACTGTAAAGATTGGTGGAAGAGGGATAATGGTATGGAGTTATTTTTCAGGGATTGGGCTAGGGCCCTTGGTTCCAGTAAAGGGAACTCTTAATTCTTCAGCATCTCAAGACATTTTGGACAATTCTATGCTTCCAACTTTGTGGGAACAAATTGAAGAAGGCCCTTTTGTGTTCCAGCATGATTGTACACCAATGCACAAAGCAAGACCCATAAAGACATGGTTGGGTGAATTTGGTGTGGAAGAACTTGACTGGTCCACACAGAGCCCTGATCTCAACCCTGTCAAACACCTTTGGGACGAACTAGAATGGAGATTGCGAGGCAAACATTGACGGCCAACATCATTGCCTGACTTCAAAAATGCTAATCTGGATGAATGGGCAAAAATTCCCACATACACACCGCAAAATCGTGTGTGAATCCTTCCCAGAAGAGTGGCAGCTGGTGTAGCTGCAAAGGGGGGCAAAGGGGGTTGGGGACGCAACTCCATATTGATGATTATGGATTTAGATTGGGATGTAATAAAAGTTCTTGTAGGTGGCAGAATTGCTCCCTGTCCTGCCCCCTTCTGTATGTCAGTTCCCTGTTTGGCCAGCAGGTGTCGCCGGCCATCCCATAAGGTGTTAATTCTTTGTTTCTCCTGTTCTCTGTGCTTCCTAATACTTGTGTCCATATAGTGTATATCCCCTTTTAAAGGTTTATACACATTTCCTCCCATAAATTTAAATATTTATTACTTCTAATTACACCGGCCGACATTTTAAAATATTTTGTTAGGTGATTTAACAAAAACAAGTGCATGTTTTCCAGTTATTCATGTAGTTTCAGAATATGGCTTCCAATTTGCCACCACACATCTGGTTTTGTCACAATTTACAATTAAAGTTCAACATAAATTATAGCAAATGTTACATTGAAGAAACAGTTCATCATGTTTTTGCTGGTCACTTAGCACTGCGAAACTGTTTCCGGTATGATTTTATTTTGTATGAAGCATCAGGATTTTGTCTGTACATACTCCAAGAATAATCAGCCATCATATTTACGTTCCAATGTCCTTGGTATCTTCGCTCCATTTCACTAATATCTTGGTGAAATCTCTCACCTTGCTCCTTACTATTCTCACCCAAATTTTCAGGAAAGTAATAAAGATGCATCTTGACACTCATTCTACATCCAAGATCTTGAAAACGACATATCATATCCTTGACGTGAACCTCATAGTCAGATGACTTCTTGTTTCCGAGACGTCCATCAACAACTTTATGGAATTCTTCCCAGGCTTGCCTCTCCACTGTCACCATTTTGGCTGCAAATACACTGTCCTTCAGCAACCTTCTTATCTGTAGTCCGCCTTCCGGTACAGAGAGACAGTACCGGAAAGCAAACCACAGTTCTGCATACAAAGGTCAGCGTCAGTGGACCTGCAGCAGCATACAGTTGAGGACTAAATCATTAGCTCCCCTATGAAAATCTCATTGTTTTAAAAATATTTCCCAACTGCTGTTAAAAAGAGCAAATAATATTTAACATGGCTTTTTTTTAGAGATCTCAGTTTTCTTTTGGATGCTTACATTATTTCACGTTTCACAAAGAAATGAAAATATTAGACAGAAATCAAAAACTACCATGGTCAAAATTATTAGCCCTCCAGATATTAATAGTCAATTGTGTATCCTATTTGTCGGATAACAGCCTGCAGTCCTTTGTTGTAGTTTTCAACAAGTCCCTGACAGCTCATCTGAGGACTCCCAGCCCATTCTTTGGCAAATCTCTCAAGCTCCTCCAGATTTGATGGCCTTCTGGCATGGACCTTCTTCTTTAGTTACCCCACAGATTTTCTATTGGATTTAAATCAGGGCTTTGTGCAGGCCACTCCATTACATTCACTTTGGTCTTCTGGAGATAGTTCTTCACCAGGAGAGACATGTTTGGGATCGTTGTCGTGTTGGAAGACGAAGAGACAACCCAGACCCAGTTTTGCTGCTGACTGCTTAAGGTTTTCTTTTAAGGTCTCCACATATATTTCTTTGTTCATAATTCCTTCCACCTTAATGTAATGGCCAAAGAGCTCTAGTTTAGTCTCATCTGACCATAGGACATGCTTCCAGTATGCATCATGTTTCTCCAGGTTGTCCTGAGAATACTTTAGTCTGGCTTGTAGGTGTCTCTTCTGCAAAAGTGGAGTTCTTCTTGGTCTGCTACCTCGAAGTCCATTCCTGTGCAGAGTTCTAGTTATTGTCTTCTTTGAGACCACAATTCCTGACTTGGCCAAGTCATTCTTTAGTGTCTCGGCAGTTGTTCTGGGGTCTTTAGACATATCTCTCACTAGTTTCCTTTCCAGGATCTTTGAAATCTTTCACTTCCTACCTCTGCCAGGCTTGTTCTGTACTGTGTGGCTCTCTTTGAATTTCTGGATTATACTTCTCACTCCAGTTCTTGACACTTGGAAACGCTGTGATAACTTTGTACATCCTTCTCCTGGTTTGTGTGCATCAACAATTCTTTTTCTCAAGTCCAAGCTGATTTCTTTTGTTTTTGGCATGGTGCTTTCTCAAATGATAGCTGAATGACCCTTATTGAGGATTTTACACTCAGTTTTATACCTTCAGTTTCAACCTAATTGTTAAGTTATACATAAGTGGCTTGTACAATGGCTCAATAAATTGTCATTTCTTAAAGGGGGCTAATAATATTGTCCCAGGTCATTTATATTTTTCTGAAATAATTCTGCTATTGTGCGCAAATATAAATAATTTATTCCCTCTAAAGAAAACTAATATGTTCAGAAATGCTATGTTGAGAATTCCTTGCTCTGTTTAAAATGCACTTTGGAAAATCTTGAAGAAACTTCAAATTTCATAGGGGGGCTAATAATTTTGTCCTCAACTGTACCTGTAAGTTTACATAACTGCAAACTGCCTGTAAACCCTGCTGACTAGGTTGTACAAAAAAATGAGTCTATGACAAGTTACTGGTGATTTTATATGACTGGTATCAAAATGACATTATTAGGTATACAATGCATTGTATATGAAAAAAAGTTAAGTCGAAATCACAGAAAAACCAGACGTTCTGGAGCAAAACTAAATATACTAAAATGTTTGTTTATGAAGGGTGTTTGAAAAATGTCATTTGATATTATTCACCAAATTTGATGTTGGCTAGTGCACACTTTCATTGTGTGCAGCTATCTTTAATGGAGGCACAAATGTCAGCTACACTACATGGACAAAAGTATTTCAATTTTAATAAAAGTATTGGGTAATTTTTCAAGTAGTCATATAGTGTATGTCTTCAGCTGTTTGGAGGGGGGAAGAAGGATTTCATGGCCACTGTGACATATTTCTATTCTTGGGAAGAGAATCCAATTTATGATTTCTGCATTTGCTCTCTCTCACCACATGTCACATCATGTTGTCACCTTCATTCATGCAATATCAAGCACACAATGCCAACTAATGTTAATTTGAAGAGATAGGCACATGAGTATGACATTGCTGCATGTTATTGGACTCGCTTGGCACTATATGTGATGGGCGGTGACTGCAATGGCACATTGCCTCACATGGTCAGATATTCCCAGCCTGTAAGTTCCTTAGGGGGCCATCAATGTTATTGTTTTGTCTTTTAATAATGTTTCGGTAACATTATACTGACCCCTGGACTGGAGGTCATTTGTCAAGCAGTCAGTAATGTCACACGTCTTTCAACTCAGCTGAAAGGGCTGCCTGAAGTTGTTTCAGCCACAGAGGTAACTCTACATCTAGACAGCTGTAATGTTCACACAACAGGGGTGGTCAAACCTGACTGGTACTACTGCAGCTATATTGTACACAAACAGTAGGTAGTGGGCAAATGTGTCTTTGTATATAAAATGTCAAGTAAGTAAACCACATGTAGCCACATTTACTCCTGACCAGAATAAGTTGGCATGGTGGTTCAATGGGTAGGCTGGTTCTGTGTATGAAGCTTGCAGGTTCTTCTTCAAAGACATGCAGGCATCCTAATTTGTGTCCCTAAATTGCCTGGATTGTGATGTGCGCTGCAGTGGATCCATGCTGTACCTATGCCCTGGGCCCTTAGCCTCCTGGGATAGGCCGTAGGCCTCTGTGTTACCCTATTCAAGATAAGCATTTGAAATATGAAGGTATGACAGTAATACCTAAGCCAATACAATGAACTTATCCAGACCCTTCATGGAAATTATACATAATCAGCCCTTTTTGTACAGTATGTTCCTTGTGGTGCAATTAAAACTGGATGTCCTAGAATCAATATATACTTAGCAGCAAGATTTTTCAGCTTCTGAACGGTCTGTCTCGTGTCAAACTTTGTAGTTTTGTTTTTTGTAATCCATTTGTTTGGTTTTTGTCTCTCAGTACCTGGTTTTTGTTTCCCCTGGCTTAATCGGCCATCTGTACCTCTCCAGCACACCATGTTCCGGAACCTCCCATTGATCCCCAAGTCCCAGCACTTACCTGTTTCCTGCATTGTGCTGCCTGACGAACTCAGGGACTGCCAGTAAAGATAGGATGGTCCCGGTCAGGGTGCTTTGCGCTCGTGTTCCATTTGATCTCGTGATGATAAAGCCCTTGAGTTTACTTTGTGATGAGATACATCAATGCCTCATACTCCACAGAACGACTGGAAAGGCCACAATCAGCTCAGAGGTGCAAGATAAGGACAGGCAGGATATAGAGCTGGAATTTCATCCTTCTGACACAGTGCTCTCGGTTTTAATCTAATTATCTTAACTAAAAAACTGCTGTATTTACATCTAGTCCCGTTGGATGTTTCACACTGTCCTTCATTGTTACAAACTACAGCAAAATTATCAACTTTGAATCTCTTTTGATAGAATCTATCACTCTGGGAAAAATAAGGTTTTCAAGTGGTCCATATCCTACATAAATATTGGTATCAACAGGAAATAAAATATTCAACTAGATCTGTGCAGCATAAACAAAATGAAAGAGGGTTCATTGAGGATGTTCACTCAAAGCCAGATCATTCTGCTCACGTTTCTTTTGGTTACCCACCGCAGACCTGAGTGAACTTCATATTATACTTCATGTCATTTATTGTCCCAAGGCATCAAAAACACATCCAGTGGGATCGCTAATTGTGCCCGAGCATGGAACACAGACATGACATCAGTGTTTAGGCACGGGAAGAGGCAACCAGGCCAAGTGTGAGTATGCCCTTAGTCATCGTTGGCTCTCCTCTAAAATGAGAGCACAATCTCTGTAATACACTACTAATGTTGTTCTTAGCATCAAGCCTCAAATGTTACGATAGGACATAGTAATCATGACTGTGATCAAGCCCTCAATGCCTCCAGGAATAATGAGCAGTCCTTCTATCCCTTTGCCAGCCATGTTTTATTACAAATCGAAAAGGGGCAGACCCAATGAAGGTTTGCTAACCATATCCAACAAGGTTAGGTTGGAGCCATCAATGTCATGAAAAGATCTTTCATGGGGATTTCCTTAGGAAGAAAAAGGGATGAGTTGAGGCAATGGATAAAGGCAGGAACATGCTATGAGCAGTATAAATTGGAAACAAGAGCATGGCCTTTACTAATGTGGTGTAAAATGAGTCTGACATATATGATGTATAGAGCACCACTTGTGCAAAGTTAGCTGACCTCCACTGGTAAACTATGCTGCACTGTTCCTTTTTAAGTGGCTGTAATTTGGGTCACAGCCAGCTATTGTCACTGAGAAAGAGCAGTTTGTAGTATCACAGTTCTTTGGAGTTTATCTCCTTATCATTCAGCTATAAATTTGATGGTAACGCTATACTGTACTTGAGGGGACATGAATTATGTAGTAGTACACGCTTACTTAATGCATTACTTAACCAGTAACTGTAAGTACTGATCCCATGTTCAGTCATCATTAATCAGTCATGACAATTCATTATTTCATGGGGAAACTTATATTAGTTCCTGATAAATGAGTTAATAAGTAATGCTTGCCCTCAAGTAGTCTTACCATTATTAACTAATTAGTTACTTGTTAACTAATATAGTGCCTGAATGGAATGCATTGAGCTGTCATGATTAATGATGAATAAGCATGGGATCAGTATGTAACTATCACCTAGTTACTGCTTAGTTAATGCATTAAGTAAGCGTGTACTGCTACATTATTCATGTCCCCTCAAGTAAAATGTGACCGATTTGACTTTTAAGTAAACAGTTGTTTTAAAGACTGAAATGATTACCAGTGACATGAAGGTTTAACACTTAGAACTATAGTCTTACACCTTCAGGAGTTCAGATCCCCATCTGTGGCAGTGTTTGTGGACTTAACATGTTCTCCTGTGTCTGCAAAAAAGAAACACCCCAACACACAATAAAAGAAGAAAAGTTCCTTTGAGGGCTCTCCCTCTGTGCGTAGCTCTGTCATTCTATGATTTGTATGACTGACACTTATTGATTCAGTGAGGCTCTGATTTATTTCCATGACAGTGCTCTATGCTGCTTGAGTAGGCTTTGGGCTTTCTGTTACTCAGTACTAGGTAACCGGTAGAAGATGGATGGATGTTTTCACTATTATGATCTGATGTCATCTCTTGCTCTGCCAATGAAAAAAGCAGTATATAATGGGGATCCAATTAATTAAAGGAAAATGTGCTGAGTAACAAATGTTATTTCAGTTATTACATTTGGTTTTATTGTTTTTATTAGTTTTAATCGTATTATTTTTAGTTATAATATTGTCCATGTTTTTTTGTATTTTATATGGAACAGAGAGAGATTGAATTGAAATAAGTATTATTTGGGTTGGTAGGAAATTGGATGAGATGATTGCCTTTATTTTTATACTTTGATGTTAGTGTGATGGATGGAATTTTTTATGAAGACTGGACCCCTTTGATGGAGATTACCCCTTTAAGCGTTTGGCCTTTCTAGAACTGTCCTGCTTGATTTGAAAGTTCCATAAATAAAGTAAAATTTCACTTCAATCAGAAAATGACCGTTCTGCTTGCAAGAATGTCCTTTGGCCATGTGAACTGTTGAGCTAGAATTTAAAGGTAAATTTGTACATAAATGTGCACCTTACAAAGAAATGTATAACAGTTTTAAACATTGTAATATTCTGGATACAGTACATTGCATTCTTGGCTCATTTTACTGTTCGTCACATTGGAATAAATTGAAATTAAAATTTCTGTGATCATTTTATTTAAATAACCTTGAAATTCAAAAGTTTTATGTTAAATTTAAAAGTGGGAAATACTTAAAACTGAAATATCCATTTGCATAAGCATACATTCCCTAGATTTTAATATTTTGCATACCTTCGGTTTAAATCTTTGAGTAAGTATGTAGTAGATTTGCAGGCTGTTCATAGGTGATTCTGGTTGATTCTTCCAGACAGAATTGCTCCAGGTCCTTCAGTTCCTGAACTACACCAATGTTACTTTGCCTTATATCTGTCCTGTTCTTCTGTTCTCCCATGCTTCTCACACGATTTTAGCAGAATGAATCTGCTGAATTACCATGTATTTGTCTGAATTATCTGAGAGGCCTTTTTAAAGAGGGCCCTGCTGATGTAACTAGCCCCATGTCATGTTGCTAGTTATGTTTTTCAAATGTAGGCAGCACTAGACTTGCAACACACATATTTCTTTGCGTTTTGGTAGAAATCTCTGTACTGCTCTGTTATTTTCCCACATTGCACTTGGGTCACTGTCATGTTTTTTTTTTTTTTTTTAAATTTTGACAAATGCACATGGTTCTTTTTCCTCAAAGGCTCTCCTCCCATACAGGGCACTGTTGTGGCTGACTGGTACATCTTCATTCTCAGCCATTGACCTACAGTATGCAGCTCCTTCAAAAAAAATTTGATTTCTATCCTTCAAGGAAATTGTTGTTTTTCAGTCTTGTTTGTGTTGACAGCTTTAAAACTTGACCTTTTCTAGGCAGCGTCTTTGTGGTTTTATATCGCTTTCACTTCCACATATTTGTTCCACTTGTGCCCACTAGTACATCTGAACAGCTAGGCATTGTTATGTACCCTGTTTGTAATTTATGCATTTATTTCACTCTGTATTCTTTGATGTGGTGTTTAGCCTTAATTTACACAGCTGCCTTTCAGACACACAAACTGAACAACGATTGCTTCAGTGTGTAGTTTATATCCAGCCAGTTATTCCAGTGTGGTGGTTATTTTAATTATTCATAAACTGCGGTCAACTGTGATGCAAACGCGTCATATTAAGAGCGATTCCATTTCACAGGTTTTAACATCCAGAACACAGGGACTGAGTATAGTTAAGCTAGCAACACATTTCCATTTTTTACATTTTTTCCCTTAATGTTTTCTGACATAAAATAAACCATGTTTAAAAAAATAATATCCCATCTACCACAGACGTGCAATACCATGGACCCATATCAAAAAGCAAGATTTTTTGCTTAGCCGGACAACTTGTCGGATTTAAGGTACCTCAGTTTAAATGGTTTTTATCTTTGTTCACTTACAATTAGCCCGAACTACCGTAAATCCGACAAATAATCTGACTAATCATGAAATCCAATTCTAGCCCGGTTAATTGCCATTGTTAGCAATATCAGTTGATAGCACATTACGCACGGTGCTTTACGTATAAAACTCGTTACGTAGCAACACATCCACAGATAAGTTGGATGGTATAGTATGGAGTCAGAATAGTGCTATATGTACTTGTAATTTTGCAAATATACGTCAATATTTTTTGTAAATGCGAAACCAAACATCTTCATAAAAATATTTTTTACAAAGATATAATGGTTTTCAAGTACAAAGCCTATATTGCAAATTCAAGTCCTCTTGCAAATACCAACCTGCGAGTGCAAATTCACACTTGCGTACATAAATAATTTTGGCACTAACTTAATTGCCTAGCGCTTTGCAGATAAATATATGATCGCATAGCCACCAATCAAATTATTTCATTTTCTAGCCAATCATAAAGCTGCAGGTAAGGTATCTATTTATGCGGGGGTTTCATTGGGGACCTTTCTATGGCTTAGTGTGGTGAAGGAATACATGGCTAGTGCCAGGCAGAAATTAATATTGTTTAGGAAGTAAAAACGGGATAGATTTTCAAGGTTTTGTATCAATGAGGTTGCAATTCTTTCTTTAAGTATCTGATTATGTTGGATTTTGTGGATAACCATTTTAACAGTACTCCTTCCATTTCGGATGCCTAGTGTTTATGCTGGGAAGTGCATACCCTATGTAGGGTGTCAGTCCATTACTGGGAAATGTGAGAAAATGCAGGTCACCTAAATCAATTGCATTTGGACATTGACAGGAAAATGGACTACATGTAGATAACCCAGCTGAACCATGGGAGAACATGTGTGTGCCTGCATGTGCGTGTATGTGCAATAATAGAGGCCAGAGGCTACACTGCCCACTCCACCAGAGTATTCTAAAGCTGCTTTGAAATATTGTTACAAATGTGTCATGGTGAATGAATGGGGATGTCCTATTACTTAAATAATTCAATTTTTAATGAATTATTTAAGTAATAGGACATCCCCATTCATTCACCACTTCTCCATTCACCACTGCTGGCTTGATGGTTAGAGAAGCGCACTTGTAATTGAAAGATTGCTGGATCAAATCCCTGACCAGCAAGACACCCCTGTGGTACCCTGAGGAAGGTACCACCCCCCAGCACTACTCCCCAGGTGCTGAATTAGCTGCCCCCTGCTATGTCACGAAAGTCACATATGGGTTAAATGCAGCGGACACATTTCGTTGTGGTGTGTTAACAATGATCACTGATCTCTAAATTCATGTTCCCACATTAGAACATGATAGGGCAAAATATTACAAAGGACAATTTCATGAATAAATGTGCATTTTCTTCTGATTGTCATTCTTGTTATTAATTTATGGATTCCATGGAAATATAACAGTGCAGGAATTATCACAGTGTGGCAGATCATTTTAAATTGTGACAAGTTTTGTGAAATTACTGACAGTTTTGTCAGACCTTTTTAAAATGATCAGAGACTCGTAGACCTGAATTTCATAAAGAACATTTTCTTGACATGGTAACAGACTTTATTCTATTTGTAGCCAAAGGCCCAACCTAGATGACTCATTTGATAGCAGGTCATTGTGTGTTAGTGATTGATGAAATGTCATTATAGATCTTTATTTCAGTTACACATTGTGCATAGTTCTTTTATACTATGCACCTTGGAATTTAACATTTGCAGTAATTGACTGTAAAACTGACATTTCATATTACGACAGTCTGTACAATTTATATGTACATACATGCATAGTAATTTTCTACAGATTCAGCACCGCAAATTAAACCCACAATAAGGACTGTTTACGTACACATAACAGAGCTGAGACGAAGACTCTTGCACATATATGGGTAGCATTCTTGTTTTTTAATAAGATTAATTGGTCAAAGAACACAAAACGACCAAGGGACAAAGACGGGACAAAAAAATAGTCATGCTGTCTGATTGTGTTTCATTTTAATGTAGAACACCTGGGCAACAGGGGTCTTTATGGAAGCTGACAGAGTCACCTGGAAATGCATGTAATGGACAATAAATAATGTTCACCACAACTGATAGCTGACTGACTTATTGCAGTGGACTGTACAGTCTCATCTGTATGGACTGATTGTATCAATCAGACACTGCCAGCTGCACTATATATGTTAGTGTAGTAGATAGATGGATGGATGGACAATGAGTTTTATTGGCATTTAACTATTACCCTGCCCTTTTTGTGGATGAAGCTGTCTCTTAACTGTTAACTGTTAATCTGGATCTATTAATAAACTCCATTGGTTCTATGATTAGCTCATTTTGGTCTCTAGAAACCCGATTGCAGCTATTTCCAGCAACATTGTCATTTTGTCTCTTTTTAACTCTAAGAGGCAGCTATTAGAGTAGCACCACCTGATAAATGTGGCTCGAACAACCATTTCAACTATGTCCTTTGCATGTTAAATATTAAAGATTTAAATTTCCATGGATAATTTTTGGTGAAAAGAACAGAAATTGTAAAGCAGCAGCAGCAGTGTGACTAAAGTCCCAGTGCTGTTGCATTGGATAATATCAGGACACAGAGTGACCTGAAACTCTGTGGCAGTAAAGAAAGAGAGCTTATTGGATTTGGTCCACTGGAGGAAATTAGTCCGGTCTGAAGAAAATGCTTTTTATTAAAGATACTATATAGGACACAATAGCTCACATTTATAATATGCAGCAGTTTTTTTTTTTTTTTAATTTTACCATAATACCATAGAGTTTTTCTCTTGTTTGCCCCTTTTGCTCTTTTTTGATGTTATTTCTCCTGCCCTTTGCTTCTTTGGATAGCTCTAGGATCTCTGAAATCCAGCACTGGATAAGCAGCTATGGATGGCTGCATTTTTGGAGTCTCATTATAACATCCATTTTCCTAGCAGTAACATCTCCTCAAACACTCATTCTGGTTACTTTGCAATGCTCACCATTAAACTGTGCAATTAAGACCATAAAGCATAAGAATTTAGCATACAATTTATGAAGGTATGTTATAGTTTCTGCTGTGGTCGGCGCTCTGTATTACTCTGTACTAAGCTGAATTTCAGTGATAAGCCCCCTTCTGGAGTTGTAGGCAGATGTTAAAAGGGTAGACATAATGACCAGAAAGATTGGTTCGAGGATCAGAAATAAAACAGCAGATCTCATGAGTGTATTTGTTCCTTGTTTTTTATATATTTTATTTTGATTTATTTTACTTTCATAGAGAAAAATTTATAGAATGACTCACACTTATAATTTTCCTCTCCCACGTTCTCTGGCTGTGTTCTATATATAAAGAAAATGCCTATGACACTATTCAGTGGCATACCAAGGTATCAGTTCCAGCACAGCATCTTACCATAGAAACCGGTTACAATCCATTAAGGTTTGAAGAATGACGCATGTTCTCAAACATTTCCCTGGCTTCAGCTCATATTAATTCCTGATTCTCTGTAGCTTTTCTGAGACCATTGTCTCAAGTAAATCATTCCATTCATTAATCACATTACAGAAACGAACTCGACAACATTAGCATGTATTTGTTTAGCAGATGCCTCTATCCGAAGCATTTTTGAGAAAGCCCGGTCAGAGTCCGTGACGCAGTTCAGGCTTAAAGGCCTTCCTCGAGGGCCCAACAGTGACATCACTCCGGTTTGGAGTTTGGATACTTTTTTTAAAATCAGTCCACAGTTCTTATGAATGTATGCTTCGTGAATTTTCTTGCTTTTTAATCTAGAAATTCAGCTGACATGGTATGTTATTGAAATTTCATTGTTGCTAAACCTCTGGTGTTATTTGGCTGAGCCCAACCAAGTCTTGAAACACATCAATACAGACCAAGGCGTAGAAAATGCCATGTACAGCATTCTCTAACAGAGAACATTATGAGGGTTTGCACACCCCTGTTTTATCAACTATTCTTAAGAATCCAGCACTTTCACAGATTTATGCAGCTGACTGACTGGAGTCACTACTGTGACTGGAGACCAGAGCCAGCCCAAATTGAATTAAGCATTCCTAAACACAGAGTCCCAAGATGGAAAAAAATACAGACAATCTGTGAAGAGGAAAAGTAATTACCTAAAAAGATAAAGATGGCCATGGAATGGATAGAGAGTTAAAAGTCCCATTTTATAACCATATGTTATAGCCAGTTGTTTTCTACAGGGATCATAAAGAGTAAACTTCGCCAAAGAAATGATGAATTAAAGGCTTTCATTTATCTTTTAAAACCAATTCTTTATGCTTTTGTATGCATTTTTATGCTTTGGTGTGTGTGAAAATCTTAAATTCTCCAGACAGATTTCAAACAGACTCATGAGACACAGGCATTTGGAAGATGGAAGAGGGGATTTTATTTGGCATGAATGGGTCAGTGAGCTGAGTATCACATAAATATATGAGCAAGATCTGGCCTACTGCTTTCAGCCGCACTCTTCCTCTCTGGCAGAAGGAACTGACTTTATACAGCTATCTAACTGTGCCCTGAAACATCTACCCCTACACCCACATTTGGTAATGCTTTACATTAGCTGTACTTTCATAATGCCTTTATAATGCATTCATGGAACATTCAGTGCATCTTCATAAGCATCATGTAAGTATACCTTAACATCCAAACATAAGTGTTAATAGGCATTAATAATAAACATTATACCATATAATGTTTGTTATTAATATATATTAAAGCTGTTAAGGAATGTTAGGATGACATGGTATATTTACATTCTGCTTATGAATGTTCTATGAATGCATTATGAACACATAATGAATACATTATGAAAGTGCAGTTGAGTGTAGCCCCACATTTCATAATGTCTTCTCAAGCAAGTAATCTAGTGCTCAGCCAGGAAACCTTCCTTAGGCCTTAATACACCACTGCACCCTCACTAACAGTAGTATGAAACAAGCCATTTGGAGCCTTTTAGGATTTGTTCTGTTAAACATACCCTTTTTTGATTTAGAAACATAGAGGTTAAGATGGATTATGATGGATTTTCTCCACATTTTCCACGATTAATATCAGCAAGTGCAATAAAATGTTTGTATAAAAGGTATCTTAGGTATGATCTTAAAGAAAAGATTTTTTCCTGGAGAAGAATTAATGCATTATTCTGAAGAGGTCTTAACAATAGCTTATCTGGTTTTTTGACCATGCTCATTATTAGTTTTTCATATGTTTGTTATCTACTTCCCAGTGGACTCTGGGGTTTGTCAGCAGTGTATTTCTGCTCCTACTCAGTTCAGTTCTTGCATGGACTGGGTGCTGCGCAGGGTCGTGGGGTCCAGAGGATGTGGGGCATCTGTTTGTGAGGAAAGATTTACTGGTCTTGACTTTGCTGACGATGCTGTGACGATGATGCTTTGTGGAGTCAATGGAGGCTCTGATCAGGGCTCTCAGGAGACTGAGCAAGGAGTCTAAGTGTCTGGGCTTGCAAGTGTCCTGGAGAAAAACCAAGATCCAGGTCTTTAATGACCTCCTGGGCACAGCCATCAGCACTGTGTCTGTCCACGGGAGAATGTCACCTGCACTGAGAGCTTCACTTACCTCAGCAGAGAAATTCATGTCTCTGGTGACTCTTCCTATGAAGTCAGTAGATGGATGGGCAGAGCATGGGGGGTAACGAGGCTCTTGGAAGAGGGTGTGTGAGGCTCCCGATATCTTTGCAAGAGGATGAAGGTCCAAGTCTTTAGAGTCCTGGTGCTCCCTGTCTTTCTCTATGGCTGCGAGACATGGACGCTGTCCAGTGAAACCAGACAAAGACTGGACTCCTTTGGTGCTGTGTCTCTTCGAAGAATCCTCAGGTACCACTGGTTTGACTTAATATTGAATGAGTGGTTGCTCAGGGAGTCCAAAATGAGGCACATTACTTGCATTGTGAGGGAGCGTCAGTTACGGCACTACAGCCATGTGACACGATTCCCCGAGGGTGATCCGGCTCACAGGATCCTCGTTGCTGAGGATGCAAGCAGCTTGACCAGGCCAAGTGGGCACTCATGAAACACTTGGCTGTGGCAGATAGATGGTCATTTCCAGAGGGTGGGACCAGACTGCGTGTTGGCCTGGGGGGGGGCTCACCAACCGAGATCCGGAGGTGTTTTATTGTGTGGTGGATGTAGTAACGCTCTATTCCAGCGCGTGCTCCCCAACCTAACCTGACCTGACACACGGAGGAAAGGGGAGAACCAAACCTATAATATTTAGAGATGTGAGGCCACAACATTACTCACTAAGCATGTATCCCTCTGGCCTGTTAGCAGTGATGGATTCTAATGTCTATTCTCTCTCTCTCTCTCTCTCTCTCTCATAAACACACACACACCTTGTAATGCCATATATCTTCTGTGTGTGTGTGTGTGTGTGTGTAATGTCCCTACAATGTGATAAAAAACTGTCATTGTGATGTTGAAGGGGCCACTTATTTGGTCTCCACAAGGGGAAACTTATGGTTTCTTATGGTGAAAGTTAGGGCTGGGTTGGGGGTTGGGGTTAAGGTTGTCATGTGGGGATTAGTTTTCCCCATAGAAATGATTGGATATTATTACAATAATATAATTACAAACCTGTGTGTGTGTGTTCATTTGTGAAGCCCAGTTCTGATGACGATCCAGCTGCTTGAAGGAGAACGCTAACAGTACAGATAACTTCTAAAACAATGAGAAGGAGCAAAGGGCAAGGGGTCGTTAGGATGATAAGGAATAAGAAAAAGCTTAGTGTGAGGGGGCACAAGAGAACTTAGAAGGGAAGGAAGGAATCTGAGAAGTGACTTACAGCAAGACAGCCTGAGCTAAGTGGGAGCCATCTTGTATTGAAAAAAATATAAAGCATTTAATAAATAGTCGTCAGCGCTGCCACTGAAGAACCAGGACCTACCAACAAAATATCAGAACATCAACAATCAAATAATCATGGAAAAATCAGGACTTTGATGCTCCTTGGAGACTGCCTAGAGCAGATTGTATTATTAGGTTAATGTGGGGGCCTGCGGATATCTTTGCACAGTGAGTCAAGGCTAAATGCCACTGAGCGATAGAGCACAAAATAGAAAGACTTGTACTGTGTGCTCAGGAAGAAAAATCTCCCTCAGACTAATTACAGAGCGCTGGAGAGCGGAGAGCATTGCCGCTCCTTCATACTCCACCCCAGCTCACCCACCCACACACACACACACACACACACACACACTGCAGCCTGAATTTTGTAGTTTTGAATTTCATCTAATGCCAAGATGAATGTGAACTTCTCCTACAGCAATCAAATGGAAATTGCTAGATTGAATCTCTTCCAGTGATTTTGTTGCGCTCATATTTGCTATTTATTTAGACCAGGTTTCAGGTTTTATTGTCATGTGCATTCAGAGAATACAATTTATTTTTTTATGCTGCAGTGAGATGGTGTTGGGCAGTGGGTACAACCCAAGCGATAGAATAAATGACTATTCAAACACAGCATTCAGGTGAGTGTCTGTCATACCAAGATGTCTAGGGATGGTAAATAGAAGCACTGAACATGGGGATGGGAGGAGAAATTGGGAACAGGAGGGAACAGATGGGTTTAAGCAAACAGTGGGGAGGTAAGAAAACAAAAGACTACAAAACAGGCAGCAGACTGTGGAAGGTTTGCGGTTTGGCATCACGGACATTAGAACATTAACTGCTGGTATGACAAGACAGTTTCTCAACTTACATTCTGATGAACCCATCATAAATTTAAAACATCCTAAGTTGAATATGATATGATAAATAAATAAGTAAACAAATAACTACTGTCACTGTATAAGTAAATGAATAATTGAAGACAAGTTTATCCTATCATTAAATGTTCATTACTGTTGGGTTAAACACAGAAAAAAACAGTATGATACCTTGTTAAACACCGTATGAGATGTTTACACTCAAGATCACTATAGAGACAGTAAGTGTGTTGGGTGGATTCCCTTGCATCATTAGAATGTGTTGTACATATCGCTAGCCTGTGATCAAAAGTTTTATGACTACTGAATATGCATCGTTATCGCATCATCATAAAGTCGAAATATCGTAAGTCTGACTATCATAAAGCGAGAAGCACCTGTAGTCAGCCTCCTGGGGGCATCACCTTCCTTCCAGGGATGTGAGTTCTCAGGGGTGTCAGTGTTGAGAATGTGATTACTGTAGAGTAATGTTGTATTTGCACCTTCACTGCCATTCAACAACTATGTGAAATACTTAGAGGCTTTTGTTTCATTATGGAGATTTCTCTGTGTGCCGCATGCACAGGGGGATTGGGCTAAGAGTACTCCAGCACTGATGTGTGTCTTCCTTATGTTCTTTGCATGACATATCTCTTGGACTGTAGCATTAATTATTAAAAGGGGGTGGAGACAGTGAGGCAAGAGAAGCTGGAAACGAGGTTGATACAGAGGCTACATTTTGTTCTCTTTCATTCATCTTCCGTTAGAGATGGTGGATGAAGAGGGTGGTGGCCGGATGGTGGAGGAATGGAGGGACGGGGGTTGAGTCGGACTCAGGCCAGCTCCTGTCAAGTGGGATTTTGAAGTGGATAATGAGATGTACAATAGGGGCGCATATGTGTTCCTTTTCCTTTCCCCGGAAGCCTTTTCCACATCCCTCTTCAGTGATGCTGGGGTTCTTTGTTACTTTTCCAGTTAATTCTTAGACCACTTGGAGAAAAAGGAAAATGACTCCTGTACAGTTTATTGCTTGATGCATATCTTAGTCTTTTCATTCATGTGTGTTAGGTGAACTAAGGTAATGTGATACTGATACCACCCCCTCAAAACAGCAGAGAAATGTTGGGGGTCTCATGTTGGACGGTAGGGCACACACACCGTAATTATTTGCAGAGGGCATGGAAACACACAAGGAACCGGCACAGATTGGAGCACACACAAGTAAACAGACTTACATAAACTGGGGACACAACACAGCTGTTTACAAAAACAAAGGTGGGGGCTCTTTACAAGGTAATGTTGATGGTCTCCATCTCGCCAGCACTGCAGTAATATTTAAAGAGAGCCCTAACTCCAATCCTGAATCCTAACCCTACATTGAGGCTACCACTCACCATTCATATTTGCATATTGCTTTATTATGTATATTGCGTACATTACCCACTCATTGACAACCATCTAGTCCTCATTTTCTGACCTTGTGTAACTAGGGCTGATTAGCGGGTTAGCTGGCTGTTGGGGGACATGTCTTAAGTGGACGTAAACACTTCCTGGTTTCTTTCGTCTCCCTTGTAACTTGCCACACCTGATCTAAGACACGCCTTTTCTGGTTGACGTGTGATGCTCTCCACTATAGCAGAAGCAGTTACAGCAGAGATCTGCTGCATCTAATACTGAAGGACATGGTTGATGCCTTTTATCTCTTCTTTAACTCCTCTATCTTCCAGTTACCCCAAGAGATGAAATTCATCAAATTAAAAAAGTTCATCAGTTCAAGATCTGGGAATTGTTTTTTAAGATTTCTTGAAGTACGCATTCTTAAACTTAAAATAGGTACTATGTATCAGTAACATCTATGGGACTACAAATATTTAAAGTATTTGGTACACAGAGAAAAATCCAACATAGTTCATCAGTGAGACCAATAGCTGTGTTGCATGCAAACTGGCTAGAAAGTGCTGCAGTTAATTTGGACTTTCAGCAGACGCACAGACACCTGAACTAGCTGAGCTGCTGTGGACAGGCTTTGTTTTGACGGTCCTCACCTCAGGCTTTAATAACATAAATTCTCTCAGGCTGTCTGACAAAGTGCTGGATTTAAAACATCAATCTGGCAGTTTGTTGCTGGTTTTTGACTCACAGCTAGATAGGTGTCACCCCTTTAGCGTAAATGGCTTTGAGCCCAGTTAGGGTAAGATGTGAGGCTTCCTTCTCATTTTTGATAATTTTGAGATTTTGCCAATAAATCTTTAACCTCCTGCTACTGTGCCAAAATTCTAGACTGTTCCGATGTGGTGCTGTGTGATTGTAAAGCTAGACTCATTGCAAACAAAAAATGTTCCTCCAGGAAATTAGCAGATTAGTCAAGGGATACTGAACTATGGTTTAATAGTTTGAAAATTAACAGCATGTTTCACATTATCCGACACATGGATAATGGTCTCCTTTCTGCAGGGCCTTTTGACCTTATTTACCATTTTATTATGGAAAAAGTGAAGAAAAGACAGATTAAATGGAACAGGTTAACAGATAATAATAAAATATATATATATATATATATATATATAATTATCTGTTAACCCGTTCTATTTAATCTGTCTTTTCTTCACTTTTTCCATAATAAAATGGTAAATAAGGTCAAAAGGCCCTGCAGAAATATCTCGGAGCAGCACAGAGGATCCCGAGTTCGGAATCTAAGATGACTGCGCCTTTTATCAACAGAAGGGAAAGTTGTAGTTTTATACTGTTTAAGCACTACTTCTGATTTGTGGCTCATTAAATCGGTCGCACACACTATACTGTCCAACTAATCTGTGGACGTGTTGCTACAGAGTTTTATACGTAAAAAATGTGTTATAAACTGATATTGCTAACAATGGCAATTAACCGGGCTAGAATTGGATTTCATGATTAGTCGGATTATTTGTCGGATTTA
>JAODJU010000035.1:11894216-11909220 GCA_026776725.1 Gnathonemus echidnorhynchus | reverse complement strand
ATTAAACCCCTTTATTTTACCCCGTTCCTGCCTGCCTTTGCCTGTTTCCCCGGTCCCTGTTTAACGCGTCGTGACACCCTGCAGCTTAGCAAATAATTCCATGAAAAACTCCTCCCACCTTCCAAATATAATAATATAATTAGAACATTTGTTTCACGCTGTTAACCCAACCATGCAGTGACAGCTATGGACAAACTGGAACTACGAACTTTAAGTTTAATCTGCCCCTGTTTTTTGCAAACATTACCTAGTTTTTCTGAGCTTTGTGCATATCTCACATTCATGGTTTATAAACTTACCAAAAATGCTTGTCCAGCTGGGTCAAATTCTGAACCATTTCTGGGGAGATGTTAGAGCAGAATGTGGAGAAATCGGTTTAGTTATAGCAATTTTATTGATTTATTCTAGACCATTATCCTAGTAGGAAAATTTTCATGAAAGTCAAAGGAAAAATAAAATGAAAAAACTTGTTATATTCCCATGCAGCAGTTTGATGACTAATAAGAAATGGAGCCAGCATTTGATAAATAATATCGGCAATTAAATCATATTGGCTCCTATCTTCAAAGACCTTTGTAGGAGCATAAATATTAATGCATCCTGAAAAATTGACTGTCAAAACATCCTGCGCCTCGGACAGACCATAAAAATATGCTAAAAACTTAGGCCAGGTTCTTCGTACTTGCGTGCAAATGTAGCTGTGATAGTCATGCTAAAATTGCGCCGCTTTATCATTTGTTTGTTGGCAGTTCCTAAAAACACCGTACGGGCGTCACACAAAAATCACCATGACACTTTAGTAAAGAAAACAGATGGCCAAGTTTGCCGCACCTCTATGCAGATTTCACCCAAAGGCTTGTCAACATTCATAAATCTCTGAGCATGCGGCCTCGGTTGTAATTACAAAAATATTTAAAACATGAGAATGGACCATAACCCTATCCTATATATTTTTTTCAGTATTCAGAGAAGTGCATCTTAAAATGTTGTTAAAGTTAACACACAATTTTTGGAATGATTTATTTTAGGAGGATCGCAACAGTAGCATAACAAAGAAAAAATGCTGAAGTATTTAATATGAATCTGATAACTGCACTTTTACTTTTATTTTACTTAACAGCCACTTTTGTCCAAAGCGAAATACCAGTCAAAAAGCATATTATAGACATACACCTTGAGTCAAGCAGGCATAAGTGCAGCTAGGCTGAGCTTCCAATGAATGCCCAGGTACAAGTGTATGCAGGACTGGAGCAGGAGCTGCACGATGACTTTCACAGATTCCACAAATACTGTATTAAGGAAACATGTAGGGGGTGGTGCGGGGAGGAATAGCACCGTTTCCTCACCCCCCCACTACATGTACTATGACCCCAGGGCCGGAGGTGTATGTTCCGTGTGATTGGCTGGTTTCTCTTTAACACTCCATTCCAGTACAACTCATGACCCCAACCAGGGCAAGCAAATGGAAGATGGAATGAACTGCTTTGCAGAAAATGTGTCACGTCAAAGGCAAGGGCATAGGTGAAGGCAGGTGTGGGAAAAAACCAAAAGGGGCTTTATTAAATGAAACTGGTAGGGCAAAAGGAAATGGACCACGAGGGGTTAAAACAGGGCAGGGAGGATCAGCAGAGGACAAGCTGGGCAGCACATGCAGGCAGCAACATCAATGACTAGACTGGGGAGCTCAAGACAGGGAGGCACTTTATACAACACTGATGAGGGAGCAGACGAGAGACACCTGCGGTGATCCACAAGGAGGGCTGTAACGAGAGGTAAGATTAAACAAGTAACGGGTGTGGCTCGTTAGAGGCACACGAGGAAGAGAACGAGGGGGAAGGGATGCAGGGCATGACAAATTGCCTGCAATAATAGTAATCTAATCGGTAAACTTACAGTGAGAAGTTTGTAGTTTTTTGAAGCTGTCCTTAAATAACATTAGCCTTACTTATTGAATTGCTTTGCTTACATTGTATTGTTTTCTGTTTGCTTACTGTTCTTTATTTATCCACATACTGACTGACTAATAATGCAATAATGGGAATTAGGACATTATGCTGGCTTCACTTGTTTGTAAAGCTTAAGGTTGTCTGTATCTATGAAGGCATGTCTGCATGTAGGGAGTGTGTTTGTAGGATAAATGGCCAAGTGCTATATGTATATCAGAGTGCATGCATATATTAGTAAATGTTCTTTTTCTCAAAGCATATCTGAAAGTGCACATACCACTTTTATACTTTATATTTTATGCTTATTTTTAGTCTGTTTATTCCCCTGTTTATTACCACTAATCAGGAAAATGCACCTTAATCTCGTTGTACTGCAATGCCATGACAATAAACCTTTCTATTTCTGTTTCTACTTGATGTAATTAAAATTTCATTGATTTATTAACCCTTAGGAGGGACCTCAGCCAAGGTCTGGTTTAACATGCCTGTCAGAGTTGGAATGAAATGTTCAGATGTATTGGCTGGTATATACAGTGCAGCATTTTCATCCGTGTTGTGTCTTTGTGTGTCAGTGTCCTGTAGAGATGCTCTGGGCTAAGAAACTCCATAACATCTTGTAAATAAATTTTTATTCCACTGAATCAGTCCGTTTGCTGTACTTTCAGACCCAGGAGCTTTATCACAAACACAGAAACACAATCCATGCCAGTTTTACTAATGGCCATGGCAAAGGTACTGCATTATAGATTTATAGGGGGATGCAGTTAAAGACAATTATGGGATTTGAAAGGGAATCGAGAGGAAATCATGGCTTTTACTAATGAGTTAGCAGTGGTGTGAAAGGTCAAACGCTGATTACAGAGAGAAAACTGAGTGACAGCTGATATTCTGCTGTGCTCCATGTTCATAGGGAGACATTTTGTCAGATGGAACTTATTTCCCAAACGTATTCAGCCAAAATCCTTCTGCTACAGAGTTTGCACACAGAACAGTACTCAGGAGTGTGATGTTAAGATATAAGTAGAATAGAATATGGCCGGAAGAAATGGATGCGTATCCATGCCAGGATAATTTTGTTATTTCTTAATGGGTTAATTTTGAATTTGTTTGGTTAATGTGATGTTTAGCAGAAGAGCTGAACGATAGGGCTAATCTGCTCTGATGTTGAGTCACTTTCTGAAGTGGAGGCAGGACTTCTGTTTTTGAGACCATGCTCAGAAACCCGTACATGTGCTGCTATGGATGCGAGTTTCATCCCCTGTTGGGCCACACCTGTTATAATGCTGCTGTTGTTGGAACAGTATACGTCAATGTCAATTGGTCACCAAGAGATTACGCTGAAGGAGAAAAAAATAAATAAAATCCACTGGAATCTTGTGTGCTAGGCTGCCTGAGGAAGACTTTGGTTATAAGTAGTTATAAGATGATTGGATAGATGTTACTTATACAGTCATGAAGTCTCAACGTCTGCAGCCATTATATAAGCATAAAATGGCATTCTTATGAATGTTGTTTAATTGACTTTTGCTACTTTGTTTAGCAAAGAATGGTTTCCCCAATTAGAAAATGATGTATAATAACTGAAGTTATTATGAAGTACTGCAGCTTAATACCCTACTCATCTCGTGAACATTTATGTTTTATTGACATTTATTAAACTTTCATTTAAAAATTCAACACTCAGGCTTTAAAAGCACAATGAGCGCATATAATATAGCAGAGTTCATCAACATGATGCTTGATGGTATTTGGAAACACTTCCAAAAACATCCAGGCTGTTCGTGGGACCAAGACCACAGTAGTGGATCTAGGCTAAATGACATCGTGAAGAGGTGGATGTACTTTTTAGCACGGTGAGGTGCTGTGCAGTCCAGAGATGTAGAGGCTGGTTGTTCCTCCACCAAGGACAGGATATCTGGTGACATGTGATCTATAATAATACAAATGTGTTGTAATTGGGTGAAGATGGTATTTTATCATTATTGGCTTTTTAATGGAGACATGAAAACACTCACTTAATAGAGAAAAGTCAGTGCACTGAAGTTGTGCATCACTTAAAAGGAAATTCTGCCAGACTAAATTTAACGTCTCCCTGCCAGCACAAGAAATCAAATATACTCTTTGAAAGAAGATACCTATTATTATTGAAGAAGCCTAACATTATTTTTGGCAGTGAATGTGTTATACTGTATACAGTATTGCACTTTAAAGCGAATGCATAACACATCTGGTTCTTAAAACACTAAAAATGAAGTATATGAATATAGATCCAGTGGTACTGTGAATTATTCCAATGTTAGCTGTTTTGATAGCTTAATTTAGGTACACTCTAGGGGACATATTGTTTTATTGAATTCTTAATAGTTACTATAGGTAAGGACTCATACTGTATTTTTGCAGTCTTCAGCAAAAATTACATGAAGAATTACACATCCAAATGTGAATAACTGTGCAAGGCCCCATGGCTCTTTCTGGACACATGAATTCAACTGTGACATTCCGACTGCTTCTTTTCCCAAAAATACTTAAAATTTACATCATTAATAACTACTGCATCACAAATAATAGAAGCTGAGTTTGATTGGAAAATAAATTATTTCCTTCAAGTCAGGTTACAATTGATTTGTATAACAAAGCAAACCATTTTTTGAATACTGGCAATTACAAAATGATATATTTTGCCTAGCTAAACTAAAACAACAAACGGAAATTGAGTTTTTGGTGCATTCATATGGAAATCTGAAATTAGGACATGTATTAGGAACTATTAATAGTTCATTTGTGTTAATTATTCATGGTAGTCCAGTGTTATAGCTAATTATGCATGATCTCACACTGGAAGTTGACTGGCTTAATAAAGGCATTCAGAGCTGGGTTTTGTTTCTTAGTGAATAATCACCTGGGATGTACCTGCCTCATTGACTTGCTTTGTGAAATATCACTGCATAAACTAAACAGATCCTGATTCTATTCAGACATTAATCTTGTGAAGTCTGAGCAATTTTCCTTCTGGTACAAAGATAATGTACTGATATCATTCAATGTAAACTGAAACGATAAGACAACCATTTTGTAAATTTAGCAAAATATTTCTCATATTTCTTTTAATATGAAGTTACCAGTCTCCTGTGTCTATTTTAATTCCACATAATGGATTGGCCAATGATAATGATGTGGCAATCATCACGTCAGGGTCCCAACCTTACATGCCCCCTGTGTCAAGCAATTTATTGACCTAAATGCAACAACAGTAAATGATGGACAACCCATAGGTTTTCACGTGTAGTACATCGTCGGACGTACACTTTTTGATGATTACGACTTTATAGATGAAATACGAAGATTCTCTTCTGCCCTACTGGTAGGGTTTGACATCTGACCAATGAAGAGATTTTTTTTTTTATTAAATCTTGTATTTATCTTTTACTTGTGGTTGTAATAGTTAGCATTTGTTTCCCAGATAGTCATTTGTATGGATTACTTTACATCGCAAATTTTAACAATGTTGATAGCTAGATAACTAGCTAACATCATTGTTAATTGTGAATATAAAGCGAGACTAGTTTGTATCTTGTTGACACTGACATGTTTGTTTCGCTGACAACAATCCACTGAAGTCCATTTAAAACTTCAAACCATTCACTGACAGCTGTGTAAAGATACATTTCTGTTTGTAGCGCTAAGGGTGTCTCATTATGTTGTGGTAAGTTTATTTTGTAAAGTAGTTTCTGAGAAAATGTGTTTTTTTCACAGCCCTGAAATAATGGATTTCTGGAGATGCGAGTTTTTCATAAGACAGCGATGATATATAGGATGGAATCCCTGCTGTATCATCAGTCTTGTTACTCCCAGAATGCAGGACTCTACGCTCCTGTTTTGTGTCCATTTGTTAGATACGAGGTCTGTTCACGTACATGTTTATAGTCCCAGGTTTGTCATTTGATTATTTTTTTCTATTTCTTGTCTGGGTTTTGGTTCCTCCTGCTCCAAGCAACTACTCTCACTTGAATCCTTCCCTTTTTCACAGACCATTCCAGATCCTCCCATCCACTCAGAGGAGACCCAGGAAGTTACCTGCACAGATGGGCAAATGAGCAGAAAACCTGGCATTGTGGGTGGTATGGTTCACTTTGGGTGTTTGAATCTTTCTTATCAATCAAATGAATATACACAATACAGGAAAATGATACATTACAAAGAAGTAATGCAATAACGGAAAAAAACCATAACAATACTGAAGTATTTGTATTGACAAGTTAGAGAAGTTAGAGAATATTTGTCCATTTCAGGCCTTCAATGACTCCACAACACATTTGTCCATGTATTGAAGAAATGTTCTCATTCAAAAAGGGGAAAAGATCCTTCCTGTAAACATACATAATCAACCTGCTTGATTACATTAGCATGTAGAGTGCATAATAGGATTAACATAAACAGCTACAAAACACTGCATATGTAAGCATTGAAAAGAAAATCTACACTCAAATAGAACAAAATTTCAATAACTAAGTATTTACAGAATAAAAAAGGGAATTACATTCCTCAAACAAAAATTTTGTTGGCTTAGAGTTGAGCAGAATTCTGGAAACCAACCATTCCTTTGAGCTAGTATGCCCTTTTTTCCCTCTATTCATTGGGGTTGCGAGAGTAACAGAATTCTAGCTCCCCTAGTGCACCGGAGGGATTAGTGCTTCCCCTTGCATACCAAATGAAATTTTTATATCCCCTATTGTGGTCTGGATGGGACCTGATTTTGCAATAAAATTCATTTTAACTCAACGCCCCGAGTCTGGTTGTGATTTAAAAAAATAACCTTTTTCATAAAACTGCAGGCCCAGGACATTTTAAAAAATGATACAATCATATAAGAGCACTTCTAAAATATGACATTCAGGATTATTTATTGACTTCCAATTGCCTCTCAACATCTAAGGAAAAAACATTTTTGTTGTATATTTTATTATATTGTTATATAAAGAATTTTTATTAATAAAAATATTATTATTTTCTTGTCTCCCATCTGATCTTATACTGCCAGGTGATTGTTGCTGCAGAGGCTAGCTCTGAAATCAATTACCCTGTCTATTCTACTGAGAATGCAGGGTAAGTAAGGATTTTGAAAGGCTTTTGTGTTACCTTATCATACCTTATCTTAATTTAATATCCACTGCCTTTTTTGAACTGTCAGCTGACACAGTATATGCCCAGCCAAGGCCAATTTACCTTTTAATCACTCTCTCTTTGCATCCGTGCAATTTCTTAGTTATATAATACATGTGCAGAGAATGCAAGATGTAAGATCTATTTTAAGAAACATAACAGCTGCAATAGTGGATAGAACATTATGCCCCATGCTAGACCTTAGCCAGAAATACCAGCATCCACCTGAATAAACTGCTGAAATCTGAAGTGTATTTTCTTCTACCAAAAATGTAGTTTTTGCAAAGAACAGGGACAGATGTTTTGTGATCAAACCAATTAACCCCCCCCCCCCCCCCCCCAAAAAAAAAAAAAAAAACTGTAACAGAGAGAAATACAGGATTCCAGGTTATCTATTTAAATATTTATTTCAAATTACATGCATTGGTCATTTTTATTAGCTATTAATATATAAATATTTATTCATTTAGAAGGAGATGAACAAATTACCGTACTGCATAATAAACACACATGTTACTGCATTGCATCAAAAATACTGCAATATTTTAAATATTCATGCTGGTATGATGAAATGTTTCATAACAAAGTTTGGGTTAGGGGTTAACTTTCACAAAATCCTCCCTTACATAACGGGCAGTGTTTAAAGCAGTGCTGAAATAGAATTAAGTACACAAGGCTATCCTGTTCAAGAGGAACAGCTACTGTACAAATAAATGATCTGATGCTTCAGTGAATGTTGTAACAGGAGCAGAATCAATACCATACAGTGTGTCTGAGAATGTACCAAGGACTTAAGCTGCTTTTGCCACACTGGGGCATTACTTGCGCTGAAGTCCCAGTAACAGTGACACAGTAAGAGTGTGACAGATTGGAAAGATTGGTCTGAGCAAGTCACTAAGCTTCCAAATCCTCTCTGCTTACAGACAGCAGTCAGCGTTTGATGCATACGAAAAGGATGGATTCCTAATTTCTATCGTTCTTTCCTTCACATATATACACATACCCATAAAGCTATGCTTTTTCAGCAGAGGAATTGACACCTGTAACGTCTGCCTGGACGTGTCTGCTTGTCAGTGTGAAATATCACAGAGATTCAGATTCTGATCAACTGTCAATGATGTGATGCTGTAGTGATCATCCTCTGGGAAGGAGCAGGAGATGAAGGAAATGGTGGCAGTATCCTCTAAAAAAGGTGAATAGGGTACAGGCAACTACATGGGGTGTATACACACACACACACACACAAATTCAGCCATTCTGTGTGACTCCTGGTATAACATTGTTATTAATAATTGTCCTGACATTGCTTTGCCCAGGACCGCTGAGAGTAACAAATTCCATCTTGGGCTAAATTAAGCTTTCCCTTTGTCAGAGCTCTTTATTGGTCGACTGAACATTGATGAGAAAGGAAAGAAAACTCAGTGGACATTGTCAGTCGTGGTAGCAAAGCAGAGAACCTCTCCAAGGAGTGTGAGAAATGATAAACCAGCATTACAATTTAATTTGTCTAAAAAATTTAAGTTGCAAACTTAAGTTGCAAAATTGCAAACCGATACTTAAAAAAAATTAAACATTATCTGAAAACAAAATAATGCTTCCACTTGCAAGTGTTTTCCTTTGAGGGAAGGTGAAGAAAATAGAACTGAATGGTAAATACTTCCCAAGAGGGGAGCTGTAAATGCTGTACAGTGTTGTTCTCATAATTGCCGTCATCAGAGCACAGCTGTTGCGGGTCACCTGGTTATGGTCTTCCCCAATTGGAGAGCCATGTTTAAGGTTAGCTCAATCTAATATATTATTCTTGACACGAAAATGCTATTCAACAGAAGACAGTGAAGATCTTTTACTATGTATATGTATATCCATTTTATTTCCTGTTCAAGGATTTAAAAGCTTTATTTTCATTAATATAAGAGATCATATTGAACAGAAGTCCAAAATATATTTTTGCTTAAAACATTTACAATAAGGGAAGAGCATGGTGAAGCAGTGTTTCTACTATTTCCTGACACCTCTAGGATGAGGGTTTGAGTCTTGTGTGTCCATGTGTGTGGAGTTTGCATGTTTTCCTCGTGTCATCATGGGGGTTTCCTCCAGGTATTCTGATCCCCCTCCCTCCCCAAATTGCCCGTAGGTGTGCATCTGTGAGTGAATGGTGTTTGGCTGTGCCCTGTGATGGGTTGGCACCCCATCCTGGGTTGTTCCCTGCCTTGCCCCTGTAGCATCTTGGATAGGCTCCAGACTCCAACTCCGAATAAGACAAGTAGTTACGGATAATGGATAGATAGACATTTTTAAAATAAGATGTAATATGAAGTTAAATCTTCACATTCCTTATGGTAGTCATGAAATCAGTACATCAAAGATGGAGTATGGGAAAATACTGCAGGTATGGTTCTGTATGTGTCTATAACACAACCATGGAGAAGCAGCACGATTGCAGCACATATACTTATACTACACTCCAAAGACAAGCCCCGGTTTCTTGATTATTTTAATTTTTTCGAGTTGGAACTTTTTATTGTTTTTTTATTGGCTGTGTGTAAAAGCTGCATTTGTATCCTTACCTGTTCAGCCATACCCAGTACTAAAAAACAACAAGCAAATGAGGATGATTATAATAATAATGATGATATAATAATAATGATGATGATATTATTATTATTATTAATAATAATAATAATAATAATAATAATAATAATAATAATAATAATAATAATATATTATTATTATTATTATTATTAATAATAAAATAATTGTTAATTTTCCTGGGAGTGCTCTGTGGTTTTGCATATTTTCCCTGAGTTCATGAAAGTTTCCTCTGGGTACTCTGATCCCTGTCACAGAAGCATGTTGGGTAGATCCCTGAATTGCCTGTAATGTATGTTTGAATGTGTGTGTGTCTGTGTGTCTGTGTGCCCTCTGATGGACCGGCAGTCAGTTCTGGATGCTCCCTGTCCTTTGCTACACAGGATAGGTCCAGGATTTCTGAGACTCTACACTGTATATTCCATCATAGAAAATGGGTGGAATTATTGTTCTTCTTGTTATTTTGCTTGTGTCATCATTATTTGCGGCTTTGTTCATGCTGCCAATAGTGATGGTGTCAGTGGTAATTCCCAGTGTCTGATTTAGACTACAAATGGACCGAAATGAACCATAAAGAACAATGATATGAATGATAGTCGTTAGGATGCTGGGCGACACGGCTTTTATGAAGGGTGGGGGAATAAAACAAGAACAAAACAAGCCCTCAGAGTCACTATATCCTATTATCATCAAAGAACAGTGTCTCTCAAAGAACAGGTTCAGCTTCATGTATGTGATGGAGCAACATTTCTGGACAGAATCCGTTTGAAGAGTATGTAATAATGACGGCTTTGCGTAACATTTCAGGATAGCGGCTTCTTTTTAATTAAACAATAGCAGTGCCCTCTGCTGGTGAGGTTTGGTAATGTCAAGCATAAATATAAACGCATGCAAAGACCAGATTGTATCAGATTACGTGTTTTGATCTGGCCACAAATGGCCAGTACTTATCCTGGCGCAGGATAGTGGGAATTTGCCTTGTGCTCTGTAATCAGTGCCTGTCTGTCAGGTCGCCAGCAAACTCCATCCTGTACACAAAGCCACCTCTGCTGATTTGTGTTCTCGGGCGTGACTGTGACTTCAGAGATTATCCTGCATGTGCTTTTCATTCAGTTACCTTCATTCCCCCATCAAGGTTCATCTGAGAAGCTGCATGAGGCCAACATCTGGATAAATATAATCAGAGTATTGTATTTGTTGCCCACAGTGCATTTATAATACTCTAGCAGTGAATGCAGTGCTGTTGATGAATTTATCCACTGTCCACAGTGTGCATGCTCCTCAGGGCAGAGAGAGCCTGAAATGGATGTTCCCTTCCATCGCTGATGTTCTTGGTCCCCTACATTACTTGGTTCTGAGCCGAGCTGGTTATTCAGCCCTGTGATTGGCCTAACAGGGTCCCCTACATTACTTGGTTCTGAGCCAAGCTGGTTATTCAGCCCTGTGATTGGTCTAACAGGGTCCCTGTCATGAAGAAGACACTCTGTACTCTAACATATCATTTTAATAGAAAGGTGAGGAGCAGGTTCTGATACAGTGTGTGGCCACACCCACCACACATCAAACCACCTCAGGGATGAAAACCCGAGTGCAGCCATGCAGTGGGTGATACTGTGGCACCACAATAGCTCAAATGGAATGGAACGGCACAAAGCTTTTTCCATTGACTGCAGTGCCAATCCTGCCACCAAATAATTTTAATAATGCTACATAAATTCATAAAAGCAATGTTAACAAATGAATGTTGACTTGTTCCTGGTGGGTGTTGGACTCCGCCAGGACCACCCTCTATCACCGATTATGTTCACAACTTTTATGGACAGAATTTCTAGGTGCAGCCGGAGGGTGGAAGATGTCGACTTTGGTGACCTCAGGGTGGCATTTTTAATTTCACAGATGATCCGAAGATCCAAAGATGATCTTCTTGGCTGCATCGAGCTGTGACCTCCAGCGTACGCTGGTATGGTTTGCAGCCGAGTGTGAAATGGCCGGGATGAGGATCAGCGGCTGTAAGTCTAAGGGCATGGTTCTCAAACGGAACAGGGTGGATTGCCCTCTCCAGGTTGGAGATGAGTCACTGCCTCAAGTGGAGGAGTTTAAGTATCTTGGGGACTTGTTTGTGAGACAGGAAAGAATAGAGTGGGAGAATGACAGGTGGATCAGTGTAGTATTAATTGCGAAGTGGACATTGTACTGGTTTTTCGTGGTAAAGAGAGAGCTCAGTCGGAAGGTTAAGCTTTCAATTTACAGGTCAATCTACATTCCTACCATCATCTCTGGTCATGAGCTCTAGGGTAAGGACTGAAAGAGTGAGGTCGTGGATACTAGTGATGGAAATGAGTTTCCTTTGCAAGGTGTCTGAGCTCAACCTTAGAGATTGGGTGTCAGCATGGGCAGTTTGGGCATCTGCTAAGATGCCTCTTGGACACATCCGTCCTTCAGGTACTAACCAGGAGGAGACCCCGAGGCAGAACCAGGACACGCTGGAGAGATTACATTTCTTGGCTGGCAGGAAAACGCTTCAGTATCCCCCTGGTGGAGCTTTCGGAGGTCGCTGGGGAGAGAGGTGTGGGCATCCCTGCTCAGACTGCTGCCCCTGCAAACTGGACCCAGATGAGTGACAGAAAATGGATGGATGGATGAATGGATAGTAGTGTACAAAAATGAACAAGTCTTTAATGAAAAACATAATGATAATGAATAACAGAACTACAACTTTTATGTCATCTATGACAAAGTTGAAAACTAATAAAAATAATGATTTTTGATATCTTAAATCACACTTGGAGATTTATTGCGTCAGCCTGAGATGTGTTCATATCTTCTGTCATACCCCATTGTATGTTAGCATCCTGCAGGGGGCATGTGAGGGTCAGGTATACAGCTTCATTAACCAAGCCTGCTGAGTTTATCCTCTCATCCAATATTCAGGGTCAGCACTCGGCCTCCAGCTCTACTTAGCATCCCAATAAACTCTTTCCCTAAATCTTCTATTATCAGCTAAAAGACCAGGGATGCAGATGCTAATCAGTGCAATAAAATCAATGCATTATTGTGTTGCAGCCCATGTATCTATCACAAATTTGTTGCTTCCTTTAGTTTTAGAGTAGAAATGCATCTGACAATGAAAGAGTCACATAGCAGGTGGACAGCAGATTAATAGTAATTTCTGTGCTTGCAAAAAGCAGCATTTAAACAAAAATATCTGCCACCAAGAATAGTCGTCCTTGTTCCTGTGCACATGATTAGGTTGGAGACCCTCAGCCTTCCTGGGGTGACATCATAAGCTGCGACTCCTGCGCTGGAGCTTACAGAGCTTAGCCTTGCAGAAAGGAAAAAAAAAAGAAATCAACATTTCTCTCAAATGAACCGACTCCAAAATAATTAATCAGCCATGGCAGCTGAAAAGCAGCAGCTTATTTAGAAGATGGCTTTGGTTTGGGTTTGATGGGTCTTTGATTTTTTTCATCCCTGAGATGCTACCCATGATATGATTACTGTATGGGTCTGCTGACCATAAGATGTTTTAAGTGATCAGATGGCTTCTATGAGTGCTTATCTAAAAACAGACTTCCTGGCCTTTTCTGCTGTTCGCTCACATCCAGTTTTGGACCCATGCACTGCACCCATAATGCATAAATTTGCTCAGTGATTACATTAGTTTTGTATCACTGTGAACTTCAGTCATTTGCATGAAGGATAACTGGCAATTTTTAGAAAGCCTGTAATATTGCATTTGTGACTGCAGTCTGAATTTTTCCAAAAATAAACTCGCAATATGCCTTTCAGTATTCATTACTGATTGCTGTCCATCATCTGCTATTTGTTGCCAATTCTTATCACAAGAAATCCGAGTGATTATCATAAAATCTGATCATTCACCTGCAGTAATTTCTGGTACTCACTTGAGCTGTTTCTGGTACTAACTTGAGCTGTTTATACATACATTACATATCTTATTTGAGACTGGAATTGAGGCCAATTTTATCCCTATATTTAGTAGTAATGGTACTGTCCAGTCTTATTTCCATCTTCGACAAGTAAACGAGGACGTGTTTTCCTGAAAACACCACAAGGTGGCAATGTACAGTCACAGAGAATGGTGTCAGCATTATATTATCCATGTGAATTATGTCAGGGTTAATAAAGCCACGAATAATGCTGCCAGCAGTGAATTATGTCACATAGGTAACCATACGTTTGCTAAGCCATGGAAATGTCAGGGATAGTTAACCAAAGTAGAGAGATATCAGTGGAAATTGTTAGGGAAACACAACAGTGAAAATAGATGTACCAGCAGGTGTGTGAGTCAGAAAGGTGCTATACTGCGCACACGAGGTAATTTTGGAGCATTGCAAAGACCTCACAATGACAACACTGAAGGCTACGCTGTTAAATACGATACATTTTCATTTCACCGCATGGTTATTTACGTAGGAAAAAAGTGTAATGCGTAAATGTGTCGCCCGAGGGGATGCAGGTGGGAGGGACATTGGATGATTTTGTTTTAACCCTGAAGATATGACTTTAGGCAACAAATAATAAATGTAAATGCAAATAAAGGCGGCGTTTGGGACCCAAGCGAAATGAAAAGAAGGTGACAAACTAGTAGCAGAAGATGTTGATTCATGCCCAACATGTTAGGGATTTTAATGTGCTGTTTCAGCAATCTGTTTAAGAGAAATAAAGCACAACTCTTTCCAAATAGCTTAAAACAATGAGCCTCGTTCACCAGACGTCCTTAAAAAGAGATTTCTTCTTAAAATTCATTTACCGCAGTTTTCATGAAGAGTCTGACATGCATTAATGGTTTCGTATTTGGGATTTGTTCTTAGGTAAGAACAGAATCTACGCACACTCAAGGGCACAATTACGCACAGTTGAGTCAGAAGTTTGTGCAAAATAACTGCTTATTGCGGCATTTTTTACAGTTGTATAATATAGGATTTCAATTGCAATAATATTTTATCATGTACTGTATAATATTTTTAAATAATTTCATAATATGTTTTAAAACAATTATTAAATTACTAAAACTAGTAACAGCATATCCTGTGCATCTTTTTGTGATATTTCATATCCACTATGGTATAAAGTATTATAGCTCATTTGCTGTTTACCTCCTGCAGTGTACCTCCACTTCGGAACTACTTAAACTTTGACGGTTTGCCGGTGCTCCACTTTGTTTAGGTTTCCTATGTGGTAGAGGTGTAATGATACGCGTATTCGTAATGAACCGTTCGGTACGAGGCTTTCGGTTCGGTACGCATTACAAACCGAACGATTCAGAAAAATACTTTTATCCCTCT
>JAODJU010000035.1:11877665-11894116 GCA_026776725.1 Gnathonemus echidnorhynchus | reverse complement strand
GAAGATGGGTGAAGAATAGCTTCATCATTGTTTAAAGTAAAAGAAAAAAACAAGATCATACTTTTTTGATGTTTTAACAAATAAAAAAGTGAAAAAAAATCAAAGAAATTATCTGGCATTTTTTTTTATTTCTGCTGTATCGAAAACATACCAAACCGTGACACCACTGTGTCGTATCGAACCGAACCGTGATTTTTGTGAACCGTTACACCCCTACTATGTGGGCATTCTTCACTTCTCTCTCAGCTTTTCTTAATTTATATGTCTGCAGACGGTTTACATGACTGTAGGGTATCGTATTTATTACAACGTTTTCCTTTATTTAACTCAACGGTATAACTCCCGTCAACATCCCCATATACAGTGGCATCGGCAGGAGTTTCACTTTAGCTTTGGGCGGATGCGATATCTGGACATCTCAATGGGCAGACATTGAATACATTCAGATCGTAAAAGGATTCGAAATGAGAGATTTTTAAAATATTTATATTTATATAAAATAATTTAGATCCAAAAGCCCATTTCACAGCTAAACATTACCAACTAATTAAATTAACTAATCTACATGATAAAGTGATTTTGTCAGAAGATCGAAGGACTGCTAGGCCTTTGGGTTTATGTTTCGTCCTCCTGGCAAAACTCAAAAATATAGCTGTGAAATTTTTTCCCCAATATTTCCCGATATGGTTGTGTAGCCCCGGCCGTACAGTCTCGTGCCCTTTTATGAGTATTGGCGGGGTGTTTACCTGTGGTAATTATAGGAACGACTGGCACGCGCTTTAATTATAAGAACACATTCGCGAACAGTTATTTGGTTTAAGGCCACGTTATCAATCTGACGTATAATTGTCTTAGGAACTTCTTAGGACGGCTCTCAAGAACAAATTGGGGGAAAAAACGATACTGGTGAATGAGACCCAGTGTCAAGTTTTATCTCTATCTATATCTATCTATCTATCTATCTATCTATCTAGATTTAATATGCAAAACAAAACACTTGAAAAATAGTCAGTTGTTGAAAATGAGTCATTTCAGCATTCCGCCCTTGAACAAGGCCCTTAACCCTGATTGTTCCAGTGTTTGGCTGACCCCTCTTTTCAATTCTATGTCATTTTGGATAAAAGCATCTGCTAAATAAATTAATGTAAATAATGCCTTGTGCCCCAGGCTAACATTTCTGGGAATGGTTCCACAAATATGGCACTGAATTCATCATCAGCTGAACATCTGTGATATGAGGTGCCTGTATGGTGATCCATTACCAGCATAACTGCAGGGGGCAGTGGAGTCTGCATGGCCTAGCGTTCCTGTGGAACACAATCTTAGAACCTGATATGAGTGATTACATTTTAAAGACTGATATGAGTAATTACACGCTGATGCAAGGTTTTAATTTTATGTCCTAGCAAGAGACTTCAGGATCAAAATGATAATGTATACGGAATTAAGTCAATGGGGGGCTCAGTGAGTGGCACTGTTGCCTCATACCATGATGGCTCTGCTTTAGGTACATGGATTTTACATGTTTTCCCTCTATCATGCACATTTCTTCCAAAGACATGCAGTTCGGAATATTAATGTCTCATAAATTGTCAGTATTCTATTGGCTTGGTCTGCGTATGTATCAACCTTGCAATGGACTGCCAAGCTTTGTATCCCCTGACCAGTGAAGATGAAGTTCATAAGGGCCCGTTGACAGCCTTCTATCACCCTCTAGTGGCAATGACATGATTGTGAGTCTGTATGCAAGGTGTGGGAGACTGTCAGGAAGGCACACTAAGGGGCTATTAAATGCAATAAATTTAGCTTAACATCCTGTGTTTAGGCTGCAGGGTGAACATGGAAACTCAGCACGTATAGGCCTGATTTTGTGTGTCATGTCATTTTCATATCTTGTGTTCATGGATGTTTATTTTGTTTTTTCAAATTATCTTAAAACGCATGAAGGAACAGCTTCTCCAGAGACACACCAACACAATGATCACCATTAAAACAAAGAACCACAGAAAGTATAAATTCGTATATGTTTATTTTTTATTAGAACATTATTTTAATAAGTGTAGCTGTATTTCATACTTTTTAAAAGATCATGACTGGAATTGTTTATAAATTATCTCATCAAAGTTGTTTGTAAAAAATTAAACATAGTTACTGAACTAAAGAGTCTATCATGTTACATATCACCAGTAATATAGTAATAATAATATCTTTATATGCCTTATGTTTTTAATCACCTCCCCCCACCCCACCCCACCCCCACACTTTTTTGAAAGGCTAAAACTCTAAGGAAATTCCTACTGCTGATATAACACATCATCCAACACAACTAAACTGAAATCCATACGATGATTTTTCCAGTGTCATAAAAATAAACGAAATGAAAGTGACCAAAGAGAAAGGAAGAAAGTTAGGTAGCGATCTTGTAGCATATCTAAAACGGAAAAGACTGCAGTGCATAGATCAACAGGATTTATAAAATAACAGTTAAGAAATAAAATAAAATCCGAAAATCGCTTACCCAAATGACAACACGAAACGACTTTTGAACGGCTGTCCCTATACTGTCAATGAATATTTAAAAAAAAAAAAAACACACACATTTGCGCGAACATGATGTTTTTTGATTGTATTTTTGTTTTACTTTTTGGTAACACTTTGCATTAAGTAGGCATTCATTTTTACATTCATTCATGAAAGCTGTGTACTGGATAAAACGAATGTGACCCACCCATTATACACTACGTATAAACTTAAATGAAAACTTCCACTTCAGGCCGAGAAAGGTTGTCGGCAAATTGCATTCCGGACTGTTTTGCGTTGGCTTGGCTGCAGTGAACTATACAGAGACATTTGCATGGTTAGCGCAGTCTGCTTGATGCCTGCTTAATGTAAAGAATTTGTGCGGTGGGAGGGGGGACGTCTTTCAGCTGGGCTTCTGCAATGGCTTTCACGAGGTTCAATAAATCAAGGCAAATATTTAAAGCACACACAAAACAAGGAAATAGAAACATACATACAAATGAAATCAGAACCATAAATTATGCCGTTTCTTTCATGCTTGCAGTGTAAACAACAGCGTTAATTTCAGCAGAAATATTTATCGTAATATCGTGCAGCTCTCCCTTAAATCCAGCAATGTGCATGGGAATATAATTTTTGTTGACCTCTCATAAATTTACTTTAATTAATACTTTAATTATCAATGAGGCCATCATCTCAGAACCAGTATTTCTCCTGTACAAGGGCGGGGTCACGGATCAGTGGCTCAAACTGAAAGATGATTGGCTCCTGGCGTGCCCCCTCTCCTGTCATTCACCAATTCTATATATATCATTGGCTAATGATTAGGTTGGCTCCGCTTTACGAATTATGGCCCATCTTATGCCCCCAGTTTAATAAAAATCCTGTAGGGCCTTTGGTGATTTTTTTTTTACATTAAGGGTAGAGGTTATCTAAATAAACTTATTCATACCCTGAACGCGAATTTTACAGGAAATACCCATGGTCTACATCGTCCATCATTCCATATCCAGTATCCTTAATTCCTCAATATTTATTAAATCTGGCATCACCCTCCCACACTTACGGAAAGCAAGTTACCGACTATTATGTGTTCTGTAGCAGTTTCATCACTGTTAAACGGGCAATGATGATGACCAAGCTTTCATTTGCATAGCTTAAGAATCTCAGTCCTGTGTAAAATACTGCTGTAGCCAGCTTCCGTTACTCTGCTTTGCGAGCAACGCACTGAGACAAATGAATCACCTCGAGCTCGGCACTTCCACCAGCTGACTGGTAAAAATAAAGAGAAAACGATTCCGCCCGACCACATCTCTATCATATCAAAAACCGTGCGATCTGCGGGGCTGAGATGCAGTCTATGACATAATAGTTTTAACGAGCATCGGGGTAGTCGCGATCTGTGCTATCGTTTTCCATCTGATCGATGTGAATAGCCGGGACACGTGCTGAGTCGCCGTCCTTTGTTGGAGAGAGGTAGATTAAAAACAAATATAAGGATAAAAATGCGAAGGAGTGAACTGAGTAGACAGGTTCATCAGACGAACAGGAACCTAGATTGGGGGCTTTTTGCTACAGAGGAATGACCACACACAAAAAACCCAATCATGAGCACACGTTGGTATTGCTTCCTTGGCAAAAATCACCTCTCATTTTATTTACAAAACACAGTCAGTTAAAAGCGCCAGAGTATATATGTTAAACTTTCTTTACTCCGATGTACAGTTTAAAAATTACTTTTGACATTGCATTCATAAATGCTGAATAAATAATATTTATAAGGGCAGGAATGTTCATTTAGTGTTTCAGATTTCCTTTTATTTCTAGATTTTAATTATTATATATCAGTTTGGCAATTTTACACTTATAGCAGTAATGCTTCACTATTAAAAAGTAGAAGTTCCATGATGCTGGTTTAAAAGCGATTCCATGCGCAGTGACCGCATCGGTCTAAGGTTTCAGGCGTTCTAATGCGCTAACTTTGTTCCTTTTTCCTCTGTTACGTGCCCTGCAAGCACCTGTAACCTCACACGACCAAAGACTGTTTGAAACATATAGAAAAAAAATACAGCCCTTATATCTAACCTCCAGGCATAGCTGAATGCTTTTCAAACTGCAAAACATGAGAGAAGTGTCAGATCTTCTAAGGCTCATTATTAATATGTTGTTTTAGCTGAGGGACCAAGGCCTTTGTACATGCATGTGTGCACAAGTGTAAGAGTGTGTTTTCATTTGTGAGTTTATGATAACCTGTAGGTGTTTTCTCATGCTCTCTTCAGGTATGTAAACATTTTAAAAGCCCTTTGCTCAATGCAAGATGCTCAAAATAAGAAGATGAAATACAGAAGGAATAGTTCTGTTTTTTTTTTTTTTTTGATTAAGTAGTGGTAATTCTTGGGCACATTGTGCAGCACAAATTATATTTTGACACATCGGCCTCTTCATCAAAATGTCTCCATTTCCTTGCATCATCGATGCCATTGAAATAGGACTCTTCATGTAGTCCATCTGGAAAAGCGGGTGACTCGACCAGAAAGATGCTTCACAGGGTTCAATCCACCTTAATGCTGCAATCCATTCTATCATCACACACGTACCAGCAACCAAAAACATTTAGCAAAAAGCTACCTCACTCTCTACCTCACTCATCTGTCTTAATTTTCATACATGGTAAAACATTAGCGCAAAAACCAGAACCTTATATTAAGAACCTCTGACGTGGATTTAATGTTCTGAAGAATACAGTATGTATTGCGTATAACACATGCTCCTTAGCTTATGTTCCAACATCCAACTGTCCAGAAGAAAAGATGGCAGACACGACCAGGAAGAGTCTCTTATTGCAGCCGAATTTCAATCACATAAGCTGACTTAGCCAAGAACGCTGCTTGAAATAAATACAGCAGATGCCGTATGGCAACAGGACCGCGACCCGCAAACCTTAAAGATCACAGCTACCATCAAGGGCTTCTCCACAAGGCCTTTCTGTGGCACATTAATATATAATGGGACCCATGCTGCAGTCCAGTCTGAGGTGTCTGTTATAAAATCCTCAATGTTCAGTATAATGCTTAGTAATTGTTATTCTGTTTTCAAGAGCATTTTCTGTGTCACACTGCATATGGGTGTAGGACGGTGAAACCCAGACTAAGGATGTTGTCTGTGAGGCACTCAGAACATCTTCTAACCAAGCACACGAGGACAGGAGACATGTTGACTAAGAGCCTATGTTTATATTTTATCAACACCCAATTATTTAGCCTGACCAACACCTCTAAGACTCCCAGAAGAGCACAAGACACTCACGAAGCACATCGTGTCTCATCTGTTTCGTTTCCAGGTAAGACAAGGCTACAAAACCTGGCCAGTGTTATGATAAGTACCGTAGCATAAAGGGGGATCTGCATGATCTCCATGTCAACGGGCAACACCAGGATTACGTATGCTTAGAGGGGGCTTATACTGACTCAAGTCAAGCTATGGTTGGTTGAACGCTGGGTTGAATAGGTGTCTCTGTGTGACTGTGTGTCTCTACATTGGACATATTAACAATAAATCCCCCAATTTTACCACAACATTAAAATGAAGCAGCAGCATCCATGTCTAGTTTTACAAATAAGATAAGAGAAACTGCACAGAGAGTTACCAGTTGGACAAAATCGCCTTTGCTTCATGTTTGGCTAACAACCCATGTCTCCCATAATCATCCCCTTTCTTCCAAGTTACCCATTAACAAAAAATATATCTGAAGACAAAGAAAATCCTGTTGTAATCTAGGCAAAAAAAAAAATCCAAAAAGTTAAGCTTAATGTATAAAATTGTGTGAGAGAACTCAGTCTCATAGAAGGATTAGTCACAGCGAAGGCTGTGGTGTTGTCTTGTTCTTGTAATTTTTTTTTTTATTTCCGCTCCACCATCTCCACTCCCTATCGCAAATCCCGTTCCATAGTCAGGGAGACTTCGTCAGATGCCATTCTCCATCTGTGGTTCTTTCCGCGGCCGCCAAAATTGCAAAAAAAAAAAAAACACTGCACGCGTGAGGCCTGGCGAGTTTATCCGCGCTGGAGCACTTTCTCGTCACTCTTCGCTGGAACCTTCCTCCACCGTGGTGACGGCCCAGAAGTCAAGGCCCATGGAGTTCTGTGCTGCGGTCAACGTGGAGATGGTGTGTAAAAGTACCAGGACTAGCATGCAGAGTTTGAGCCTAGTGTTACATAGTCTGGATGCCGCCGAGGTGGTTACTGAAGTCTTGTGGTGGCAGGAGGGATGAGTCCTTTTTACCGTCCCTTCGGAACAGTTATCGGGTTTAAAATCCCATCGGACATCGCAGCACTCTGCCTTGGAGCTGGACAGATGATTTTCTAAAAGCCCTGCAAAGTAAAAAATAATTATATATATATATATATATATATAATTACACACACACATATGTTGTCATGATTTAAGAGATTGTAGCTGGAATCCATGCTGAATGAAACGATACATGCTAAATCACTACAGAAACTGTTGCCATTAGGAACAGAATTGTGGCTGCATCGTTGTAAAACTCGGAACGTTTTTATGAAACATATAAATCTGCTTATCATGCAGATTAGAACTAGAGAGAGAAAGTGAACCAGACTGATAACATAAAGATTTGCTTGTAGTTCTAAACAGGTCTTTACTGAGGGTGACTCATGGTGTTAAATACCCATGTACAAGCGCAATGGAATTACAGATAAACTAAAATTAGTGTTGTAATTGCACATTGTACACCCTATAATATAACTTTACTTTTCCAAGGACATAATTCAAGTGAATTAATGGAATTAACTAGAGCAAAGAACACCAATAAAATGATTTATACTGTGAGCCCATGTCACTTAACTGCCCACTGTCTACACAGACTACATTGTTGGTCTAACAGGAATCAAACTGTTATACCACTTTTGGCCATAGGGTGTCACTTGTTACAAACTGCTACAATTATGGCTAAGTAACGTCATGAAATCAGCTTACTTTCCATTAGCCAACGTATGGACAGTGTGCTGTTCAGTAGGATGAACTGGAGGATTGTCATGTGTCTGTCAGCATAAAGCAACCAAACAAACCTGTACATATAAAACTTGGGCTTCCTCCGTGAATGAGATCGTCATTGTCTGGCAATATAAATGGACACCTCTTTTGAACCTCCAGGCAATATTGCTTGCATGGGATCCTGTTAATGCAATGCATCTGTGTCGTCTGGAAGTACTGGGAACAAAGCCAGGATTTGTAGACCATCTGTAAGAGACAAGATGTAATGTGTGACAATTCAGGTTGTCATGAAGTTAAATAGCGATATCCACTGTACCTCTGATATCTACAATCCCCCTGTTGTTAATCACAACGTTTGATATCTCGTGATGCAAGGGAAAAGGAACACATGACTGTCAGTTAAGACTCAGCACTGTCCGAGCATTTTCATTTACTCTGCAGGGATTCTACTCCGAGTATTTGATGTGTTTCAAATTCAACAAAAAATGGATCATTTTTAGGCCAGAGGAAAAAACATCCTTTCATTTTCAATAACTGTCTATCTGTTTACAATAGCGAAGCAGGGTCTTCAGAGTGCAAAACAGAGTGCACACAGTTCTTTGCAGGCCGCCCTTGCATTCAGACGATAACGACAATTTAGAGACAGCAGTGCCCTAGACGTGCTTGAGTGCTGAGTATACCTAGGTATCCAGGGGAGTAATGGGGGGCTATGAAAGCATCCCCCATGCAGAGCTGACGCTACATGAGCATGCTTCCCCAGGACTGTGAGGTGACAGTGCAACCCCCAGACACTCTGTGAACCATGAAGAAATGTTTCGGAAAATTGCTATAAATGGAAAAACATCGATATCATATTTGAAATTCTACACGAGCGATTCCTCCATGATAAACAGATCTTTTTATACTCTTGCATTTTATCTAAATGCATCCAGATCTGCTGCTTAAAAAAAGCCGCAAAACAACATGATTGTACATTGAAACTACACAAAGTTACAGATGGAACCTTTATGACACAGCCTAATCTTAAAATCCTAAAAGCCCAATACAAACATGGCAACAAAAATGTGCCGAGTATCTCAGTGTAATTTATGCTTTAATATCAAATTTCCTGTCTTGTTTAACAGGAAAAAGTGTATGTGTAATGATGTAATCTCTGTAAATTAACTTCCGTTTAACACATTTTTAAACTTACTACATAACTGTTTCTATTGGAAGTCTTTGATAGAGTTCAGAGTCTTCTCAATGGATTCTCTTTTATTTGAAAGACATAATGGCAATCAGTATACAATTACAGATGCTCCTCTACTTACGAATGAGTTGCGTTCCAAACAACCGTTCGTAACTTGAAACGTAAGTCGTTATTCAACATCATTTTAAGAGTATACGCCAGTACAAAGAACTGGGATGCTGGGAATACGCACGCTACGCTGCTGTGCGGCAGGAGTAGTGGCCAGAATTCATACTAGGGGGAATTGGCGCACAGAACAAAATTTGATGTTGTGGACAGGAAACAGGAGCCAAATGAACACAGTTTGGACTTACAGTCCTCTTTGTTCGCATGTCTGAAAGTTCGTAAGTAGAGGAGCGCCTGTATATAAACTATTTTTTATAAAGGGTTTGAACTTATATACTTCATGTCTGATGTACAGTATTCATTCATCTTCTATAATCACTGTCACTGTGAACACGGAATGATTTGAGAAGCACGAGACACAAGGCAGGGGACAGCCCTGCATGGGATGGCAGTCCATCATAGGGCATGCACTCACATACAAAACTCAGTTCAGAGACATAAATGCATGTGATTACTTAACTGCATGAGGAAGCTGGGGATTCCCCAGGCAGGATTCACCCCCACCCTGAAAGCCACCCTCTACAATTGATCTTGTACGTTTAACTCTGTATATTATTGTAAAAAGTTGTGTGATTCTGTAAATTAAACCACTGATAACTATGAACTGTGACCCTGTACTGGATAAAATGATGGATGGATGGATGGATGGATGGTCATTACAATTAAATGATTTCCCATTTAGACCACAAAACAAAAAGCTATGAAGCTCACTTTTTTCACCTGTCAAACTTGACTCATTTGCTTACGGTGAAAGCATATAGATTTTGTGTGCTATTATAACATTGTCTAAGCTTATTTCACAGCAATATAGGTTGCATTTGTAGTGGGGCTGGCAGTAATCCAAGAGTCAGTTGTTCCAACACACATCTGGGCCCCTAAAGAATGATAAAATTGATACTACCGGATCTACAAAGCTTAGCTCCATGCAACAAATTACATTTAGAAACGAAAGCCATCAAATGTGAGTGCGATATCCTTCAGTTCCATTTCTAAGGTGAGGTGTTTTCTTGCATGAAAAGAGAGTTTTATATTTTGTTGACAAATTGCTGCCACACCAGAAAGGATAAAGCTGGCCAAGTACTGTAAATACTTTGTCTAACTCAATCTGCTGAATGCCTTGATGCATAGCAATGAGTACCAGAACATACAAGCACCGACATGCATTAAAACATGATGCCATAACTTCAGATGAAATTATTTATTGTGCAAAACAAAGTGCAAGGATCAGCCATGCACCTCTGGAGTAATTGGCATTAAGCGCCTGACTCAGTGGTCTAGTGGAAGTGGCCGTTACATTGTATTTTGCGCATTTCGAAGATGCAAACTGGAAAATCATTAATGGAAACACTTAAATTTTGGAGAAACATCAAATATCGTGATTTTTTTTACATTTGATTGAGGTGGCTTTTGTGATCGTTTCGAAAAATAAGTAATTTTCAAAACTGCAATGGGAAAAGAATTTGCGAATTAGCAGATAAAATGATAATTGATTCTACTCGAGCTCCTGACTTTCAGAAAACCTGCTCCATGTTGAAGTATGAGACATGGATCTTAATCTTGCAGAATGACATACGGCAAGTATTATTCACTTTGCATCCGTTAATGGAAACATACCCTATTTGCAATTTAACTTTGTCGACTAATAGAAAATTTGCTTATAATTTTGAAACAAATACTGATATGATTATTCTGCTACCCACAAGATTTAAATCCTGAACACAGGCACCCTAAGCTAGAGAGAGATGCATCTCCTCCAGGCCTGCACACACAAATATTTGCTGGGACGAAAAAGAGGATGCTCTGTCGATCACCAAATGTCACTAATATAAAATGTTTAAGAACTTTCTGGAAGGTGACTTCACGTAGGGATGTGCATATTGTTTAATTTTTAAAGAAGTCGTGTGCATGAGCCTGGCAAATGCTGTGCCACAATACTGAGTGGCCGCTGTATATTGAAAATTCGTGCCTATGGGTTGCAGCACTAAACCCGGACAAACCGCTGATTTTTGAAAAATGGCCCAGACAGGGGCCCAGATAGAGAACGTGTCTGGGGAAACCTGGACGTGTGGTAACCCTACACACAAACATGGACTGCAAGAGCTCCACACATGATCGTCAGGATACCTTCATAAGCCATCACACATTCATTAGACTGCCTTCTACAACCCATAAAGTCTGTCTTTTACAATAATCCGTATGTGAGGCTTTCTGGAGAGCTTACATAAGCGGCATGTCTTCTTAAGATCAGCCAAAACATTCATAATAAAGGGCTTTTTAATTAATTTGTTGCCATAACAATGCAATTTCATAGTCAGGATGATAGAATATAACAGTATTTCTAAAGTGCTAGGGGCCCATGTTCCTATCTCTGTCTGCACTCAGACAATGACCTCTACAGGCAGAAGCTGGACAGAAATTTGGCAGGAGACACAAGTGCGCACTTCGTTGTCCCCAAACAAAGACGAGCACAGCCTCTCGCAAACACGTTAACCTCCGCGGAGGCACACTGGTGAATACAAGGCAAAGCTTTGCACTTTCAAACACAACCAGCTGAGACGGACTTTTCCCAGGACCGCCAGCGGATGAGGCAGTGCTTGCCGAGTATAGTACAGCTTAGCAAGGTGACTTCTGGAGAAAAATTTAAATGAGAGTTTAAATAGGAGTCAAAGAATAGAGAACAAAAATCCTTCTTTTGTTCTCCCCCTGGGGTAAGACAAACAAGAGGCCTCAGTCACAGTATTATACTGTGAGACCATCGTCTGTAGATGTACATTAACTGAATGGCAGTACTGACAGATTGACCAGTAGATGGTACCAGAGTTTCAATTTTTTGATTCTTTAATGCGACTACACTGCAATCGTCAGAACTGGGTTTGGTATTTATATATAAAAAAAAGAATCAAATAAAAAAATACACGGCCCAGAAAAGAGCTTTAAAAACATATAATTATGTACCAGAATGTACAAGTAAACTGTTATAGATGTGTTTCTTGACATTCAATGAATTACTCAAAAGCATATTTTTTATGTGAGGTTTTTTTTGTGGGCAATGCTTCTGTTGCCCTGCATGTCATGTGACCAGCCCAGCTTCACAGCTGGAGAGAATGTCATGCTTTGAAAGAGTTTGGCGTGTTGACTCCATGAATGTGTTGATTTTAGTCACCTTTAGTCACACGATTCACTGGAGCAAATAAGCCAGTCTTCAGCAGCTCCTTACATCCATGCAAACTTGCCGTTCAGGAGGCTAGAAAAAATTACTTTACATTTAACAGATGCTTTAGCAACATACATTTTTTGAGAAAGCAGGGTCAGGCACTCACAGAAGAAAATGGGGGCCTCTCTTCAGGGCACAATAGTGAAATCACTCAGCTGACAATGGGGTCTGAACCAGTGACTTAGAGATCATAGGTACAGTGTTGTAACCTATGGAGTCACATGCTGGCCCAGTGTTTGGTCGGGAACCTGGTTAGAGGGGCTCTAAACGACTGGTTGACTAAGAATGGTCCGTGCTTTGACTGTCATACTGTAGGTTTGTGTATGATGTGCACTGGTCAGGATGGTGAAGGGAATCCTGTGTCACAAAAGAGGTCACAATAGAGTGGGAATTTTATCTTGGTACATCATACATCACAAATTAAGTGGTAAAATAAAAAAAAAAAGTCATTGAATTTCAATACTTGGGACAAACACGTCTTGGGGAGGACAACAATGTGGTTTGGGGAGAAGCTTCCAGGTGTGTGGTATGGACCTAAGAGGCAGAATTTCTATTTTATATTTGAAGTCACAGCCCCACGGCGGGTATCACCGTCTCATCCCGGGTTGACGGTTCAAATCCCATCCCATTCTATGCGTGCGAAGTTTACAAGTTCGAGTTGTGCAGGTTTTCCTCCCAAAACAGGTGACCTGTGTGTGCCCTGTGATGGACGGGCATCCAGGGTGTTCCCCTGCCTTGTTGCCATGTGTTTGCTGGGACGCTTACCTTGACTGGGTGAATGGTTGGACATTAGATGGATGAATGGGCATCGGTAACCAAATAGGGTCTGTAAATGCTGGGCATCTGCAGTTACTGCACAATCACGAGAGCCTCATTTGTACGAGTGCTGACCTTCCTAGCGGCCCAGGAAATGGGGGAATCAGAGAAACCTCCATCTGAATGCTAGCTCACACTGCAGCATGCCCCGTCCAACCGTTTAGCACACTGGCATATTGAGTGTATCTGAATCAGGGATATTTCCAAATGAAACCCTTGATATTAATTATAATGTGAAACCCTTGATTATACTGTACTTGAAAGCACAGTCACAATGACAGGGTGAGTGTTCAGTGTATTTTAATTCTGCAATTTACAAATGGACGTGGCAGTAATGTCACCAAAAGCAGAACCCATGTGCCATTGTAGACAATGGATGGTCAGATGACAAACCGTACACCCACCTTGACATGCTAGGCTGATTAAAGGAACTATTTGCAAATGACTCTGACCGATATGTTAACACTTTTGGATGAAACTGTATTCCTGAAGGTATGCAGAAAATTATCATAAGTACTCAAAATTATAGAACCCCGTTAGAACCTGTGTTGTACTTTTTTTCTGTCTCTAGGTGTTAAATGATCCAGCAGTACACAGTCTCCCCTTGTGGACTGCGTGATTTTACTATAATTAAGCTCATAACTTTGTAATTTAAAGAAGGCCTCTTAAGGGTTCCCTGTATTAGTATTAAAGTCTCTGCTGCTTGGTTGGAGATTTTGTCATTGATGTTTCAACACTTGTGTTTCTCCCGCAGCCCTGCTGACTCCACACAATGTCACTGATGATCTTGCAGCAGCCCTCGCCTCCCAGGGGCTGCTTCAGCCACCTCCACATGTGCCACAGAGCTTTTCTTTATCATGTTCACCAACAAGAGTTCTGCCAATGCTGCAGTACCTGCTATACCTGTACCTTCTGTCCATCTTCCAACCCCTTATCCAGTCAAGCATATTGTATTGTATGTGCCATATTTTTAGGGCCCGTGTCACTCAGGGTTCCTTGGAATTGTTCTAACTTTCAGCCTGTTTTCAGCACCCTGCAGCACAGGACACCCTGGACAGGATACCAGTCCATGCATATAAACAAAGACACAGACACTATCTGTAATCTAATGATGCCAATTTGGCTAAACAAATGAATTTGATCTGAAGGAGGAGAGCAGAGTGTCCAGAGAACACAGAGAAAACATACAATCCCCACACACACAGAATAGGTCAAAGATTCGAACCCCAATCCTACTGTAGTACCTAACACATAAGTTAACATAATAAACCCCACATCAGCTTCACTTGAAATACAAGGGAATTCCAGCAGAACAACAGACGATTTATCACTATAAATCCTGCAGAGGAACAAAAGTCAAAGGGAAAAAGCTGGTTTCTCTTTAAAAATGTCCTCCAATCTACCCTGAACATAATGCTGAACAAAATATCCTGAGATTTGACAAGAACATATTAATAAGGTCAAATATCATATTGTTATTTCATAAACAATTCATAGCTATTAAGTTTAGTTCACAAATAATTTATATGGCTAAAATGGTAAACACAAGACATGAAATAAAACATATAGCTGGCCATGTTCACAGTACATAGCCAGGAATCTACAGAAAGCTTCGTCCCTGACCTGACATGCCTCATGAGTGAATGTGGTTACTGCCAGAACTCCTAGATCCATCCATCTTCCAACCATCCATCTTGGTCAGGGTCGCAGGGAAACCTGGAGCCTATCCCAGACACAGGGCACAAGGCTGGGGTACACCTTGGATGGGATGCCGGTCCATCATAGGACACATACAGCCATCATAGGTAAGTTAGCGATGCTAATTAGCATAGCCACATGGCTTCAGATTGTGGTAGGAAATATAGGGAGAATGTGCAAAGACGAAGAAAGAGTCAAACTCCTAACCTAGGAGGTACGAGGCAAAGGTACTACCCTCTGAGCCACCGGGGTGTTACCCCAGATAATGGTGATACTTTGTATACATGCAGCAGTAAATTTCCTGAGTTTGTTTCACAATGTCCAGTACTCCTAGGCAGTTTCCTAATATCAGCCTCAGTGTTACATCTACCTAACGATTCATTCAGATATTGGCAGAATCAGGACTTTTACATTCCACAGACATCATTAAACCCTTTCCTGGGGATCGCAGGTTGGACGGCAGACGACTGAGAGTCTGGTGTCCTCTGAATGAACACTGCTGCCGGTATGCTGGTTCCCGAGAGGACTGTCCTGACACCCTCCTCACCTCTGTACCATCCCCAGTGCGGCACCGAGTTCCGAGGGTAGCAGCATGAAACCATTGTCTTTTCTTTTTTCTCCTCCAAATGTTCTGTTTGGTGCTTCCTAAATTTGGGAAACATCTACATCTAGAAAGTAAATCAGGGAAACGACGTCAGAAATCCCAGCAAGCAAAAATGCGCAGGTCCAATGTAACCAACTATGAACTGATCTAATTTTACTGCTACATACGTTTCCAGGAGCAGAAGGATGCATTTCTCTTTATTCATTTGTATAAAACTGGTTTCCAGTGCAGAGGGTCTCACCATGTTCATGCATGGCCCAATCAAACTCATTGATCAGACAATGTCATAGCATGACATGCACACTTGGCATCGTACATTCTGGAGCATCCTGATCAATAACTTTATATGACAGAATTAGGGGCCAAAATGTATGCGCAAAAACAGAATGTTAAACTAATATGAAAATAACACAAAGAAGCAATATCTATTTAAAGTGAGTTTCAATAACAAAACAGGTTAATTACATGATTTTTCAAGGTAATAACGAACTCTTTGAAGAATTACTTTATTATAGCACTTTTAATATAATCCTTTTAATATGAAACATCAGTTGCACTATACACACACACACACACAGCCGCGGAGAAAATGAAAAGACCACTTTATATTTTTAAACAAATCTGCATCTTTAAATCATGGTTTAATTGTGCTTCTGCTGGCTGAAGGCTACATTAAGCAGCAGGATTCTTCCTGGTTCTAAATTTCTAAGGCAGCAGTACACATGAGTAAGGTAAAGCAGGAGACACTGCAAAAGACCAGAAACCAGCCAGGTAAAGGGCAGAAGCAACATTCTAATGCCAGAGATGACCGTTAACTTATCTGACAGTTTCTCATGAATGGAAGCATGACATCAAGTGACCTTCAAAAGGAATGGGAAACATCAAGTGCAGGAATGAGGTGCACTGCTAGGACAGTTCATATCAGGATCCTAGAAGCAGGACTGAGGTCCCATAAAGCAAGCCCTTCATTGATGAGAAACAGGGAAGAACCAGACTGCAGTTTGAAGAAAAATATGTGTTATTCACAGACACACACCCATAAATTAAGAAATAAGTGAAACAAAAAAATGTGATGTGGTCGCTTAATTTTTTGGATGGCTGTGTATATATGTATATATATATAACTGTGTGTGTGTGTGTGTGTGTGCGAAAGGGTTTACCTATCCTTATGGGGACACAATGTCCCCATAACGTGATAAATATCCGTTTTTTTTCCCTTATGGGGACTG
>JAODJU010000035.1:11854113-11865712 GCA_026776725.1 Gnathonemus echidnorhynchus | reverse complement strand
AGCTGGTCGGGGTGACGAGCAGGGCCAACGGGAGCTGGTCGGGGTGACGAGCAGGGCCAACGGGAGCTGGTCGGGGTAACGAGCACAGCTAACAGGAGTCTAGCGAAAGGGATCTCCAACAGCCATGAGAGGGCTCATTGTCTTAACTGAAAGTGTCTGTCTTTCCTTTAGTCCCCCTTGCTGGTGCTTGTTTGCCCTTGTTCTCAGAAGGCCTTGACCCCTCCATCTTGGTTTCTTGTTATCATGTCCTCTCAAGTCTCCACTCCCCAGTTCCAGCCATGGTGCCTTTAATGGCATACAGGCAGGGCTCACCCTTTAAATCTTTTACTGCTCAGCCTTACACAAGACCTTTCCCTAAGAGAAACTGTGGAATGGGTATTAAGGGGGGGTGTTTGGCTCAGCAGATTAGTACACTGCTTGCAATCAGAAGGTTGTTGGTTCAAATCCCATAGCTGGCTTGACTGTTGGGTGCTTAAACATGGCCTTTTAACTCAGTTGCTCCAGGGACACAGCCTGCTTTCTCACCTTTATGTTGCCTTAGGTTGAAAATTATTATGTTTCTGTGTATTCCCATTCTAAAAATTGCCCTGTTCTGAGAATGTTCTATGCAACATCATGTGTATTTTGGTTAAACTTCTAAATTGTTAGTGCTGGATCACGAAAAAGATATATCCATGGCTGCTTTTGATACTTTATAACCAAAATCATTTCCTAATTCCATTAGTATTACACAGTCAAACAAATTAATGGAATATTGGATTGAAATTAAAGTATCCCATTGTAACATCTCTGTTTAGGGTTAAGTTATTATCCGATAAAATACATTATCTCTTACAAGTATCATAAACTACTAATACAGCAGAAATGCATTTAATTAATATAAATGTGCGTAATAAATTTCTGCTGTCCCAAATAATGAATAAATCATCCTCTAATGCAACGTGACTGTCAATTTGCATTCCATTAACATATTTCTAGGCATTCTCTGTTTACAGAAAATATGCTGCTTGCTACTACTGTAAGTGATTATTATGGATCATAAAACATTTCATTTTTGACACAGATCATGCACATGCAATCATGAATATCCTTCACTGTCTGTATTGTCATAAAGAGTTTTGAATAACTCCATGTTACAACCATTTATCTTGGTCAGACCCAAAAGGGGGCCTAGAGCCTATCCCATATGACTGGTGGCTGAAGGCAGAGATGCGCTGTGGATTGGAGGGTCAGCCCATTGCAGACACATATACAAGTAATGGGCAACTCAGGACTTTTATCAAAATGCTTACTTGACCGTACTTGTGTTGTCGCATACCCGATTGATGTCATCTTCCGTTGCTGAAGACCAGTTCCAATACTCAAGAACAGAAGAGCAGAGGAAACCCCCCCCCCCCAAATGTTGTTCTTGCCCCACCCTAAATATCAAGGATGACTCCTCGCTAATAAGAACAATACGATCTTCTACGTTCTCTCTATGTTCCTGGTATTGAGAAACACACATAGAAACACCAGCTAGCCACACGACTTTGGAATCTGTGGTACCTGTAGCAAACCCATGCAACATGGGGGAACATGAAGTGTTGGGGATGGGATACTGTAAGATTCACAGTCAACAAACTGCAATGAAAGGAGGCCAGTGATGCCACAAAAACAAACCCAGTGGGCTTATAATTCAATTTTATGTCTCTTCTTACCCATCGGCTCCTATTTCTCCAGTGAACCTCAAGCAAATTATCAAGTCTTTTTATTCAGATTCCTCAAACCTTCTGGGTAATCCTGATAGTACCACTGAACTACAGGTAATGATCAAAATAAGAGACACAAACAGCTCCTTGGTGGTCTTAGTGTAAATAATGAAAGCAATCTTCCACAGGAAATTCATTTGCTGCTTTGCTGATGGTTGAAAATGGTCTCTCAGGTGCAGTTCCAGAGAGTCCCATAAGTGTCCAATCGGAGGGACATATGAGAACTGAAAAAATAACTGAAAATAGCCATAGCAAATTATTTAGATTGTTTTCATGCTCACCAAATTGTTTGTTGACCATCAGTGCCGGTTGTCATGTCAGGATAAAAAGACTTAAGTATAAGATGAACAATATGGCTTAGAATGGCTTTATCTGTATTAGCAATTACTTTTGTGAGGTTAGATACACATACCCTATGCTCTTAAGGTGAACCCACCACATAAAGAGCCACCATAACCCTTCCCTGTTGGATGGTGTTTGACAGGCACCGCACATGTTCTCATCCACTTGTTCAAAACATGGTGCAGAACCAATCATATACCTTGTTCCTTCACAGTGTTTTTAGCTATAGTAAGTAGTTCAAACCCTGCAATTGACCTTAATGTCCCTCTTTGCTCAATTCTACACAATGATGAAAAAGTCCGCATCTTAGACCGCCATTTTCCTTTTCCTATTCACCCCTGCCCCATAAATTCACAGAGGTCTTTTTTTTCTACCTGTTACAGTCAAAAAAAGAGGCAACTGCACCTGCCCATCTCTTCTATACCCTATAATGCATCCAACTAATCGTCCTCCAACAGCTCATCTTAGACAGGGTTCTGGGAAGGTCATATGTCAAGCACAATTAACTCAAGAACCTTTGGAAAAATTCAGAAAACTGTCCAGTCAGCACATGGCAGCCATGATTGTGATACTAGCTTTCATGGCAAAATCTAAAGGATTTATGATAGGTTGGCTAATTCCCATGTCTTGCATGGAGACCAGAGGTACAAACCCCAATATATATACTGTATAGGATTTCCCTGCAAGAAAGATTTTGGAGTTTTTGTAGGATCATTATAATTGTCAAATTGACAGACTATTGCAAAATATATTTCCCATTTTGCATATTAAAGTTGATTATGTGAATTGTAAAGCATGTTTCACAAACAGGAATAAATAACATTTAAATTATGACATTACATTTTCCGAATATTTCGACTATAGTTCTGTTTAGCGATAGGCATATCAAGATAGCAACACATAACCATAAATGAAATGTATGGTTAAGTGTTATGTATGTTTTACTTGAAAGGTTATATATCAATACACAGCCATGCGTGGGACATTTAGAAAAGCAATTAAGAAAGTTTCTTAAAATTGTTTAATATACTTTTAAAATACGATAATGCATTACCACTAGTTAAGTGGTTAATAATTTCCTGACCGAAAATCCCTCTGATGGTTCTCATGTTGGGGATGTTGAGGATCCCCCATCTGCAGAGGTGATAGTTTCACCCGTAAAGTGGATTATTATGGCTACACCATTCAGTGGCCTTGGATTTCTATGAATGCTGGTGCTTGTGTTGAGTAGTTTAATGTTTTCTGGCTCAAATGAGTAAAAGCATAAATATTTCTTCTGCTGCTTAGGCTTTAGAGATTTACAAACAACGTCAACCCCAAACCAATACCCGGGTTTTGAAACCTAATTAATCAATGGACAGGTTAGACATTCTCCGTGTACACGGACCTAGTAATTAGAAACACAACACTGCTTTAGAAGATTAGTGTAAACTAAACAATTTCACCTCAATTAACACAAATAGCCCTGAAGCGTAACATGATTATTCCAGACCTCTTCCAGGCAAGCTCTGTTCAGAATTCCTGGAACTAAAGCCAAGTTACTCACAGCTCTGTAGTAGATGCAATATTACGATTTAATTCCAACTTTGGCTAAACCCTTAAAAATGTCTTGCTTCTAGCTTATCGAATGTCAAGCCACTGTCAACTGAAACAACTTCGTTAAATGTTTTAGGTATCCCATGTGCTTTGCTTTAAGTTTGGGTTTTGTAATTAAAAAGACGGGGGCAGACCGCTGTTCCCTGGAGGAGCTCCCACCCTGATAAAGACAACTGTTTCTCTGCAGATCCAAGCAGCAAGACACTTTGTCCCTATTTCAATATTTCATTGAGTCTCCATCATTCATCTCACAGTAGGAAACTGAAAAACAACTTCCTTCCATTTTTAATTTAATTTTTTTTTTCTTTTTACACTGGCTAACTCTGCTGCTTCACACCTCTAGTTTTGGGGGTTTGAATCGTGGCGTTGGCATGTTCTCCCCATGTTTTGCAGATTTTCTCGATGTCCTGCAGTCTCCCTGCAAGCCAAACATGAGCAGCTAGGCATATACTGCAATTTCTAAATATCGGCCATGGTGTGTGTGCCCTGCAATGGACTGGCATCCCACCCAAGTTCCTGCCCCATATAAGTGGTTGAAAAATAAATACAATCCTGCTCATCTTGACTTTCCCTGCCTTGCTGTGAATAGGGCGCACTGACACATGTGGACGGGAGACAGTAGAATTAGACGTGAGGCGAAGCTTCTCGCCCATGTGTTTGTCTTGGTGTTATTTCAGAGTGTTTTTAAAACCATTCCCCCTTTTATAGAGAACAGAAGCTAACATTTTTTCAGCGTCTTCTCTTCCGGCGTTTTGGCTCTGTTTCCCTACGGCTGTTATGTAAAATTTTTCATTCATATCATCTTACTCTTTTAATTTCTAACCAGATACTGACACTATGTCAGAGTGTCTTTGGAAAACCAAAACTGTACTGTACTTACACTCTTCTCAGGGGTAAAATATTTCACAATTCCATAAGTTGTACGGTATAACTCTGTGAATATGACAAAAAAAAATGTTGTTGATAATTTGCTGATAATTTTAGTTTATTACAAAATCTGGTCATACCCTTTGTACTACTATAATTGAACCATGTTCCAGAGTGCTAATTCTGGATTGTACCGAAAAACAAAACCATTATTGTACTAGTGTAGAACACTATTTCAGTGATTAGATTTTGTTGAAATGCTTTAACTTTGTGTGCTGCCCAGATGCACCACAAAAAGGTTATGTCAGCACAGCTGCCTTGTCTGATTCCTGTGTTTTCTGTGTTAACCAAAGGCTACAGTTTGAATTCCAGCTCCCCTGTTTTCCAGGAAACTGCGTCTCCCATCATATCCGTCAGACTGAACAGGTCAGGCCAGGATATCGGCTGACTGAAAACACCTGCTCTCCCCGCCAAAGTGGGTTAACAAATCGTGACTCTCTATATTCTTGTGGTGCATGGAGGACATTTTGTGCACCTGCATATGTGTGTGTTTTATTGTGCTAACAGTTTATGAAATGGCTATAGTTTGCCATCAGGCTTAATGTATTTAAAACCTCCCGCACTATAATATCATAAAAAGTGTCTGCAATGCTTATGTGATCGATAACTTGCAAAAGGTACGCATCACACCATAATCCCAGGTACAAGTTAAAATAGTACATATCTTGGATGTTGCGTCCCATATTGCGTTAGTTTACTTCTATAAATGGACTCACTTTTACCGAAATTTGCTTTTTTTAGGCTTCAAACTTCCTTGTACTACCAAAGCTCAATAACACTAAAATAAAAAAGTAATAAATTATTTGAACATTTTCACACATATTATTACATTTGTTTTTTTGGCTGAGATTCATACATTGTGCCATTGAGTACTGTATATGATTTGACTGGCTGCCTCTCATATCTAAAGTCTCCTGTATTACTCACTTCTGACTGAGCCGTGCATGTTTACAGAAGCAGTTCCAGGCAAAGCACACTACAAAAGGGGAACCACAGTGAGGCAAGTCCTTATATCTGGCGCTGCCAGCTTTCCATTCTCAATCACATTTATCTAACCGCTACGCTACCTGCTGCTCTTCGCTAGCACTGAGGCTAATATTTTCAAATAATATGCTCCATATGCTAACTCAATTACCGCTACAGCACAACACCAGCACCTAGTGCCGGATCCATTTGTGAAGCAGATGCGCCTGTCTGGGTGACTTACATTCCCTGCACACCATGCTCACAATGCTATTTTTTTCCCCACCCTGTACAGGTTAAGTGTCTTACAAACGCCCTGTGTTTATCAGTTGCCAGCATGTAGCATCCTAACCCACGGCCTATATGCCGCTCAGCAATGGGGGCGGGCCAGTAAGGCCGGCGCTTCCCCACATATCCTCATCTTCACGTGAGGGCCCGGGGGGGAGGGGTGGTTTGGGGGTACGGGTCGGCACTCAAGCTCCCCTGGGGCAGTTACCTGGCGAACAGGGTGGGGGTAGCAGGGCCCGGTGTGACATTAGAGCTGCCAGGCTCCGAATAATTTAGTATGTCAACTAAATTATGCAGTCTCATTAAAAGTAAAGAACCTAGAGCTCATATAATGGCTTTGCATTGCAATATTGAAAATCTTGTACAGCTAGAGTACCTATGGGGTTTTTATGTTTTTGTTTTTAATTTTGTAATTTCAATTGTTTAATCTTGAACACAGAAGGTGTCAAACACTCTCAGATTTAATGTTTATCACACTGAAGCAAAGATGCAGCCCTTGTTAACTAAGAAAGGATGGGAATGCACAGTATCCCAACACCAGGTCTGGATACTAAGACCTACTGGACAGCACAGTATCCCAACACCGGGTCTGGGTACTGAGACCAGCTAGGCAGTACAGTATCCCAACACCGGGTCTGGGTACTGAGACCTACTGGACAGCACAGTATCCCAACACCGGGTCTGGATACTGAGACCTGCTGGACAGCACAGTATCCCAACACCGGGTCTGGATACCAAGACCAGCTGGGCAGCACAGTATCCCAACACTGGGTCTGGGTACTGAGACCTACTGGACAGCACAGCATCCCAACACCGGGTCTGGATACTGAGACCAGCTGGGCAGCACAGTTCCCCAAAGAATGACACATATAAATGAATTTAAATAAATGTGCTTCAACGTTTTTCGATAAAGTCAGATTTATCCAGGGGCAGTCCTCTATTTAATGTTCATGCAATTTATTTTATGTGCTAAATTCATTTACACGCTAATTCATTTTTTGGCGATTTCCCCCCAAAGCCCCCCCCCCTCTTATGTTTTCTTTACGGATAAATGTCACATAGTCAGAATGGGAGATTAAATTATTTTGCATTATTAGGACAGAGCCATATGAACCGGGGAATTTAGGAAAGAGGACCCAAATTCCATTTTAGGTCTTTCCCTTTTTCAGAGTGATGGAAAGCGAGAGAGAGATGGAGGGTAAATCACACAATCGAAGCAGGAAGAAACAACGTAGTTTGAGCATGTTATATCAAGAGGGATGCAGGATTCTAGTCATGCAAAAATGGAAGAATAGATAAAATCAAAGGTCAAAGTTAAAATAAAGTAATTATGCTTGATAACACATCTTTTTCCTTGTCCTCTGCAAATCTTAACAATTCTACATTTTTGAAGGAACCCCTTGTTAAATAAGACCTCAATTTGCCTTCAGTGCTGTGCTTTGCACAGTGAGAGTCCTTTAATTGTAATTCCCACAAACACTCTTGAATGTTTGACTGCTCCGTCAACTGCCCGCCCAGTTCAGACAAGCTGTAGTGTGAAAATGCATGAAATAATGAGCAGACAGGAGGCAGGGAAAGCGATTACCCTTCATTCCAATGCAGGAAAGTCTTCCGACTAACTAAAAAAGCCTAAAAATATTATCTGTGAGCAATGAAAGATGGTTACGTTCCTATTCAATATTTAATCCCGAAGAGGAATAGCCTGACCGATCCCCTAAATATACTGCAGCAACGATTCCTATGCAGGAATAAGGTTCTCTTACCATATCTTGTATCAAATTGTCAGTTTTGAAAATAGCCGTTCCCCCTCCGCTAGATGCCAAACAGTGATCACACTGCCAAGCCACTTGGTTTTTTCTGTCCTCCACTCCAATTGGTCAATATTTCAGAGGGACATATAAAAGCACTTGGTGACATTCGGTGGGCCTCGGATAGCTTCTCCCCGGGATGCATCTTTCGGCCAGAGTACAGACAGCCAGAAGCCCCAGTGCAGCAGGGATTTCATTTTGATGTGGCTGGGCAAAGCTAGGATAAGGTGTGACAGAGAGCTTTGGGTGCTGATTGCTTTGTCTAACCATGTAACAGAATTGTGTTCAGTATTGAGATCTGACTGGCTACAGGTAAATGTGCTTCATATACAGTACTTACATATATGATGCATTTGTGTTGTATGTCAAAAGCTCTAGCTTAAATTCAAAATGAACTTAATACTTTCACTATTATTATTATTATTATTATTATTATTATTATTATTCGCAGTAGTAGTAGTAGTAGTAGATTGGTGCCCCATCTGGGGCTATTCCCTTGTGCCCGTACCTCCGCACCCAGCTGATCCGGCATAGGACAGGCGGGAAGAGAAATTGCATGGATGGATGAATGCATGCATGCATGTATGTATACTATGAGCAGTGGCAGTAGTAGTAGTAGTACAGTATTGTAATATTACAAAATTATGTTGCAATAACGTAATTGTAATCCAATGTATCATACAAACTTTTTTTCAAGCAAAAAGCACTTATGGTACCAATACTGGGCACATTTTTATTAATACTGAGCAATCAATGACATAACTGTAATTCATGATAGCAGCTTTGCATGGATTTATTCTAGACAACCCAAGCAGAAAGCAAGCTGCTGTAAGAACATAACACAGTCTGGAAAAGGGCTGAGGATAATGACCACAGGGCACAGGCCCCTGCCTCCCTCCCAAAATATCAAGCACCCACCTCCGCACACTAAGTCGTTAAGTTTTGCCTCTTGGGAAAGCCTTTCTTGCAGGAGTACATACATAAATCCAGGATTAGCTGCTACTTACATATATCTAAACCTTTTGGTCATATATTTTTGAGAAGAAATTTTCTTGTACATGATAAGCATCCACAGAGATGGCCATTCTTTTCAATATTTTATATATAATGTATAATATATTTAGCTATTTCATTATTAACATGGGTAAAATATTATAGTAACATTTTAAAAACCATAACAAATAATAACATTTTTTTAATTCAGTGGATATTATATCCAATATTGTACATACCCATTTTTTTTCTGCGAGTAAATGTAGATATTTAATGTATCACTTCATAACATATTAGCTACTATTATGCCTAGAATAAAACAGCATTTCCTGCCTTTTTACTTTACTGTGCAATCCTAAAAAAGACCATGTAGAGCAGATCGCCTCGTATGGAACCAGTACTAAACACCCACGGACACCGGACGTCAGGATAGCAGCATACGGATATTGGTGTTTATAATTCATCAGGCGATAATTACGGCAGAATGATGTGTGTCTTTGAAGCTGCCTCCCAGTCTCTGTGACAACTGGCCTTCTTATCTGAGCTACGAAACAGAGCCTGATGCAATAATTACAGCTGAAAAGTCATCAGTGATAAGATGCATCTACATGTGTGTGTGTGTACATGTTGCTCAGTAACCAAAAAAAGCTCCATTTAACTAAAAGGTTTGTTTTACTGTGATTCCTAATAAATGTTTTATTAATATGACACATAAGAATGTGTTTTTTGTTAAAAAAAAATGTATCAAATATATCAAACCATTATGATGTTAAATCCTTTGTCAGCCATCTGAACCAGCACATAGATAAACACCATTGAATAGATTCCAAGTTTGTTTTGGCAGCTACAAGAACCGCCTCAGACCTCTAACCTGTATTCTCTCCAAATGGCTTTAATTGTCTTATAACAGTGAGACAGATGGCCTGTGTACTTGCACACACATTCTGCCTGCTACCTCGCGTGCAAACATTTGCGATGACCGACCCGCAGACTTTATGAAAACGCAGCAGTAAGCTCTCTAACAAAGATAGCCCCACACAGATGGAACTTACTAATTATGAGTGCCGATGCCGATGACACCTTAAAGGCCGAACCCAGAAAAATAACGGAGGATGTGCCGATTCCACTCAGGTTCCTCATCGAAAGCAAAACAGGAGAATGAACAATCAGTCACTAAAATTACTTTAATAACCATCGTACTTGTTAATTTATTCAGTGGTTGAACAAATGAACTGAGTAAAAGAGAAAGCAATTTTATAAGTTTTGGATGAGGTGCTATTAATATCAGCAGTCAGGCCCTGGTCTGTCTTGGCAGCCCTTTTACTGTAAAGGTATATAAATGTGGAAGTGACTCTATATCGCCTCAGACAGTGTAGCTTTCTTTGTGCCATGGCCATAATGGAGACCCAGTGTTTTTAAAGGGGACTCGTGTGGTTCGACGTTTCACCCGTACAAATGGCCAGAGGAAGATAATGAGAAAAGCTGCCACTCTTCCTGCAGGGGGTGGGGCGGGGGGCAGGGTGGTCCTTTCTCAAACAGAATATACAATTGAGCAGGCGGTAAGGCAGAAAAGTGAATGCCCCCCCCCCGTGCGCCGTGGAGAATGCATAAACAGCCAGGGTGAGCGAGCGGAGAGGCGACCCGGTTTCAACCTTGAAACCGGCAGCGGGTGGTGATTTTTCAACGGGCTCTGTCAACAGCGACCTTACGAAAAAGGGGGGAAGGGGGGGACACGATGCTGGCAGCGTCAGCTCCAGAACAACCGCAGCTAAAGCTCATGCTGACAAATATCAGACGGACAGTGTTTTGAAAACCCACACCAATATAAGTGACACAGTGACAGCCCTGTCTATACATCTATGACAGCCTTCTCCGTCCATGTATGGCGTGCAGGTGAACATGCGTATGTCAGTCATTCTTTACCTTCAGATGTGAAAAGGATTAATACTATTATTATTTTGTAAAAGAATAAATAAAAAAGTTCAATCAATTCCTATTAAATTCATCATTGTTAATAATTAAAATGAAAACTATTTTAATGGCATTTTCTAATTGTAATTCCTGTAGAGCATTTATTATATGCGTTTCTGTTGAATATAGTAGTATTGCAGTGTAGATAATATAGTTTATTCCATACTACACTGTACTTTTAAAGAGATATTGCTGAATTTTAAAAATGAATTCATATATTCCAGTGCTTATATCAAATGTCTCTCTCAGCTGACAATGAATATGCGGTATGGTAAGGCAAAGATTAATGTAGATGACAGCGAAACGTTCACCGGAAATTGGACGAAATTGCCACAAGCAACATGCTGCAGGAAATTACACATGAAAATACTCATTTTCTTACTTTTGAAAATAATTTATTAAGCATTCTATGATGCATATTTGTACCTTAGCAGACACAAGGAACAGCATATGAAATAGCAGAATGTGGCCTCATCATTTTAAAAGCAGTCGATATCCTATTGGAACAGCACTTAGCAGCTGGTTATAACACACACAAGGCTTATCAAAAGTTGGGAGTGAGATTCCATTAGGGGCACAGAGTGTCTCTCGCGGTCAATGCGTGAGACTTGAGATCCCTGCCTACCGCATTCATCCCATCTTTCTAACTTACATCTTTTATGCACTCCATCTGTGCGCGCATCCATGTAATAACGTGCTTGCAGCGGGATCACACGTAATTTATTTTGGAATTTACCCGGAAACCACAAATGCTATTTTATGATTGGCTGGTAGGTGGCTATTAAATCTGTATAACTCGGGACCGCAATGAACTCGGCGGATAACTCCACTCTGTACGCCTGCGCTTCGTCCCTTAATTCTATATAACGGCACACCTTGGTGGGCGTCAGTGTTGCCAACTTAGCGACTTTGTCGCTAGATTTAGCGACTTTTCAGACCCCCTTGACGACTTTTTTTCAAAAA
>JAODJU010000035.1:11820366-11849965 GCA_026776725.1 Gnathonemus echidnorhynchus | reverse complement strand
TATAATTTTTTTTTTTTTTCTTCAGTGTAGTGATTCACGGTTCATTGCAACTATAGCAAATACACGACAGTCCAGGTCTAAGCCCAAAACCACAAGACTCCATCAAGATTTCAGATGGACAGATGATTGTGTCCTTCCTTTCCTCTCAGGGTCTTTCTGGTACATTTTTTCCAGAAGAGCAGTGTGATCCTACAAATTTAAATCATATTCACCTCTAAACAGTCGTAGCAAATTCATTTCAACTGCAAGGAGAAGCTCAGTCTCACAGCACCTAGCAGCACTTTAAATGTCTTTCAGGTCATATCACAAGCACAATTCTTTCATTTCTCCTTGGTAATGGTGGCTCATTAGTAGAGAGAGAAACTTGTAAATTCAACAGATCCATAGCGGCTTAGATGAACCAGCACAATGGACGACTTTAAAGGAGGCTTTGCGCCAGCTCTTCAAGCTGTTAGGGACGTGCTATTATCTCTCCAGCACCCAGCCCACCTGCTGTAGCACAGCAACAGGTGTAGTCTGTTCGGAGTCCATTAAAACGCGCCACAATCCAACCCCATGATACAGATCATCCCACCAAGCTACCTTGTCATGTACCACCTGCAACTGATGCTCCCTAAGATGTCTTACCGACAGAACATGTGCCATCCGATTGGGGCAGTTCATACCCATCCAAATTGCTTGTTTGAGTCACGGCGTCACATGATGCACCCTGCAAGTCCCCATCATGAATCCCACAGCTTGAGATGCACAGGTGTGCGGCAACTCAGCCAAAATTTGAGTTATATTAGTTTCAAATAACAAACAAGCACCACCAGAGCAACTGTTCGCCTGTGAAAACAGGATCACTCTGTTTCAGTTTATCTCACATCTGTGATACTGCGACTGGTTTGTCTAACACAGAACCTGTTTACCCACAAATACACTGTAGATGTCCAAAACATTAGTACTAACAAACGCCGAGGAGATGGTTCACACTATAACCACCAGCAGGTGGGAATCCTAAAAGTGTATTCCAACAGGTGAACCTTACACCCACGTGATTACCTCAAAGCATTCAAATCATTTTCTAGACCATTGATTTTTAAATCCTGTTCTAATTATGCTTTTGGAAGGTGACAGCAAGAACAAAACAAATAATTAAAAAAAATAATAAGATTGCTGAAACATGCAAATAGCTTTCACTACCACTGGAGGCATTTCCTAAACAACCGCTCTTCTAATTAGTTGAAATAATGTTTCTAGGAAATACTGCACAAATAGAAAATATTGTCAGTAAATGTAACAAAACATCGTTATAAAATCGGCAAGATGATCATTTGTATGTAAGTGCACATATCTACCACAAATTAAGGTTTTGGTCTGTCTGGTCTAAACATAGCTGATATTTATCTAAATGATAAATATGCCCTTCATGTGGACCAAAACTAGTTCCATCATCCTGCTTAGCCATTCCATGTACATGTCATTGTGTAATCTTCCAGTGTGGTGGACGTTAAAAATAACAGACCTATGGCTGGCTGTACTCAAGAGGAGTTTTGGGAACAACTGAAGCAGTTTATAAAAGAGTTTATAAACTTCAGTAGCTGTTTGTTGTCCATGCCAGCACATTTATAGGAAATCAGTGTTCTTACAAATCACTTACACTGCAAAAATACATTCTCCATTCAAAATCCCCACACTATTTTTTGCTTGTTTTTCCAAATGTGGGCCTGGTCTTTTCTGTAAATTTTATTTTCAGCTGTCATGGAGAAGCTAGCTCTTACTGAATCAGACACAATGACACTAATAAAACCAAACTAGGGGCTTTCCTCAGAGATATAACAGAGAATACAAAAATGCCTGCATTTTTAGTGTATTCAGTCTGTGCATGCCTCATTTGCTGGGCATTACCTTGGCATTTTAGTCACGTTGCCAACAAATGACACGAAAAAGCCCCCCCATTGCCTGTTAGCCAAATGCTACTTTTTCTGCTTTGCATCAACCATCACCAAGAGAGTTCAGTCTCAGCATCATTGTGCCAGGGAAACAGGAAATGACCCAAGAAATATGTGAAGTCCTTGGGTGGCTGTGTAAGCCCGTCTCACAAACCCCCAAGCTAACGCGCATTCAGGAGAACATGGAGAGGCACTACAAGCCTCGTTTTCAAAGCATTCACTGGCCTGGGTTCCCTGCAGCAACACAGGGAGTGTGCCATATGAGATATTTTGAAAGATCAAAAATGGATGCAGTATTTTAGGAACACAGTAACAAAGCCATATTTATATCTGAATACTTTCACATATTTTAACGGGGATTATCTGTAAGAAATAAAGATTTTACCTCAGCAATAAGTTTACATGTGTTTTCCATGTTTTGTATACTAATATAAAGCATTTTTATACACCAATTAAAAAAAAAAATCACAGTGTTCATACACTTGCCATCCTCTTGCACACAGTAGAATACATTGAAGTGTTGTTATAAAACGTTGCGATTAACCGTAGCCATTGATACCCTCTTACAATGGCATCAGCAGCCAAGGACAGAGAAAGGAGAGGAGAGATTCTGGTAGCGAGGACCCAGGACAGCAGCCGGCCTCGCAGGGGTCGAAGTTCCTGAGGCAAACTCAGCTGGCTGCTCTGGTGTTCCCCATCCCCTCATCAACCTGGGAGCCTTCGGAGGACATGGGGCCAGATGGGAAGGCGATGGCAGCTCTGTCCTGCTCATGCTCACAGGCTACTACAAGTGCCCTACATGACGTAATCACCCGCTGTGTAGCCACATAGCAAAAAAGTGGTAGACAATGATGACCCCCCCCCCCGAAAATTTGTTTGCTACCGACCTGGCAAGTCACCAACAGTAATATAACAAGTCTGAGCCCTCCTCAAAATTTCCTGAACCCCTCTTCAAAATTTATTCCTGGCCTGGCCTTAAGCCTGGCTTGAATATTCTAGTCCTTATGAGTGTAGCCCCCAATCAGTTTTACAATCAGTGCCGTTTTAATAGAGGTTACACAATCTCACAACTACTGAACACTTGTATGACCTACATCTGTGGTTGTACTATTAATGCTGTATAGGACTTTTTTTTTTTTACATATATCCTTTTCAAGAGTTTGATGGTGAGGGGGTAACTGCTTGTGTTGATCATGTATAACTTATTTGTAATTAACTTGTAATTAACTAATTCATTATTTGTGTGGCTCTGGCTGTATAAGTGGAAAACTGGGCAAATAATAATTAAGTGAATCACTAACAGCCTGGGTTCTGAGGTTGTTCTTATTTGCTTTTAATGGTTAATTCAATAAAATAATGCCAAGTGTATTTTTATTAAGAATACTTGAATATTAAATGGTAAGATTGTTATATATTACAGTGAACATCCATAAAATAATAAAGAATTAGCCACCAATATTTACTAACAGTTAACTTCTGTAATTAGTGTAATTACTTGTATTAGTGACAAATAAATCATTAACTTACAATCTGTAGCTAAAATTAAAAAATGAGATGACTGATGCTGTATTAACTTACAGAGCATCATTTGCAAGTGTGAAGGCAGACCATTAAACTGTTGACTTGCTTAATGGTAAAATGAACAATCAACAGTTCAGTAATTATCTGCATGCTTCAACTATTTAATGATTTCTATAAGACCGACAACAAAAGTGTTATAATTTTTCTGTGATTATCTTTAATTTCATTAGCTGTCTTTTATTATTTTTATTTTACACAGGTTAATTTGTAGACTAGACAGATGCCAGCCAAGCTAACTGCTGACATCAGAGACAGTCTCTTGTTTTGGCCGTCGGAGGCAGGTGTGTGGCAGACACACAGGTCGGCACAGCCAGCTACACAACATGCAAACAGGAGCCGGGTCAGCCGTAACGTAAGCCTGGATTTCTTTTGTGTCGCTGACAGACAGGCAGGCAGACAGGGCTTGTTTTACTCGTCTGTCAGCGTACAGGAGGCGGACGGGCACATTTTTAAGGCAGGTTGGATGCCACCCGTTACATGGCAAAATTCTCAAGTACTAAGTCGACGAGCCGATATTAATGCGAAGTACCACAGGTTTCAAGTGCTCCTCTGTTGCCAAAGATAAATATTGCTTGTTTGCTCATGCAAATGTTTTTTGGAGTAATTTCGGTGGGTGATGAAAATGCAAGCCTATCGCTGGTGCTTTTTTTTCCAGTGTCAGGTAAGTGTGAAATACTTTTATTTAAGGTAAGTGAAAGCAGTTGCTGCAGACAATAGGAATATCAACCAATGCTGAGCCCACTCTGAATCATAAAAGGCTTTTCTTAAACAGAAAAAAACAGGGTAAAAAGCAGTATGACGCAAGAACTGTGAAACCCCTTGACTCACAGTTCAAGGGCTAATATTTCAGATGAATGCCATGACTGAAAGCAGGGATGAGCCAATCCAGAAGCCCCCTGTGCAGATTAAGTAATGTTAAGTAAAAAACTGCCACCTTTTCATATCAGCTGAAATCAGGCAGCAGGTTTGTGATGGTGGAGGACATGGAGAAGGTGTTGAAAAAGTCCGGCAACACTTGGCTCCAAGCGTCAAAATCCCTGAATAATTAGGATATCTCCATCCTCTTCACAGATCATGTGACCTTCATCAAAGTGTCAAAAGCTTAAAACAATATGACAGTCGCTTTATCAGGAGCATGGTTTGGAAGAAAAAAACTATTTTAAAAGGATTTGCTATTGTTGAGTCAAAGAGATGTTTACAGTACAAAGCATGACCCAGTAACATTACCAGTGCAATGTTTCATTGGTTGAAATTCACACTGGTAAAAAGAAAAAAACTATTTCTTGGAATACTGAATGGAATCACATCAAATATAAAATTCTGCCAGAAAGCTTGACTAAAAAAAATTTTTAAGAAAAACATCAAAACAACAAGAACACTGTAAAATGATTCAACGGTCAACGAGACATGTTACAATACTGTAAGTTTAAAAAGTCAACACAAATGAACGACAAAGGGAACAGCTGCAGACACTAAATTAAATTATTCATGGACGGAAGCTGTTACCTGATTCTGAGGCTTTGAACCGCATCTGCAGGGTGATAAACTTCAACCAACCGTGCACCAACACACCTGATATCCATCCCGACATAGATTCCCATTATATGAGATTTTAAAACATAACACTGATGTAGATTTATTTTTTCCAGTCGCAATGGTTTTTGGTAGGCTTTTAGGCTCTGTTCTTTTGTACTGTAATGCATATGAATCGTAATTTCCATGGCTTGGGATAATGTTATACTTTCCAAGGACTTGTCTTTTATACTGCATTATTAATATAGCTTACTTGTGGTGATTTTTCTATTACTGTAAAACTACTTATCCAAAACAAAAAACATGCTGTTGCACACTATTTTCTTAAGCTTCCAGCACACTACCGCGGTTTTACATGGCTGCCGCTACAGGTCCCACCAGACTTTCACTCCTTGGTCCCTCAGAGAAACACAAGCCATGCATCTTTCAGTAGAATGTCCTGTGCACAGCACCACATGACTCAGTCTTATTTGGTTGCTCCCCACAGAAGTGAAGACGCAGATGTGGTCAAGCACGGCAGTCATCCACAGATCAGAAAGTTCCATTTTGTGTGGGCTAGTCTTATGGAAAAGGCAGAATCGAATACAACATCTACATTGCTGCTCACTCCAGGTGTTGATGACTCACATGAATGAACCCTGTGCAGATGCTTCACAGCTCACTTCCTTTTCTTCCACACCGTCCATTGCTCAAGTAGCATGTACACTACCTTAGAATCCGAAACGTCCAGAAATTTATGAAACGTGTCAAAACCCCAGAAGTCAATTTTACAAAAAAAAAATCCAAGGTTCTACAACTCATGGCTGAGGGAAGGGTCTCAGTTTATTTTTTTCTTATTATTTTTCGATCTCAAACTTCTTTCATTGTGTGGGTAAGCCAGGAGACATTCAGATTCCCTAAAGGGCACACAAACTCCTAAGCAGCATTTTGGCCTGCAGCCCTCATTCTGAAAGGCTCCCCTCTTCGCCACCACTTCACACGTCTGCTCAAAACACAATCAATCCCTCCAACTCGCCCCGAGGTGCAAACGTAATGGAAACCATGCTGAAAACCTCACCACCGAACTAGCTCTCTGAGCGCTACTCTGTAACACTCCAGCCAGGAAAAGGCATCATTCAGCAAACTCCAGTAATGACTGCAGCCGGGAGCTGGGGTCTGAAGTCACTGAAAAACCATACATAAGTTAATTAGTTCATTAAATATTGAAATCTCTACTTTGATGTTCACTATTCATCCTTACAGAAGTTGCAGGCTCTTTGAATTGTGCTAAGAACGGCTGAAAACCCATAATTTTTCACACTGACAGAAGTTCATTAAATTCCATTTTCCTGGCAATTAAGATGTTTATACCAGTATTGAGTTCCGTCCAAAATTCTTGAAGCTGTCGCTGATCTTAAGCTCTGGCCTTTGTCATTATCACTGATGCGACAATATATTTAAAAATACAAAAATATCAGTGAGAAGTACAGTTCTGGGAAACAGGCCAATCTCCTAAATCAGTGTTTCAACCCAGGCCTCGGGGACCCCCCCCCAGACAGTCCTCTCAGCTCCTTGCATGCTGGAACCAAACAATCAAAAACACCGAATGCCTGCTACAGGTCTTTCAATTTTTGTTTACCAGAAGGAAACCGACCAATGGCAGGGCACCAGAACACTGGAAATTGTTCTCTCCATCCAGAATGCACTGCTACTTCAAATGTGAGATGCATCATAAGCTTAACAAACATGAAATAATAGCAAATCAATAAATGAGTCTTTGAATTATTCTCTGTGATAGCATGATGTTATAGTCCTCATGCTGTAAGTGCACAATCGTGATTCCACGTGCACCCTCCCCACCCCCACTTTCCAAGCAGCTTAATGGGCCACAAAATGTGCACAAAGGAGCATTTAAATTGCTTGAATTGATATTCAGCGTGGCCCGGTAGCATAGCTGATAAGGTCTTCTGACATTCTGGACTGTCGGGATGGAGAGAGCAGCCCAAAAGCCCTGGGAAAGGTTTTTTTCCGAGAGAGACGTGCCCTCTGCTGGGTAATTATTACTCACTTCAACAGTATTAAGATGGCTTTTGAATTGTGAATTAACTGCTAACAGGGTTCCTGGAGACTCAGAGGTCTCTGTGTTAGCCTTCCTGAGAGACGCACTTGAGCCAGCTATAAAGTTGGCATCAGTTACATGGAATCAACCCGCCCACTCACACCTGTAACCTGGGGTTGTAGAACTTTGCTCTTTACCCTCTCTTAGATTTCAATAGCAGAAGGAAAATCAATAAACAGACAAAAAAACACAGGAGCTAAAATGCAGGTTTGATAATAAGCCATACAATGTTAAAAGAGTTTTAACACTGGGGGGTTAAGCTTTATGAACTACATTTTATGGACTAAATGCATTTCAATTGGTCCAGATCTGATGAATGCATCTGGCCATTTTTAAACATGTGCTCTTTACAGCGGGAGAAGCCGCAGAATGCCTGTACCTGCTTCAGTCCCTTTCATAGCTAAGTAAATGGCAGCTTCTGCGTCTCCAGGTGCTGTGGCATATTGTCAGCCAGCACAAAACCTGTCGGTAAACATGAGCCATGGAGCGCGGTACAGTGGATGGACAGAGGGAGAGGATGAGGGGGACATGGCTCAAGCAGAGCACTGTGCTCTACATGAAAACTTATTTCTGACAGGTATGGCACGGTGGGGGGGGCACCATAAAATGAAAAGAGCTCCCTGCTATCAGGCAACTGGCCACCCCATTGAGTCGAACTTGGCGATATGAGACGTCTACTGTAGACAAGTTGGCCGGATTTAGGATCCAGCCGTAGGTGTTTGCATAACAGGCTTCAACCGGCCACAAGACCACCAAAGCTTGGAAGCATTATGCAGAATGAACATGTGTGTATTTTGAAGGCACTTACTGCATGTTCTACACAAGGACTTAGGCTTGGTTGTAACATTGGAGGGACCGAATCAGTCTCAAACTCCCCAGCCCACTAAACACATATGGAATTCCCACAATATTAGTAGGGGCATGTCTTTACCGTGTCCACACCCTTGGCTCTGCATGGATTTCAAGCGAGTTTCCTTGGATTACCTGCAGTTGAACTGTTCAGCTGAGAAAAAGAGGTTATGATTCCACAGACCACTAGGCAGAAAGGCCCAGCACCTGCCAGGGCAAACAGTGCTCTATCCCGATGACCTGACAACACACTTCAAAACCTCAACTGTCATGTGACACTCTAACCGCTTTCATATCAAATGCTTTGAACTGACATCCTACACCTGGCCCCCTTGTACCTCCATTTTGCACTCCAAAGGAGAAGTCATATCTCCTTCAGGGAACTTTGCCTGGCTTTCTGCTCTCGGCCTCTGTTGTTTTAGGAGTATAAACAAGGCTGAATAATTTTCAACTCTCAGCCATTCTCTCCAGCTGGTTCTTCCCAGTCAAAACTATGGTTTGGATTTTTATTACCAGTCTGCTCCATCCACCATCAGCTACACCTACCATTCAGAGTTGATATACAGGCCTTCACTGCTCCATTCAGAATGACTGTCTAGACCCCTATTATTCAAATCACGGTCCTTGAGGTCCAAGCACAGCTGGTTTTCCAGCCTTCCTTTATCTGTGAGCCAGGTGTGAAGCCTCTGACCAATCAGAATCAGTAATTATTAAACTACCTACCTGGGAGAACTGAAAACAAGGCCTGGATTTGGAATCGAGGTCCAGATTTGAAGAACCCTGGTCTAGACTCTTCCACCCAGGAGCGTACATGGGGCGGAGCCACAGGGGCACTGGCCCCAGCTGAAAGTTGATTGGCCCCCACAGTGCCCCCTCCTCTGTCACTCACCAAATCAAAACATATCATTGGCTAATGATAAGCTTGGTCCCTCTGTATGAATTATGCCCCCACTTATGTCCCCACCTAAAAACAGCTTAGAATTGTTCTGGCCCCCGCTATGGTTCACAAAGTAATTCAGTGAAACAGAAAACCTACTTTGCCCTTAAAAAATGTTAAGAAAAACTATCAAAGCACTATATTCAGGAACCCACAAAATGATAAGCCACCTTGAGAAGTAAAAAATGTGTCAGGAATTTCAGGTACAACATGCACAGCTCAGACATCTCACCTCTCCCAGAAGTTCCAGGAGTCTCCCGCAAACTGACAACAGCTCCCTGACTCCCGCAACATCCCGGAAGTATGTCATTCAGCTTTCAACGGTGGCAAAATTAGTCAGAAGAAATTTTGCAGCAGTGGCAAATTTCTACTGCTGTAACCTCACTCCAAATTCACTACCACCCCCTAGCCCCGGTAAGCAAATTCACCAACCCCCCCCCGCTACCCCAGTCAGCAATATATATACGGTTTTACTGTAATACCAGCCAAGCATGGCCAGCACCCCTGCCCTCTGGGATGCCTCTCATCGGCATCCTTAAATACAATAATCCTAAAGTGGGATGCCTGCTTAGCTGTTTCACTGACTTCAACCGCAATATAAGATACAAACCCACACACATACATGGAACTCTTTGCACTCAGAAGCCGCTATGTCAGGTAAAAGATTACAGTCATATTCACTACACCCTTGTAATAAGTGAATAAATTATTAAAGCACTGGGGATAAGTACATTTCCTCACTCCTGAAAACCACTGTGAAATACTGCTGTACATTTGTCTAGTTCATTACATTACAGGAATAGAACAGGAGATGATCCAGTTTCCCACCCTCACGTTTCCTAGCTGGCAGAGAAGCTGTTTGAGCTTCACCCAAAAGAAGGGTACCTACGGACGAAGCTGGATTTCCTCACATTGCTACATCGCTGGAGGAGAAGACGGCGCTGCTGGCTTAAAGAGCAAATGTCCTGAGCATGCATGACCACCAGCGCTCCAACCAATCTGCACAGCCAGTTCTCCTTTGCTGGACTTTTGTCAAACACAAGGTGTTGAAATTTTAATAATGTACAAATTACAATATTAGTCACCGGAGACCAAAGCATTTCAGTGGGTATCTCTGACAGTCCGGTGAGATGGCATCAAAGCGAGATATAGGAGTGAGACTTGAAGCTTTCCACTCTAATTCCATGAGTGAACTGGGTCCTAGGCAACCAGACCATGTATTGATCTTTCGTTCTAACTGAACTCTTAATTAATGTAGCTATGTTTTTTTTTTTTTTTTAAATAATAACTACCAACTGACATGTTGCAATTACCAACAGTTACAAAGCACAGGACCTTTATAAGAGTATTTTGTGTACATCTGTGCAAATACGAAGTGTGTGTTATTTTTCTCAATTAAGTTTATTTGGTGACCTCGTTTTTATTCAGCTTAATTAGAATGAATCATTTGCTCAGCTACTTCAATTTTCGGGAACCGTGAAGTTCTGCAAAGCCCGTCCATCATCCAACCGCTCATCCTGGTCAGGAATACAAGCGGACTAGGAATCAATCCCAAGCTGCACATGGCACAAGGCTGGGGTACACCCCGTTAGGGATGCCAGTGCATTGCAAGACAAATACACACAAGCTTTTGGAAATTCAGAAACGCCAGGCCACATGTCTTTTGGTGACAGGAGGAAACCTGAGCATCCCGAGGAAGCCCACATGACATGAGGAGAACATGCCAACTCCCCGCACAGAGTCGATTTTGCATTGGGACCTCCCACCGTGGAGGTGTTTGGTAACTGAAGTACCCACCAAACCTTCTGACTCCCTTTGTAGACCCAGCCGCTGTCTTGGTCTCCCCATTTGTTGTTTTCTTCTCTAGCTAATGTCTAAATTACTGGTTTATGCTTCTTCTTCTTCTGCCCTAGTTTGTTAAACCTCAAAGCCCTAATAATTCCCTGCTCATTCAATAACGTGTATTTGTTCAATCTACTTATAAGCAAGTATAAATTCCTGAAATACTAACAAGGCTACATGTCAGCGTCATGTTTGATATTGCTTTTCACCCGCCTGACTTCCCCAGCAACTTCTGAAATAAATTAAGACGTTATAAATATATCTTAGTCTTACTGATTTAGTGACCATTTTTAACAGCGTTCCCAAACACTGTTCGGCTTATGTGGTCTTGGATCTCTTCATATTTTCAGGACACCTCTGGATACCGAATATATGAATAGGCGCATTTGAGCGATTCCTTGCTACTATTCCAGACTCACCCTGCCTCGTTTTGATAACACTCCCTGTGCACATCTTAGAGTAGATGCGGTGACAAAAATTCATCTAATTCATCAGTGTCTTTTAGCGCTTCTGGGCCCAAAAATGTCACCATGCTGCAATTTCCTCTGCACCATCCTAGCAAACCCTTCCTGGATGGAACATCTCTCTACAGGGTTGCCTCACATGCGGTGGCTATTAAAAGATTAGCAAAGACGCAAGTGACATGCTGGATGAATCTGCTTCACAGCACCTTTCTGTGCCTCTCTCATTTCATTGTCATGTCCTATGACGCCCGCCTCAAATAAGCAGACCGTGATGGAGGACCTGCCGACGGCTTTCACAAGTCCCTGTGAAAAGGGAGCCTGACCCAGTCCCTCCACCCGCCCGGCGTGCCTTCCTCATCCACCACCCTCCTCCCCCTCTCTTTCACCTCTTTTCACACCCATTACAGTATGGAGGCGAAAATGCCACTGCGGTAATCTGAAACCCCACAAATGTTCAAAAACAACAACCATCATTTTCAACATGTTATTTGTATATTTCTTCAGTTTTGTGCATCTGTTGTTAATTTTGTGTTGGTGAGTATTATTAGCGAGTAAAGAACAATGATAAAACTGTGCCAGACTGGTCCCTGAGAAGACAATAATAATTGCTTAAATAAAGATTTGTTCCACCTGTGTATTGAGGGTTAGTACAGTGAAGGACTGTACCATTTTTATCTCAGGGAGGGGGGAGCTCAAACATAATCAGGCTGATTATGCCAGCTGGGACAATGGGCACCCTTGATCTGTAGCAGTGCTTTAGTTGAACTTAACAATAGTAATTATATTTTAACAGCTCTGATCTCTTACCATGTTTCTGATTTTGTTTCCCCAATGTTTCTCTCTTCTAGCCTCCCCCCAAAACACCAGTGACCTGTTCTGAACTGTGTTGTATGTAATGAATACTGTAAACAGCACTGGAAAAGAAGAGATTTTTAAAAAGGACTAAGCACAAGGCAATAAATGCAGTATTTTCGACTCCCCTGTGCTTATGCTGAATACTGGACTTGAGCAGTACAGGAGCTCAGCTGGGGTAAAACCAGTTAGCACGGTGAACTGGTGTGCTGAGAGTCTGAGTGTCTGCAGCAGCTGAACACAGTGATGGATGTGATCTTTTGACTGAGAGGACAGCTGCCTGATGCTTAGCATATTAAAACAATTTGCTCTGTAAAACGTTAGTCTCGTGGCTACTTCCGCTTAACTAAAGTGGAGCGTAGTCATTTTCCCTGCCGCCCCGAGCATACAGGAAATACAACAATAAGCCCAACAATTACAATTTAAGAAATATATCCTGAAGATGTATTCATATTTACTGGATTACATCTTGTGTATTTATATAGCACTTAACAGGTAAAAGTATGTATTAAAGACAACATTTTTCTGTATTTATTATATATACTATATATGTCAGTTGTTACATGAATGCCTTAATTTTACATGTCAATCGTGTTAAGGATTATCTTAAAATTTGTGGCATGGACAGACTTAAAGGGCAACTCTGCCACAATGAAGATTGATTACCTCCACCATCACCTCTGATGTGGCGCTTGGGGCTGAAATATACTACTGGCCTGCTATTTCATTGTATTTTTCAGCCTTCATCTGATTGGCGTGCATAGGTGTGGCTTTCTTCTGCAAACCCTGGCTCGTGAGTGTGTGGGTGTGACTGCAAGGGGTTGGTGGCTGCGCATGTCAGTTTACTTAAACCCCCTCTGCGTGTACTGGAGAGGAAGAGCAGAATCTCCTCAGGATACTGGATTTGGGGGGGGGGGGCAGTGAGTCATTTCTAAGGCTGTGGATGATGGCTAATGAATATTGTTGTGAGTGGGGGTGCTGCAAGATACCCTTGCACTGAGTGGTGCTCCGAATATATTATTGTAATGCACGCAACCTGAGGTGTGACTCGTTCCCAGCCCCCCCCCCAACATGACCAGGTCGCCCCAACCAGCAGCAACCTGGCAAAATATAAGAGGCTCCACAGCAACCCTGGCAACGATCCACATGATTCCAGTTGCCCTGAAATTAACAGCATGAATGAAAACTGTAAACTAACGATACCTAACGATGAAAGAAAATAAAATTGAAAACATAATTGTTTTAACTGACCTGGAACGGAATTTTAATTTGAAATCTGTTACTGGTTAGTAACATTATTTTCTTCTTCCAAGTAGCCGACACCATAACAAGTTAACATAATTTAAATTAGCCTGTAATATCTTACCACAAACTACTAAATATCTAATGACCAACACCACGCCTTACACGCTTTCATTTAATGCATCATTTTCCATGCAATTAGGCCGAATGTCAAGATACACTGGTGCATTTACAGCCATCTTCATCACTGTTCACTGCACAATTTGTGAAATATTCAAGGTAAACTGAGCATATTGTACATTTTTTCTAGACGTAAGACCTCATCACATTAATATATATAAGCAGAGGCTTAGAAACCGGGGGGATGTATACCCCCCAATATTTAATCTGGCTTCATTCAATCTCCCTTATAAACAGATCTTTGCCTTTACATGAGCCCTTCCTCGAATATCAAACTGCTCCCTATGCCACTGTACAGTATATAAGTCTAATGGCTGATGTGCTACAATCATTAGGCTACTTAGCTGGAATAGGAGAGCTAGCTAATGTTAGCCAGCTAGTGTTAGCTAGCTAACTCACTAATGTGGAATGCAACTACATAAACATATTGGTTCTGCTTGGGAGGAATTGATTTATTATGTTTTATTATTAATTTTTGAGAGCTGACTCTGCATTTGAGTCAGAAGAGGCTATTTTGACCAAAAGTTCAGAGGGACACCTGTGACGATTACAATGAAGTCCCTAGCTCTACTATGCCTTGTCAGCTCACCCCCACCCCTGCCCCCTCCCCACCATCTCATTTGGTTTCCTCCGGTGCATCCCCTGAATCTCAGCACTACAGCTCACCCACCGCAGGGCCCCGCAAGCGGAGAGCAGAGGGTGTAGCAATCACAGCCAGATTCAGCTTGCAGGTCCTCCATGCAAACTTAGGCCCTCCTCCCCTCATATATCAGCCCCGTCTCCCCTTACACAATAAATCAGTGTCCTCCTCTTAAAGGTGCATTATTTAAGGGTCAGCATTAGTCACGTGGCTTAAAATCTTTTTTTAAATTCCCTTCTACTCCCTCGCTTCACCAACCATTTTAAGGGCCCATTGATGTGGCACGGGGCAAACCAAACCCCCTCTCTTGAGATCGATGAATGGTATGGACCGTTACGGCTGCCTTTTATCAGGAATCAAAGGCGTTCAATCCTGCCATCCTCATTCACAAGCCAGCCCTTATTGAGAACGATCCCTCATGAGGAATGCTATTGATTCGCCTCTCCACACCCCACAGTGCAGGACTGACTGCATTTCCTGCCTCCCAGATGATTTAATTCTGTGGGACTAGTTTAAGTACATGTGCAGCCCCCCCCCTCCCTCCCCCAACCACCACAACCACCACCTTTTCTCTTTTGCTTGCTAACTTGCCAGCACAAATGCAATCAGCGTGTAATGGGGGCTGTTGAGAAGCCAAAAGCTAACAGTTGCTCTTTAATGGTAATGTCCTCCTACTACAAAGCTCTAGTAATACAGTTCGATGACTTTAAAAGCCACAGCAAGACCTGAACTCTGTAAGAGGCAATGGTCACATTACAACTGTACGATTAGCAATCTCTTAAACACCTAAAACCAAGCCAAGTAAGGGGTGAGTTAAAATTACTGTCAAATACTGCAAGTAATCAGTTCAGTGGTTTCTGGTGTTTAATACAGACAGGTGAGTGCATGTTATTTTATTTTTTTTCGCATGGGGGTGTGTGCACGCCCATGTGTGTGTGCGCTTGATCGCTTCTGTCTCTTGACAGTTCTGACACGACACATTTCAGAGTGAGCAACAAATGCACTTGCTAATGAACAAGCCAAAAGACCTGGAGGGGGGGGGGGCTAGATCACTCTGAATCATCCCGTTACATCACTGTGCCTGGCAGCCTGCCGCCGAGAGAAATCACGCAAGGGCAGACACTGTGTTTTCATGGTGTTAATTAGGTAAAAATCCCTCAGCGAGGATTTCTGTGGAGTTTAGCAGCGGAGCCGTCGTCCGCACCAAACGGACCCGCGTGTGTCCCGCAAACCGCATCCTTACGGCGGCTTATATTAGCCCGATATGGTAATGCGCATTACGCATGTGCTCGCAGAGGATGCGGGCCCAGCCTCACACATCCACCTGATGGAGTTCCATGGAAATCAGTGCGGCGCTCTCTGAAAGCCGGTTCTGGGTACACCGTCCCTGGTCTGTGTGTAAATATCACTCCCCCTATGCTAAACTCTGCCTTTTGGGAACATCGCCTTTATATATATATATATATATATATATATATATATATATTCAAAATGCCTCTAAGATCTATTACTAATATGCAGCTACCTAACAATTGCAGATGTTTCTTAGGTGGTTAGTGGGGGCTGCTATAGAAAAGCAGGGTTTCCTAAAATCTCAGAAGAACTGAGGAGACAAGGAGTAAGAGCTCCCATTATGGATGTGACCAGGGACATACTGTAGGAACCGAGGGGGACCGGGGTGGCATGTACGCCCCCAGAATTTAATTTGACTTCATTCGTCCTACCTATAAATAAACCTTTACCTTTAAATTATTAAGTTGTGCCCCCCCACGTCAACCTCTTTCCTACGCCATTGGGCATGATGGTTTATAACGTGCCAGTATCTTCCCAGCCAGTGAGGTCAAAGGAACATGGAAGAGGGACATGTAGATGAGGTTACAGGTTACAGGGACAAAGATCTGGCATATCCTATATATCCTCACACCCCTACAAGGGAAGGTGAAAACAAAAATGGGGGGGTGGGGGCTGAGCAGGGGAAACCAAAGTAATCTACAGGTACTTGTCTGGATAACAAAACATATTGAATGAAAAAGCACCTCAACCATCTGATCACATGGACAATGTATCAAGCACTATGTGCAAAGACAGAGCACATTTACAGCTGCTGAGGGTGAAGCACACTGGATGCAGAGCCTGGAATCCTGCTGTATGGATAAACCTCACAGCAGACCATGTGACTTCAACAAGACCAGCAGAGGAACCATACTATGAATAATAATTAAGTCTGCTTTGCTACCAGGAATGGGAACGCACTGTGTTCTGCGCACTGATGCAAGGAGACGATTTTTTCTTTTTTTTCCATTTAAGTGCCATGCTCAGAATCAATGGGTGTCCACATCTCTGGTGAGGATCACTGTAGGTGTAAAATCTGTTATATAAGCCAGCAGACAGACAACACGACAGTGTTGTGACATATCAGAGAGAGAAGCAAAAAAGAAGAGGACGGCAAAATACTGCCCCAAGTCTGTCTAAGACATTGTACACCTTCCAGGAATATCTGGCTCACCTTAGAACATCGCAATGCTTTATCTTCACACATTTATGCATAATCCTCTATATTTTTGCTCTTTTTCTTTGTAAGCACCATTTCGTAATCAGCAGTTGTATATTTTTTACAATCCTCTATTCGTTTTGGTGATGCCAATAAAGACAAAGAATGGAAAAGAGAAAGACAGAGGGAGAGAAAGACTGTAGTCAATGAAGTAGTGCCTAGGGTGATATATAAAGCTGTTGTCAGGGGCCAGGGAGAGAAGATTTACCCAGTAATGATTTTCCCTTCACTTTATAGTAAAATACAGTGTTCCCTGATGCTAATGTGCCTTGTACAAATGTTCCTATAGATGCCAGCAGAAGAGACATTCAGTGTAATATAGATGTAGCAGTACTGCTGGTATGCTTGCCTGGAAAAAGCGAACGGGGTAATTTAAAGGTCAGCCGTTTACGGTGTTTGAAAATAGCATTTGCTCTCTAACAGCACAATTATTCCCCAAGCCTTGTTGAAATTACGCTAGCAGCCCATTTTTGGTCACTGCGCCTCCATGTCCTTCAATGATGATGTGAATCCTATGATTGAGATGTCAGTCTCACGAAAGTCAACATTCGTGTCTTTATTGGAATCAGGCGAGAGAGTGCGTAAAGAGAGGAACCTCTGCCTTTTTTCCGTTCTATGTAATCGATTCCTTGATTCCCAGTGTTGACCAGTACTCAAGAGGTCGCTTTAAAGACTGCTGCTTTTTTCCTTTCAAAAGATGGCCTATGTCTGAAAAAAAAACTAGCAAGAATGCTGTGTAATATGTATTGCAATAATATGTAGCCTTAGTAACAGCAGATCTGTTTAATGAATATCTTGTTTACTTACCTCAAATACTGCTCCCCTGACACTGAGAGCTTACATAAACACAATCATGTAACTTAGTTACAAGAGAGGATCCAAAAACCAATGTTTTAAAGATCTTTATGTTTGCACTTCACAGATTTAACAAGCTGCTTGTCATAAAATAAGCCCTGTGACGTGTCCTGACATTTTCATTCTTACTGTATTCAAACAGGAAGTGATCATGGCTGAGAGCGGACAACAGAATTCTGTTATGCAAAAAAAAATAATAATAATAGTGCAGAGCATTAGGGCAGCCATCTTGAGCCTGTGAGGAGATTTGTGTTGTCTCTCTCTCCCTCTGTTTCATGGTAGCAAGTGCTGGAGTTCACCATCAAACCGTTTTCTGGGCAATCATATTACAGTATTATATTAGTATTCCACCAAAGTTTAAAAGCATAATGAAATTGTGAAATACTTAATGCAATTTAAGAAAAACTAAGGATCTATACTTACATATGCGCACACACACACACGAGCGCACACACACGTCTTTTACTAAGCTCCCTTGATAATGCCTAAAATGTTATCAGAATGTCAGAACATTTTATTCCCATACATGAGTGGTTTTCAACCATCTTTTATTGTCACAGTTTAAGAGATAGTTGAGTATTATAAATGCCTATTGATAACCCAAAATATATAAAACTAAAATCATTGCCTTAATTTTGACTGTTTGATTGCTAATAACTTCATTTACACACTTTGAAGTGCAGGGGCATCCATCATAGTGCACCTTGTACGTGGTTGGTGGCCAAAAACCTACTCGCTTGAGAGATGACACTATAACTGCAGATCAAAAAGCATAATATAACCCATAATTAATAGTTTATTAATCTCTTCTCTCTTTTTTTAAACCACATGCATGTTAGGAACTGGGCACAAGCTAGGTGTTCCTGTCTGTTCCCTGCCTCTCTGACTGTTGTTCATTAGCAAACTCTGACAGCTGATGATCAGCCAACAAGGATTCTTCTGCCACGTCGTCTAGTCTAGACATGCTTATAAATCCTAATATTTGTATTGTTCGGGCACATAAACCAGCTGGGACCAGGAACTAATTATCATCTTGGAACGTTTCTTAGTTGGGGAGTCCTAGAGGAAATCATTTGAACGCAAGAGAGAAGACCAAACGGATTTGTTTCAGAAAACAACCAGAACCTTCGATTCTCCGGTGCAAAAGTGGTGCAAAGCCGTAGAAGAACCACAGACTTGGGCTCCCCAAGCTCTCACACGGATTGAGAATCGGGAGCACGGCGCTCGTTTCACGGCGCTCCCATTCGGAGGTGAGAAATAAAGGCACCGGCTGTCAAATCTGACTCAACGCGCACAAATTTCAGCAAGCAGCTGTGCGCGCGCCCTGGCGCGCATGTGTTTGCGCACGCGCGTGTCTTAACGCGTGCACGTGATTACGCCACGCTTGCACAGCGAGGAAGGATGACGGGGTTACCGCTCGCGAGATCGGCTGGTCGTCAGGAGGCACGGAGCAGCCGGTCGGCGGAGGAACGGTGGGGAATACAGAAGGGCAGATCGATGCTTTCCTACTATAGCTTTGCTTCCCAACACAGCCCACAGAACCTCACTCCCAGCCCTCCCTCTAATTTCACCGTTCCATTCACAGAATCGCATAATTACTCACTATCTGCCATTACTGCACATCTGATAATGCGACCCCTTGTGAAATGGGTGAGCCCCAGAGCATTCCTTTTTCAAAGCTCTTAGTCGCTGTGGTGACGATGTGTCCCATAGGTGATAGAGGAGCTCCCCCATAATGGCATTTTATACACAATTACAGAACATAATACTGTAACCGTATTTAAGATGCCAAACTGTGGCAGTGTCCCTTACAAAGCTATAGAATGAGGACTTCATTTTTATTGGCAAAAGTAAAAAACAAAGAGAGAGAGAGAGAAGGGGGTATGCGACCGCAATAAAAGCAATTATGTATCAGCCCAAGCAGCTTTTAAAATAGGGGGACAAGGGGAGCGCCAGCTGCTAAAGGAAAATGTAAATTAATATGCAAATGCTGGCGCGCTGGAAAAGTGCTCTCCCCTGCGAAGGCTTGTGCAGGGGAGGCAGGAGGAAACTTGAGGATCGCATATGAAAAGGCAGTCTCTGTGTTCTGCTAGCGGTGCGGCGGCGCTCGCTTTGTGCATAACAATGCATCAGAGTGCAACTAACAGCTGCCATTTAGGAAGGGGGGGGGCACACGCAGTCTCTGAAACAGCCACGCGGATTTCCAGCAGACTCCCCGCCAAAACGCTGACGTAGGCGCCGGTTGGCATGGGTAGGTCACATTGCCTGGCTCGCTTTATATAACACCGTTTATCTGCTTGGCTCCTGACCTTAGCTTGAAATGACATGAAATAAAGGACACAAATGTAATACACCACCCGGGATTTAAACCCTGAGCATCTGCTCTTCAGACTCGCAAACGTCCCAGCTAATGGTGATAGGTCCGTATCTGTACGGTACACCCCCCGCCCCCAGTGCTAAGGGTGAGATTCTCACGGCTTGAACATAGATTTAGATACATGTATGATGGGGACCGAGCGAGAGGTCGAGCAACGTAACTGGACAGGTCAGTATCGCCCTGCTGCAAGTCCTCAAAGAACCGCAGATCTTTGTCAACAAAGAAAATAATTCCCGTTCATAACCTTTGATGTGTCACGGAGCCGACCAACAAGCTATAATTTAAATGGTACTTCACAGAGGCTGTGAAGTGTTTGATTGCTGCGCTTTATTATTATGTTTTTTAATCCGTCTCTGGTAGTTGGCAGGATTTAGCTGCCTGCTTTCTCCATGCCACCCTGTCGTCCCGGCCTCAGAATCGCATGCCGCTTTCTTAATCCTGTCTCATATTGTAATCCATTTGCCAGGTGGGGCGGCCGTCGTCGGCGGGAAGGGCGCTCCCTTATCTCGCGGCTGTGCGAGAAACAAACACTGTCATTTAATACGACAGCACGTCACCCTTCCACACACACCTGCCCACCACCCCCACCTTCTCCCCGAGTTTTGCGCAGGCAAAATCAACAGCACGCTAATTGAATTTGCCTGTGTGTCACAGGGAGCTCAGACAGGGCGCACGGGGGGCGACACACACGCGCGAGCAGGGCCCTCCGCGCAGGTGTAGCGGCAGCACGTGGCAACGCAAGTGGAAAAAAAAGATTGGCAACTTCCTCCAGAGTACAACTGAAAGACAACCAAATAAAAACAGAACTTCTAAGACCAGATGTTACCCACACACAGGCAAGTTAGGAAAAGCGCCCCAGAGGATGGCAAATCTACCTGACCAATTTCTCTAATTACTTTCTAATCCACTGTTGATATTACGCTTTGCTGTGGTAAATGGTAAAATTAAGATGAACAATATCAGCACCTTTTCTGTTTACAGAAACACTGCTTGTTAGTAGTGTTTGTTAAAACTATGTCAAGCATGGATAATGAAGTGTAAATTTTAAAAAATCGTAAAACAATGTATATTTACAATGTCTAATCCTAAGACATATTTGTTGTTATGTATTTCACCATACAAATTTGTATAGATAAATCTCAGCCTTGCCAAATGCCAAATTAAGCCAATACTTCTCAACAAGCTTTCAGACAAAATATTACATAATAGTTACCATCACTAAAACAACATTGGATCCTATAATCAATTTTGAAATATGTGTGGAAAAACCAAAAAGGATACTTACTGCAAATATTATGAAAATATTTTTTAGTAGATGTGGTGCTATTTTGTGCAGTTAAATGGTAAGGAATCCAAAATGAAAGTGAAGTCTAGTCAAAATCCTTAGCATGTTGAACCCTGGAAAAAGCTGCATTATAAATTTATATTGAAGAGACTACTGTTCTGCTAATTTCGTTCTTCTTTTTGTTAGAGACAAACACCAAAGGAACATAATGAACTAACCATGTTGAACACTTCTATGGCATATCTGAGGGACTGAACCTTGTCCCCAGGTCTCAGGGGCCTTCAGAGTGAATTTAAGAACCTTTCGCATGTTTTCATTTGTCCACAGTGTGATTTGTGGACAAAGTTTATTACCTTTCCAAACAGCATCTTATTGTCAACGCTAGTGTACATAATTTGCAAGACTGTCAGGGGAAGAAGGGAGGGGACAAAAATGGAATCTATGTAGGTAATTTTTTTTCCAGAAATTGGAAGGTGATGGTAGGCAGGCATTAGTCCGAATGACCCCATTCAAATACCAAAGATCATTCTACAAGAGCCATAGCTACTGAGTTGTATGCAACAACCATAATATCCCTTATAATTAAGGTGACACATTTTAAAGAGGTGTTCAGGCTACAGAACTACATCTACGTTGTCATTCCTATACCATTAAAGGCACTTGTTTTGCTAGCACTTTCTGCCTCAATCAGTTTATCTGGCCATGTACCAACAACTGTGATCACCTGTTTTGCGGGGATATTTTTTGATTAATTTTCTTGGACCAGGGCAGACGACTGCCAACAATGACCAGTGGATCTGGCCGCTGTTTTTGCCTGAGGCTTCTATTTCAGAATTCTTCATTGAGCCAGCTGTCAGTCTAGGTTCTCAGAAAGACTACGGTGACCTCAAATAGAATTGTTCCTCAAACCCCGCAGAGCATTGTCACTTCATGTCTTTCCAGGGTCTCTTTCATGAACCTGAAGAAGGAGCCTAGCAGGGTGAAATCACTGAGATGAATTGGAAATCCATCTAGCAAGTGAGTATTTTTGGCACCACTTCCTGTTCTTCCTGCAGCAGAGCCCGTGAATAGACTGGTTAAAAATGGATGACTTTCGTGATCTGCAGCAGGTCTAGGCCCATTCCAGAAAGTAGATGTCTGACTGAAGAGATGGAAGGTGAGAAGAGCACAACTGGCAATTGAACTATGGACAGAAACCCTCCTACAAAGTAATTGAGACAGCTGCATGTTGTTCCATTTGAAGCCACCCACTCCACTACACATTACCAAGAACTGTTTTGCTAGCAAAGAAAAAAACAATGCACTGGATTTCAGTAGCAACTGCTGTTATTTATATTTTTGGGGGTTGGGAGGTGGTGGGGTGTACTTCTCTTAGGTTGAGAGAGTGCCAAAATAACCCTTACTCAAATTTCCTGACCGCCTATAATTTAATGGGATTTCAAAAGCACTGTTATGTGAAAATGAGGAAATCAACCCTAAGACTTTGGCCTCAACCACAAAGTTACTGTGCCCTCACCCTGAAATTCTCCATAAAACTCCTGTGTGGGTCACTAAATGCAAATAGATTTAATTGCCTCAAAATGACACTTGTTTCAACAGTAACACAGTCAATGGGAACAAATAATGACATTTATTTACACAACTTGATGATGGACCCTGTAGGCAAATATACGGGATATATCAGAACACTTTTATGGAGCTGGGTACTTTAGGTTAAGTACTTTGCTGAAAAAATAAGTGTCCCTTCACTGTCTGAACTTGCAATGCTTAGCTTATGAGTCCAGGTCCTTAACAACAAAACTACTTAACTCCTAAAGTAGCCATCGACATCTTAAACAAAGACAACAATGAGAGATACGTTTGACACTGATGCAACAACAAAGTCCACGAGGTGTTGGCCTGCTCAGCCTCTGACCAATGGGGCCTTGTGTTAACAGCAGGACTGATCTGCCCCTTCATAACAATCAGAGAGCATACAATGCACCTTGTCCTCACACAGCAATGCTAAGAACACAGTGTTTGCACCTGGAAGAAACATTACATTCATCACGAAAACATTCTTCATCCGGTGTAGATGTCCACATAATACACAGTGTGTATTATTCAAAAGGATAATATTCACTTCCTGGATTTAAACACTAAACCCTCCGGTTCATGCTGCAGTATATATAATTTCTTTCTATAATTTCTTCACAAGGAATCTTTCGCAATGTGCCCTGCATTTTTCTAATTATTGAACTAGCTTATTTAACTGGCCACACTAATTTGTTGCAAAATTAAAGAGCCCTCTGTGACATCACATGCAAGTCCTCAATCTGTATGAAACATCCATCCATCCATCCATTATCTATACTGCTTTATCCATCTGGGTCTCGGGGAAGCTGGAGCCAATCCCAGCATCATCGGGCAAGAGGCAGGGTACACCCTGGGCAGGTCGCCAGTCCACCACAGGGCCAACACAGACAAACAACCACACACACGCAATGAAACAGGTGCCCCTATGTTTGACTATGTGCCATCACTATAATGTGTCTAAGAAAGCAGAGCCTGTGCTATGTTTTTTAGAGCCCACAGGCAAGAACCGCAAGATGTACTTTGTATTTTGGAGACTGAGGTGGAAAACAGATGTACCGAGGTGGAATATAACACTTTTTGATGCAACTTTTTAAATCATAACTAATTGTTTCTATTTGGAAAAGTGCAAGTGTTTCTGCTTAAGGTTTATACATTGGGATGCTGATAAAATGGGAATGAATGCTCGGCCTCTGAACGTTTAAGCAGGCTGCGGTGTTTTGAATAAAGACAATGCATAGGGACCTGCTCTCCCATCTCCGTGTGTGGTCTGACCCCAGCACCACGGACAGCGCAGGATTCTCCATTGCGGAGGCTCGTCTCTGCAGCTTTGCCACCCACCGCACACAAACAAATAACAGACGCACACAGTTAATGTGTCCCAAACAGCGTGTGCTTGGTAGAGCGGCCCACGTATTTTTATTTCAATGAGTCGACAAAGATGAAAGGATAAGAGCTTTTGGCAACTGTATGCTTAACGCGAGACAAAATCGGGGCGCGAACACTTAAGGACGATCGACTTTACATCCCAAAAGCTGTATTGAACGAATGTGGGAAAAGCAGGTATTCACAATCTCCAAAAATTCAGCCTACCTGTCGCAGCTTTCAATACGACGCCGGCCTTCAGCGCTTTTTAATTTCTTTCTCTGTATGGCAGCATAATATGCACTAAACATTAAAACAGCAGTGCCATTGAGAATATTAATAATGGCGACGATATTAATAGTAATGATGACGATGATGGTGATGATAAGTGGAAAAGAAAAATCTAGAAAATCATTGACATGACCGATTATGTGATTATAAAGCGACGGACTACACCTATCACTCTGCAGCCGTCCTGAAACACCTGAAGGAGTTTCCACGCCGCATGGACCGGGATAGATTACAGCCAGCTGCGTGCGCTATAATCTAATACATTAACTCGTTATTACTATGCGGTTGGAGGCGTAAACATTTCCAGCTGATTTATTTATGCTTGTGGCATTTAGATCTCTTTCAAACTGTTCCCCCGGTCTCTGCCTGACAAAACGAAAACCTGCCACATTAATTCGGGATTGTATCTGTACATGGCAGAATACAGAAATCCTTGCTACATCCATAAGAAAGGCACACGTTGATGTCCACCTTATTTAAGGTGTTACACAACAGAATAAAGAAGTTAATTATATAAGTGGTGTATATAATATCCTGTTAAGGTTACTTTTTACTGATGAGCACCGACAACATGTACCATGGTGAGGAATCCGCAAGTCCTGCCTAAATAAACTCCGCGGGGCGCACTACCAAAAAAAGTCCTTAAAAGCATCATGAGTTATTTCTCAAATAATTAGGCGCTTGCCGCATTGTGCTTATTACAGATTTCTAGTAACCATGACGATTAGGGGATCCTGTGTCTTGGATCTCGCAAGGGAAGATCTAGACCAGGGGGTGCGAGGAAGAGGACACTTTCCCATACCTTGCATTCCTCCATGCATGTCCTCACTGAATATGCATCTGTCTCATATTTCTGAATCAGGATCTCGAATTCTTCGTATTTCTCCTGAGCATGCTGGTCGTAGCGCTGGTACGCCTGGACGCACTGACTGCATCCTGCTACATCGCCATCCGTAACCGTGTCAAGGCTGCAGTTCAAATTGTCCAGACTCGATAACCCGTAAAACAAATCCAGAAGGGAATAGGAGTTACAAAAAGAAAGGTATAAATCGCTTAAATTTAAATCTACCGACTGCGTCCCCTTGGTGTCAGACAGACTCCTGCACAAAGGTTCAGCGTCATCAAAAGTAAAGCAGTTTTTTGATAAGCTGTCGGGGTGGCAAGTTTCTGGCCGCCAGAAACGTCCAGTAGAATTTCCTATAAAAATAACATTTTCGCTTTTTCTGAGGCTGCCGTGTGGGAAATGGAGGCTGGGTGAATACATATGGTTTTCTGCTGGGTAATCGCCCATGTCCGCGAATGCTAACTTGTCCAGCTTGTCCCGAGTCCGTGTTAATTTCGCCTCGGCGCAGAACCACAAGTGGTCAGAGAGCAGAACCGTTAAAAAAAGGAGAGATGCTAAGGACAGTCGCCATTTCTGGGCCCTTTCTGGATCTGTAAATGGCTTTTCGTTCACTCGGGGAGCAAGCCAGATTTTTAAACCGTCATCTTGCTGTCGACACATCCAAGCACCTCTGGTCATATTTTGGAAAAGCACAGCACTGGCCGACTCCACCGTGAGGGCTTCTTTGCCACAATATTCATTGACTTTGGGGGGTTTGCCTCGTCTTATCTTCCTCTTAAACGATTCAATAGAAGAGGTCCCGGCTTCGCTCGGCGATGCTCTGCTATTCACGACAAGTTAGTGCATTGAAAAGGATTAAGCCATGCATTGTCACATCCCCTTTCTGCATGGCTCTCCGGAGAAAAACACAGTTCCCAGTGACAGCATGCCTTTCTCCCTGCGTCTCTCCTAGGCTGATCTCTCTCCCTTTCCCGTGGACCAGCTGTGGTCTGCCTCCACCCGCTGATTCCGGCTTTATGTTGTAAGAAAACAAGGTCCTACAGCTTCAGAAAAAATGTTCTCCTTTACGTTTTCGGGCAGAGCGCCTTGGATCTGTTCTTCGACAGCAACAGTCATCTTGGTTCCTGTGTTAAGTTGCCGCCATGTTCGTCTTGAAACACTTTTTTGGTGGAGCTGGGTCATTTGCGTCATCTCCAGCGTTGAGGACGCTCCATCCTGGCGCAGTTGCAGATCTGCTTACGGATGGTTGATACATATTGATACACACCAATGGATACATTATCTTACGCTGGCCATCCTAATCCGGAAGATACCTGTTAGATCGGCGCAACAACATACCTGTTAATTGGTCTGGTGAAAAAGTACCCACGGACTTTTGCCATCGAGCACGAATTTAAAGGTTTTCAGATCAGATAAGGAAGGCATTATACCTAAACATATGGCCCTGGCTCCAATCCAGATGTCAAAGAAACAATTCCGTTTTCTATCCTCTGAAATAACATTCAGGTAAATGCGACATGTTGCAACAATATGTCAATTCCTTGTCTCGTTTCAAAAGAAAATTGTGCGATGTCCATTAAAAATGGTTTTCCACTTGATTGATGTTTTTAAGTAACTGAATACAGTCAATGGTTCCGCACTGCAATTACTTTATACAACTCATAATTAAAGGATAGCGACTGGATAGAGTAACTAACAGTGCACCGAGGGAAAAAAAAATCAAAAAACAAAAGCGGTTAATTGCTCGATGGGATCGAGTACCGTAGCATGTCTCCGCTGCCTTTTTATATTTGAGCCGGCAGTGTGTTTGTATGCAGAAGGACACTGTAGAGGTGACGAGATTACTAAATTATACAGGCAAGACTTCCAGAGCAGCACCGTCTTACTTCTGCTGGCAGGCGAGGAAACGTGAGGTTTAGGTTTGTTTTCTGGAGATATGCGTATCATTTATTTATTTATTATTGTGTGTGTGTGTGTGTGTGTGTGTGTGTGTGTGTGTGTGTGTGTGTGTGTGTGTGTGTGTGTGTTACGAGCGACCCTTTGTCCTGGATTTTATGTGAAATTATGCAGCGTTCAATTCCCACTGATTCACCATAATTCGGCCGTTTTCGGAGGATGTGTTGCTAGGAATGACTCAACGTTTTAATATAATACATTTCGATTCAGTGTATTGGTGTTACAGGTAATTTTATTTCAAGAATTATCACATTTATAGTATATTCAGCTGTCACAATACTTGCGAATACGAGAGGTTTGGGTACAAAATGAATGCCTGTTTATTTCTGTTGAGCTGAATAATAAAACGTTTTTAGTCTAAATATGATGTAATGTCAAGTGTTCTCATGCGATGTATTACAAATGTTTTGCAATATGCTTACAAACAAAATAAATCTCTGTTATCTCAATATGGATTTCTTTTTTGAAACAATATTGCATGCTGCAGTGGCAGCCAACATTTGCAAATAAACTCCTATAACTTATTATGTATCTGGTGTTATTTCATCTGCATGACAACGATAGTCTTTAGACTGACTATAATGTCGGTTTTTTTTTTTTTGTTTGTAATACAACACATGGTGTCGCCAGTTAGATGGAATTGAATCAATTACCCCAGAACATTAAACATTGTTCCACAATACGCATTATCAATAAAGCTAAGGCCGTTCTGTCATTATACATTTTTCACTTAACTTAAACTTGATTACATTTCAGTCAAATGGCAAACCTGTCTGTGGTAAACAGCTCTTACGTGCGGAGATACTTTTCTTACCACAATAAGATAGGGCAGATTAACTTACGACGTGTTACAGTTAGGTAAAACAACATGCTTAATATTGACAGGTTTTCAACCATAAGAGGTTCAACTTTAGTGGGTATGGGTTGAAACAAAATAAACTACCCAAGGCATTTGTGTGCACTGTTTTATTTAATTTTATTTTTAAACAGTAAAAGCTCATATGTAATGTTGAGAATTATAGTGTCTTTAGCGTGTGGGGGGAAAGAAGATTGCTCATAAAATCTCGTCTTATTCATACTGCAAAATACACCATGCACACACTGGTAACAATATACTGTAATCAGATCCATGCATCCATCCATCCATCTATTTCCTGTACCTGCTTGTCCTATTCAGGGTAACAGGAAAAACATAAACCAAAGGTTTTAAATGTAGAATATTTCCAGGATTAGTATTGAAAACAGGACCAATGCAAGTGAAAAACAATTACAATTTAGTATGAGGGCAATACAAGCAATGATGATGATAGTGGTGGTAGTGATCGAAACTGTGATGATAGCCGACCATTTTATAGAAGCGTTGCACACTTCATTATATTGTGTTTGCAAAGCATTATGATTAGAAATTTCTCCACAGCACATGTGATAGCATAGCAGAGCGTCTGATTGGAATGTTTTTTAATGAACCTTAAGGTCAGCTGATCACACCCAGGTGTGAGGACTCTTCAGCCAATCAGTCCTCTAATTAGTAATCTAATAGGGAGTTGGTCCTTTCTGGATAAGATTGGCCACCCCTAGGTCTGTCCAAGATGGGGGGTTCAAATCCTTTCTGTGTGTGTACGGAGTTTACATGGTCCTACTATGTTCATGCAGGTTTCCTCTGACGTTCCACCTGCAGGCCAAGATGTGTGGATTGGTGTGTTTAAATTGTGTGAATGTGTGTTCCTGTTTACAGGTCCTCTCTCTCATGCCCTGAAGATAGACTTCAGGCTAAACTTGACCTGGTACCAATCAAGGAGTTCTGGAAGATATATGGATATCTGGGAGATATCTTCAATTTCATGACAAGACAATTATCAGTCAAAATGTCTCCTCCAATGGAGAACAGTGTTACAGTCAGCTTACTTCAATGCTGAATATCACCATTGTTAACCAAAGGCTTGATGATTTGCTGTTTCATATGGGTCTTTTAAACAAAATAGAGTTTGTATTTGGCAGTGCAAAGGCCAAAGCCAAGTGTGAATGAGTCTGAAAAACACTGGCCCCACAGTTTGCAATTAAACCAAGAGTACTTCCATAAGTCTTTTAGCATTTATGAGTACAGTGGTATCTCAGTTCTTGAACCCACTAGAACTCGAATTTCTTGAAAGTCGAACAAACCAGTTTGACCTGGAACACGATCTGAATATCAGAAGTCGAACCACCAGGAAATGAGTCACACGTACGGCACTTGTCTGAGCGGAAACAAAAGGAAACGCTTCAGTTTCAGCCTCTCATTTGCTGTAGTAGCAGCGCTTGTTGGTGATAATGCTATTTTATTGAAAATACTGTATCAGGTAATACACTGTACT
>JAODJU010000035.1:11789667-11806938 GCA_026776725.1 Gnathonemus echidnorhynchus | reverse complement strand
GTGTGTGTGTGTGTGTGTGTGTGTGTGTGTGTGTGTGTGTGTGTGTGTGTGTGTGTGTGTGTGTGTGTGTGTGTGAGGGCTCTGTGCCTGAGACCTGAGGCTTCCCCTGTTTCCCTGTACAGCATATGTGGTTAGAAGATGGATATGTGGATGCCATTCCAAGTGTGGTTGAACAGTTCATTATTTTTTAAATTGCACATAATATTCAAACCAATGAAAAGAGCCTTCTATGGATTTATAGTAGAATTACTACATACAGGGGTTGTACAATAAAACTGAAACACCTGGTCTTACACCACAGTAATTCCTTAGTATGGCATAGAGCCTCCTTTTGTGACCAAATACAGCATCAGTTCATCTTGGGAATGATAGATTTAAGTCCTGCACAGTGGCCAGATGGATTTTGAACCATTCCTCTTGCAGTACAGTGTCACTGTGTGATGCTGGTGGAGGAAAACGTTTCCTGACACGCTCCTCCAAAACACCCCAAAGTAGCTCAATAATATTCAGATCTGGTAGCTGTGCAGGCCATGGGAGATGTTCAACTTCACTTTCATGGTCATCAAACCACTCTGTCACCAGTATTGCTGTGCGTTGAAACATTCCCATCCTGATAAACAACACCATTTTCAGGTTACAATGTTTGAACCATTGAGTGAACATGGTCTTCCATAATGGGTTGGTAGTCCTTAGCAGTGATACGCCCATCTAGAACAAGTAGTGGGCCTAGGTTACTCCTGGTGGATGTGGTCCATCCTTCGTGGTGGTGCACCAACATTACCTTGGATACCGTTGCTCTCAATACACCACAAAGATGTGCTCTCTTGGTTACACAACAAGATGTGCACCAAGAATTTGTCCTCTTTTGAACACTGACATGTACCCCATTATGTTGTGTGGATTTTGCAATATTTTATGTACAGCTGTGCTATTGCTCTGCTAATTTAACCTTCACACTTTATTCTTACTGATGGAATGTGCAATCAGTGTAGATTGGCCACCAGGCCATATATATAGGGGTGAAACCTCAAAACACTATTTTGGCCAGTGTTTCAGTTCCATTGTCCAATCCTTGTAGTACTACTAAATAATAATCATGTCAAATGAATTTTCAAGAAAAAGAGAGTGCAGTGGATTCACACATCGCAAGAGGAGACATAAATGATCCTGTTCGGCAGATTTCCAGTCATTATCTGGCAAACTAAGTGTACATTTGTAAATAGCTGCAAATTAATCTGCCATACAGTGTACAGAGTGTCCCTTTAAAAATCCTTTGTCTTGGGTTACCGCTGTGGTTGCTAGCGGGTGGGAAAGGTGCAGAGGCTAATTACTGGCGTGTTTAGAACATGGTTTCTTTTTTAAGCCCTAAAAACAGCTGGATATTTAAATTTTCTTAGCATTGTACATTTTGTTTTGGGTGCTTATTCATGCTTTGAGCTTCATTTGAGATGGGAAAAGGGCACTGCATTATACTTCAATATAATGCACTGTAGCATGCATTTACATGATACCTACTGGAGCAATGTGACTTACTGTTGACTTTGCTTCAGCCATCTTAATGTATGCTTCATGGAGGAGAACACCCAGCTTCCCCATCTGCTTCAATTTCAAGGTGAAAAAACAGTAATAAAGAATGGTACCAATGCATGGGTGAAAAATGTACAATAATCAGCTTCCTATGGCTCACTTTGACGTAGCAGTGCACCAAATGAAATTCACATTATGCAATCCGTTCAAAGAGTTCAGGAAATGAATAAACAGCAACTCAGCATCCTCCAATGGGCAGCACTCTGAAGCGTTCATAATATTTGCTTGACTACTATTAATATGTATGTTTTAGTGAAATTGCCTAGGAGATGGCCAGAATTACAGATGTCTTATTATATTTTATTTACTTAAAAGTTGCAGGTTCTCACAACTCTGATCATATTCTGAGGAACAGGATGTAAATAGCACTGTGCTGGTGAAAGAGGAGTGTAAAATACCCAGGAAAATTTAGCTGACTGCAGGTCACCAGGTACAAGCAGCAAGATGTGTTCTGCCAATTGGTGTTAGCCTACCACGCCGCGGCTATGAGAGCTGGAGTGTGTAAAAACAGCTATCCACTCATGGGGGGAGGGGTGCTGTACATGCTTGCAGAAAGCAGTCTCTGATACAACTAGATAAGAGTGAAAGCTGAAGATGAATGAAAAAACAGGACTGCAGGATATTTGCAGCTGTTCTCTCACCCCATCACGAGGCCAGTGAGATCTGCCTCCTTTGCTGTTGACTTAAAAGAATGATGGGCATTTATCATCACCGGGGGTAACCGAGATGCTCATAAAACTATACATTATCTAACCAGTGCTTTTCTCAACATCTTCTTAGAGCCAATAAGTGTAACTCAGCAGCTGAAAAGAATTTTGACTGTTTACAAGGCGATCTGGCAATCAGTCACTAGGGGTTTTTTTTCAAATTTTTCTTCATCAGAGTTGATATAAAATGACATTTACTTATGTTAATGGAACTGCAAAAAAAATTTACTTAACTAGCAAATCATTTAAATGACAGAATTTTGATGCAATCATAGAATTGTTCATAATGTGTTCTTCTTGGTGAAAACTTCAATGCAGTTGAAAGCAGTTATAAAATTTGCTGTATTTCATTAATATTTCCATCTTTTTTCTTGTATTGGCATTCACTTGTACCAGTACAATCACTTTATCTATTAGCCTATTTGCCAGATTTAAGTCTGCTGATCTGGAAGGTAATATCTGAAAATCATCCTACCTGGAAGGCAGTAGAAAAGTATTTCACTACACATATGTACAGTGTATGTCTGAGAAAGTGACAGATAAAACTTTAAACATGAAATAATATAAATGTTGTGCAAATAAATTATTTTGGGATGCATAATATCCAAATGCCCAGCAATAAGTGCCTTTAGATGCTGTCATGGGAAAAAAATATTTAATACTGCCTGTATTCACATAATATCCCCAGGAATCAACACACAGGCTTTTTGTTAAAGCTTCTAAAGTAAAGTAAATAATCCACGTGGTGAGCTTTAAATGGTATTTCTTAAAATAGTGCCTGCCTTATTATTTTCTAGGGAGGGGTAAAAAAATAAACTTGGAACATCATTAGCATGTCATCAGGTATCAGGGCTGCTGCAACTACCAAATATTTTCCCTCCATCTAACTGCTTATCTTGGTTTGGGTTGTGGGTTATTAAGTATTTTGGTGTTCATTTTTTTCCATCAGAATGCTTGTTCTAGATCAGTGTTTCCCAACCCGGTCCCTGGGAACCCCCAGACTGTCCACAATTTTGCCTTACCGGGAGCTGAGAAGGAGCAAAAATGTGGATTGTCTGGCAGGCATCTGGGAGGGAGTAAAAACAAGGACTGCCATGGGGGGGTTCATTGAGGACAGGGCTGGTAAACACTGTTCCTGATTATATTCTGATAGATCATGGTGAAAATAACTCAATCATATACTTCTTTAAGCACTTTTTGCTGTCCAGTGAAGTGCAAATTGCTTAATTGTATAGTTTAATGAATGCCATATATTAACTGTTACATTAAACTGTGAATTATACTGTGGGTTTTGTCCTTGATTACAGAAAAGGGGTGCTGTGTTACTCAGCAGGTCTGCGATCTGTGCTATGCCTGAAAGTCTGTGGGTACAAGTTCCATGACCAGCAAAGTAACGGCATCACTGCTGAGGTCATGAGCAAAGCTGACCCTGTTCTCTGATCAGTACTTGTATGTTGCCTTGGACAAATCTTCAAGAAAAAAAATGGCATGCTTCTAAAAAAAAGAACATAAGTATGCCTCATGATCATTGCACAAAGGATTTTGTTTCAATGCTCTTTTTGTTTCAATGCTCTTTCATGCATATCATGCTGTAGTGCCAACCCCCGTTTGTTAATTCCATTTTTCCATTTTAGGCGAGCGCAGCAGCTTATCCATTGACTCGCAGTACTTCTGCATTTTGCCCTTTAAATGAACAGTGAATGTCTGTGCTTTCTGAAAAACAAGACATGTGTCTTTAGTATTTGTCCCTTGACAATTATTATTCCCGGTAAGAATATCAGAAACTGACAGGCCTTATTATTTCGATACTCATTGCGCAGTATATTAACATATTCCTTCCATCTATAAAACTCAGCTTATGTTTAAAAACCGATACATTTTATAAAGAATGACAATGCCGTAACCTTTCCAACATGTGATTTATGAATAATAAAGAATTTAACATTCTGAACCTTCTTGTCAAATGACTGTGAATACCAGAAAAAAATCAATCAAAATTTTATTTCTTTTGCACATATACATCTAAAATTTTTGAAACTACACATTTTTATTATACAAAAACTTTAGATTTGTTCCAATCCTCCAATCCACAAGTTCATGAAACAAATACAGGATCCCACTGCAGTCAGCAAAATAACTACTGATATCAGAAAAGCCCAAAGATTCATGTTCCTAATTATTCGTTCTTCATTCACAGAACTTTATCAATCGCAAAAAAGTCTTCAGTGCATTGACTTTAATGCACATTGACTTTAAACATTATACTAGATAGTCATTATCATTCTGCAAATGCCCTGCTTTGATAGAGTCTGTCACCCAGGATTCTCTCACAATTTTAAATTTTTTGGCAAAAATGCGCCGGAGCATTTTTAGCTGCTGGACTCGAGTGTCCTCTGCAACAATGACATGAGAGACCCCTTCTGCAAGCTCCGATACCACGGTTCCTCCATGGAAGCAAAGCTCCAGTGACCGCGTGTCCAAGCACGTCCCTCGTATTAGGCTCTTGGTGTCCCCGATGTCAGCACAGCGGTCGAAATAGACTGCAAAAGGCCTGAACATGCTGGTGGGCAAGTCATCAAAGACGTACCTCGCCTCCACGTTTGAAATGGACAGCAGTTCTGGCCCTGAGGTCTTTACTCTGGAGAAAACTTCTCTTAGCTGCTGTACATCAGTGTCAACATAATAGCTATCACCAAACTGGTCATACTCCTTGGAAAAATGTTCCTGCGTGGATGGAGACATATGAATCATGTGACGGGGCTGCCATGGTACCAGACGCTTTTTCTCCAGACATTCCAGCAGCCAGGATGCCCACACAATGTCGTGCTGATTAGCCGAAATCAGGTTCTTCACCCTCATGTTTTCGACAGCTGCAATGACACAGTAAGTGTCCTTGCCGGGATTCTGTACTATGATTCCACCACATTTCGCCACTCCTTTCTCCAGCTCAGCCTTGGGATGCTCTTCACTCCCGTTCATGATGCAGAACTCCACGTCTTCAAACATATCGAATTCTTTGGTCACGCTGGACAGGTCTTGGGATTTGTAGTGGTCAACAATGCCAATGGCTTTCTTGGGTTTTGCCACAAACTTCCGCTTCTTCTTATCGGGCTCATCTTCATTGATATACAGGTGTCTTGATGCCAGCTTCCCAGAGGACTTGCTCTGCAACTGATCAAGGTCATCTAGCGTCATGCATTGGTGCCATTCCTTATCTTCCCTGATTCTCTCTATCCTGGGGAAACGCAGAGTGCAGTTTGTTTTATACATATCACTATACACTATTTCAGCTGCCTTGACCTGAATAATCACTGAGTTGCAAGGTTCAATGTAAACTTCTGGTTTCTCGGTGCCACACAGTATGGATGCTGGAGGATTATTCTTGCGAAAGACCTTCCAGTGCTTAGCAAGCTTTAGGCCCAGGTCATACAGTTCCTTCATAGTGTAACCTGAGCCTATGCGGCACAATGAATGAAACACCGTTGGTTTCTCTCCGGGTTTTGGAGGTTCAGCGAGGCCACACAGAAAATGAGAAATCATCCCACCTCGGGAACCTTTTCCCCAGTAACCCCCCAGGATCAACAGGTCAAGCTCGTCCATCAAACCATCCATGTATTCTGGTTTGATCTTGAGCCACCCCTCTCCTCGCTTGTCTGGCTTGTATGTAGACATGGGATCCTTTATCACGATCCCTTCCTCACGATTGTCAATGGCTTCATTTAAGGAATTTACCACCTCCTGCATGGTTTTAGCTTCAATTTTAGGCACTAAATGAATTCGCCCCTTAAGTGGGGTGAAGACGGTCTTCAGAATATCACAACGTTTCCTCAGTGTCTCATGTCCAAATTTTTGATCATTAACTAGAAGAACATCAAAGACACAGAAACAGGTCTGCAATTCAGAATCTTCTACTAACTTTTTGATGTCAAACTTGCTACCTTTTTGCATGAATGTGTCAGTGGTGGGGTTGTATGCCATCATCTCCCCATCCAAGATGCATCTATTAACATGGAACTTGAAGACATTGTGAATGAAGGGGGTCAAAGTTCCCTCTAATGGTGATGTCCCAAACTGCTGAGTATATTCAAAAGAATTGCGGGTGAAGTATTTGTACACATCCCCATCTTTGTGCATCTGGATGCGTTCTCCATCTAACTTTGTCTGAATGTAGAAAGTTTGATTGTTCATCTGTTTCTCTATTTGCTTGATGTTGGCAACAGCTGCCAGCATGGGCTTGAAAGCTGAGAACAATTCGATGGATACGTCGCTGAGAGATACAGTAGGATCATGAAGCTTCTGGCACACTTTGGAAAGGTCTGTAGTGACATTGTACAGCTCTGTTGCATCTGGGTGAAAGACCTGGAGTACAGTATCCTTACTTATGCCCAGTTTCATGTCTTTCACAATCATCCGAATGAGCCACTTCTGCTCCAGGGCTGAGGTCTGTGTTAACAAATGTAATAAGTTCTTCTTGACAAGATCCTTCTTTTTAGCGGCATTGTTGATAGCCACTGAGTCCAAGAAGTCATTTACCTCCCTAATAGTCAGCTTTCCCTTACTCATGCATCGTTTCTTCAAGACAAAATAAGCCATGATGGCAAAATCCCCTGCATCTCCCTTAGAGGTCGTAGGAGCTCTGTAGTTCAGAAGTTTGTTCGCTTCTGGTCCATTTTTTGGTAGCCCCAACACCTCAATAAACAATTTGGCAAGCATGCTCTCCTTGATACCATAGGCCATCCGTTCTCGCTCAAACTGGGGAACAAGAAGACGCATGGCTGGGTAAAAAGAATCAGTGGTTCTGGGATTATCCTTGTGGAGGGCAGCATGGAATTTCCTCCAGGAATCAATAAAATCTGACAGACACTTGGCCTTATCGGGTCGAGACTTAGCTTTCTGTATTTTTTCTAATGTCAAACACAGATGTAGAAATGGAACTTGGGAAGCTACAGAACTCTGAGAGGTGTCAGCACTGCTTGGTTCTTCTTCCATTATAGTATGCAAGACCCTGAGGGGGGGGAAACCATGTAGGGAATGTTACAAATTCAAAATAACAATCATGGTAACAAGACAATTAATAAAACTGTTCTATATTCCAGGAGTCTAAAAGAATAAGGAGTTTCCTTTTATTTCTAATATGCTTATTCTCAAATCAAGAAAAAGATAAACAATGGGAAATATTCGTGGAAAATGTACAGTAATTTAATAAAAATGACAAACTAGATATTTGTCACTCATGTAACAATCTGAAAATACTTTAACTTAAAAAGCGCTCCAATTACGCCATCTATTTGTGGAAAATGGATTTACCGATCTTCAAACCAGTCAATTCAATAGGGAATTTTGCGGTAATCCCACAAGCAATTAAATTGCAAACAATGCTATTCATTTTATGTACGATAGGCGGAAAATATGTTCTTGTTGCCTTTTCCTTCTTTATATTGTTTGTTTGCTTCGTTCCTTTTGTGTTTGTCAATAATGTAGGTTGAACTTTCGGTCTGTGACAATGTGCTGTATTGATATCCGAGTCAAAAACCACGATAACTTAAAGTACGAAATTAAACGTCAGGTGGTAAAGAACAGATTTATGTGTGGGCATACATATCAAAAGACGACAGTGAAACTAAATTTATTATCTACCATGGAAGAAGTGTGCCACTCGGAAAATAAGACAAATTGGCTATCGTGCCCAAATATTTACAGTGCCTAGCACCGTAACTGTTTAAAATTTCATATGGAAAGCATCACTTGCCCTCTACAATTAATCTATTATTGCTTAAACTAAGAGAGTAAAACATTACATACACACAAAAGAGGCGCCGTGAACAGTATTCAGTTTCAATTAGAATATATAACAACAAACAATTGCATACGTCAAGAGGGGATGCAGGAAGTGTGAAAGGTTATAGTAAAATATAGTATAGTAATAAAACATAAACAATAGAAACAATACAATGTAATTCCACAACATCATACGTCAGAAAGTGCAGTGGATTAATTACAAGCCCGGACTTGCTCTGGTGACAAATTCATGCATCTACCAATGTATCAAAACTGAAAAGAACTGTATGTTGAAGGGCAGTCAAAAAAGCTTAACGTAGAAAAAAAGGTTCAAGTTGTGATCTTAAACCAAAATTCCCTCACATTTCGTTGGTACATTTACCTTTAATAAATATGTTAAACTATTATACAAAGACAACATGATTCAATTCAAGTAAACCCAAGTTAAGCATTTTCCTCTCCATAGAAACCTGGTACTGTACAAGGATATGGCTGAACGTGTTTTAAAGTTTCCAAACAGCTTTATCACGTTAAGCGTTTTAGACCATTGCCATAATGCAGTTTGCTAATTTCTTAACTGTTAAAATGAACTTCACTGTAAAATACAACGTAGATTCATATAAAATTCATAAATAAATGACGGAGCTTACCGAATGTGTTACAAAACATGCAAAATGTAGTTACACAACCAGCATTAAAAGACAGCAAATACCAATACAAGCAAGTAGAAATGGTGAGAGGGAAGAAAAAGAATGGAACAACACATTCACTTCCGCGTAGCATTGCCGGAAATTCAGCCCAATAAGTGGTAAACGTACACTAGCCCAACGGAATCGTTGAGTAAACATTTTCCTTTAAATGTTACATTACGACCGAATGTCATATCCTTAAGTACTTTATTTGTCAACGATGTAATTGTTACTACAAGTTATGCATATATATGTATATTAATTTTAATTTATACATATATATGTGGGTTTGTTCTACCCGGACTTTCTTGACGGTAACACCACCGGCTCAAGATCTACGGCTTGAAATGGAGTGAACTGGGTGCGAACTGGATAGACATGGTTTGCTTGCCATAGGTAGTGGTTGTCTTTCATTTCTTTTTTCCATCGTATAGACTCATTCTTCAAAAGGATGAGAGAAAAGTAAGTACGCCCTATTCGGCGATACACTTAGTGAAAATGTTGGTAACCCAGTACTGGAATTAAGTAATTACTGTCGTTCAAGCCTGGTAGCTAACGTCCGCTGATCTTACCGAAGAGGCGCACATCCCGCATTCCCGTCTGCCACCAGGAAGGGTTTAGCATCTCGGGGTAGCTAGTTAGCTACGTGACTTGATTTGGCACTGGAAAATACATCCTCGCTTGGTGTTAACGGAGTTATATCACTACCTAAGTAGCAGTGTTGCTAAATAGTCTTCATAGTATGGCTCGAAGTGGGTGCATAGCTCCTGTACCAGTCTGTACCTGGTACACCTGGGATGTATAAATAGTCAGGTGATTCTTGGTGTTTTATTATAGGGCTATTTTAAATGATGTTTGTTTTTTTAAAAGTCTGACTTCAATTAATAATGATAGCTAACGTTTCGGTAACATGTTAGCATACTGAATCGTGAATAAGGTTCTGGTTCTTTGCAAGGAACGTCATGTTATGCTATTAACGAGAGTAACGTATAGCTTTAAAATGGTGGCTAATATATATATTACTACGCTCAGTAATCCTATACTGTCGTGTCATTTAGGTTCAAAATGCCGGCGAGCCCCAGAGATCTGCTGAAAGTCCACTAGGTGTTATCTGAGACCCACTGACACCGACACGGTTTCTGTGTTGACGCAAGCTCTCTGACCTTTTCTGGTTTAAAGGTGCCGTCCGGCCTCCTGTTACGCTCTAGTGGATCGGGTTTGCTAGCTACGGGCACCTGCAATTTTTGTGCCACTACATTTGGGGACATTTTTATGTTTTTGTTGGAATTTCCCTCGATCCCAACGAATGAAGTCCCAGTCAGTGTTAATCTGAATATTGCGTCCGTAAACGAAGCCGTACCCATCATTTCCGTCCATTAAATGCAGCAGTGGCCAAGTGAGCAGAATTATGTGTAACATACCGTCTCCCGTCTGCAGGTGGTAGCATTGCTCTATCGTTACAGGCCTGGTGCTAAACGTTAAAAAGCCATTTGTGACTTCACGGCTTTCTAGATGAGAGGTTATTTGATAATGTGGCAGGGCCTGGAGCTTGTAGTGGTTCCCGACCACAGAGACCAGAATAAGCTACCACAGGAAATAAACAGTTTTCTTTAAGAAGTTGGTTGTTTCTAAGGCCTTTACCATACAAACCAGCACGCTTGCAAGGGTTGTCCAGATTGCCTTCTCTGCTCTGGGGTAAGTCCATTGGACCCCTCATCTTTAGCTCTGTGGTTTTGTTGTGGTAGAACGAGCCATTTGGCATCATAAAAACTGCAGTTCTTTAGTGAATATCCAGGTCTGAACTATCTATGGTAATGTATATTTTTAGACTTTTTTTTAGAAGGTACTATAATAGTATTAGGTTGATTTAGTGTTTGCTGTGGCAAATTTTTTATAATTGTAGTTGTACTTTATTTCTGATTAAATTAGCAGCAAGAGTTGGCTGAAACCCATCTGATATTTAGACTGCTTCCTTTATTTACCCTTGTACATTATTAGTTGCTCCAGGGCAGTGTTTCCCAGCCCAGTCCTCAGGGACCCACAGACGGTTCATATTTATGCTCCCTGCCAGACAGTCCACATATTTGCTCTCTCCCAGCTCCCAGTAGGGTAAAAATGTGGTCTCTCTGCAGGTCCCTGAGGACCAGATTGGGAAATACTGCTCTAGGTTATCCTCTAAAAGACAGGTGCATAAGGTATTTCTGAGCTGTAACTGTACCTGTTTTCTTGTTAAAGCCTCCTGGGCTGTCCTGCTCCTCTTGACATTTCTATGTCTGGCATAACTTTATCCATATGACCTTTGACTCTGCTTGTTTGTCCCCCTCCCCCACCCCAATCCTATGCCTCTTGTTGGCATGTGTCTGTCCAGGGTATCCGGTTTGTAAGAAGGGGCTTCTTTTGTTCAGTGCACCTCAATGGAGAAGCCGTGGAGGCTGTGGGGGGTGGTGCAGAGGTGGCTCCTGGCCATGGGCTCCTGGTCCTGGAGCGTGTGTCGGGTCTCTCTCCTGGCTCTCATCCTGACCTTCCATCTGTACGGCGGTTTCCTGTTGCTGGCGCTCATCTTGGTGTCCGTGGCCGGGATCCTCTACAAGTTTCAGGACGTGCTGCTCTACTTCCCCGATCAGCCCTCCTCGTCACGCCTCTACGTCCCCGTGCCTACGGGGGTCCCGCATGAAAACGTCTTCATCAGGACCAGGGATGGCGTGCGTCTCAACCTCATCCTGCTGCGGTACGTGGGCGAGAACCCCAGCCTGGCGCCCACCATCATTTATTTCCATGGCAATGCCGGCAACATTGGACACCGCATTCCCAATGCGCTGCTGATGTTGGTGCACCTGAAGGTGAACGTGGTGTTGTTGGACTATCGGGGCTATGGGAAGAGCGAAGGTGAGCCCAGTGAGGAGGGCCTGTATCTGGATGCGGAGGCCGCCCTCGATCATGTCATGACGAGGCCGGACATCGACAAGACAAAGATCATCCTGTTTGGGCGCTCGCTGGGGGGAGCTGTGGCTGTGCACCTGGCCTCAGGGAATCCCCACCGTGTGGCGGCCATCATAGTGGAGAACACCTTCTTGAGCATCCCTCATATGGCCAGTACCCTCTTCTCCTTCCTCCCCATGAGGTACCTTCCGCTGTGCTGCTATAAGAACAAGTTCCTGTCGTACCGGCAGATCGCACAGTGCCGGGTGCCTTCGCTCTTCATTTCGGGGCTATCTGACCAGCTCATCCCACCGGTCATGATGAAGCAGCTGTATGAATTGTCGCCCTCTCGGACCAAAAGACTGGCTGTCTTCCCAGACGGCACGCACAACGACACGTGGCAGTGCCAGGGCTACTTCGCTGCCCTTGAGCAGTTCATTAAGGACCTCCTGAAGAGTCATGCTCAGGAGGAAACCGTCCAATCTGGGGCCAGTGTGACCATCATTTAAGCCCCTCCGCTGCCCACCTGGTCTTGTTAGGTGAGGGTGAGCGGTGACAGAATGTGCATTTCTTATGTTTTATTATTATTATTATTATTATTATTATTATTATTATTATTATTATTATTCACTTTACATTTGTAAAATTGCATCAGAATTATGGTGACCCAGGTGTGGAAATAAAACGTACCCAGAGACTGTCAGAATTTTATGGATGCATGCTAAACTGCTTTAATTAATTTGGGCCTTAACTCATTTGTACAACCAGAAGAGAGACACATTTCATTCCAGAGCGATTTATACCAAGTCTTCACTATTCTTCTAATTTATGGAGCCATTTCTAGAAGTACAGGTAGTCATCACATGTACAGTAGCAGGCTGTGCTGGTGCTTTTCGGGAACATAGGTGAGGAAACGGTGGAAACGACGCCTTGTTCGGTTGGCTACAGGAAACTCTGTGCGGCTTAGCCCTGCCGCTTTTCACATGAGCGGTCCCCATTTTTAGCTGTGTGGTTGCGTTCTCAGGCTCGAAGTACGGGACCCAATCCGAGGTCGTTGACATGCCTGCTGTGTCAGCACACTGGGGTACATTGCACTGTAACCGTAGTTTTTTTTTTTTTTTTTAAAAGAGCGCAGCAATTGTATTGTAGCCACACATCTAAGAAGGCCGGTAGAGTTCATAGACAAAATATTCCTCTTTTTCTTCACGAATGCTTTGTTTTTCCCCCCAATTGTTTTTTTTTTTTAAAGTCCCTCAACTTCACTTTTTTTTTTTTTTTTTAAATAAACGGAGCGACTGTTTAGATGGAACATCCTGGTGAGCTGATATCTGTACGTCTTCCAGGGATTACATCCGTATGAAATGGAATATCTGAACGTTCCTTAAATAATTTCCAAGCCATTTACACATTACATATGGTTTTATGCAATATGTTCATTGTATCACATTTCAGTTAAATGGATTTTGTCTGTGTGTATGTGTGTCTGCCTTCAGGTTACAGGTGCTCTGCACCCAATGTTCACCCCCCCCCATTATTCTATTACATATATTTAATTGAAGCAAATCATGGTACACTGCAGCCAATCATTATTCCATCATTCAACCATATACTTTAGGCACTAGTGGTTAAGTTCCAAATGGGTTACGGTTAAATTATACCTTCTTGGATCTCATTGCATCCTGAGTGACTGGCTTTACTGGTTTCATTTGTTGACCTGTTTTAACTTTTGGCCTATTTTAGCACTTAGATTACAAATGAAAGTGATGTGATTGAAACATATCAATGAATGCATATCAATTAAGTTTTACGAGTAATAGAATCCTATGTTAATTGCCTGAAAGTTTCTATAGATGTTCATTGCTAGATGTTCATAAAGTTAGCATTTGTGCAGGTGTAATTCAGATATTACTGAAGGCCTTATTGATTTTCTAATACTTAATTTGTTTTTATGATTTAAAAACGAGTCTAACATGAGAATAGGACTGCATACATACCCGCACTCAAAACAATGTGCCATGGTTCATTGAATGTTTATAGAAATCCAATGTGTATTCTTGGTTTTGCTCTTTTGCAGTGCTGAAATGGTTGGATATCGATATTATTTATAAGAAGGCATGCATTGTGGATGGCTTCTCATCCCTTTGTATAACGACATTGAAAGCTCTTTCTTCACACTTATTGTATCAGAGTGTGAGAATTTTAATTTTTTTAGATACAGTCACAGTTTCTATTTTATTTACTGTTACATGCAATAAATTGAAATTAAGGTTCAGCGACTTGTCTAGTGTTTGGCTTCTGTAAGAATTTGTTAAATGTTGGGGAAATTTTTCCAAGTCCTGTGTAAAAGGGTAATTGAACTTGCAGCGAAATAAAGGATAACGTGATTGCGATTAACTGGAATAGCAATGATCTTTTTTCTCTTCGAAATAAAGTGAAAATTGCACATCACTTCTGCTTTTAGAGGAATTTTTCTTGCCATCTCTACTAAGTATTTCTTGACAAAAGGGGACTTCCTTCAACTGCGCATATTGATGCATTGAATAATGAGGCCTTTTACATTTCCTGGAGCTGTCTTTGACCAAAAGAAACTTGCTTACACTTGGGATTTGGGTTGTTTGATTTTTTTTAGACCTTGCATTACAACATGCTAGCCTTCTCTTTTTTTATAATATATTTCGAGACATATGATAGGGTCGTGTTTGTTTTTTTGTTTGGCCCGATAAAAAAAGGCCGAAATGAAGTATTGAATTTGGATCTGTGGCCAGTCTGACAGGAAGCAAACTTTTGTCTAACCGGAATCCACAGCATTTGTACCGCTTCTGTTTTTTTTCTCTCTCTACTCTGTTTCTGTTTCTTTTGTGCTGTACAGTGCAGCCCAACCCTGAAGGCAGCAGGCTCGCGTCTCTCAATGGTTGTCGGTGATCTGGTCATGCTGATTGTCTGAGCCACACCGCGACATGGCGGCAGCTCTCAGGAGCGGCTTGTCCTGTGCTACCCCCGAAGCTCACAATCGGCGTCTCTCCTGGGCTGTGCTAGTCCTGACCCTCGCTGCCGTCACCTCATCGTCCCTCTCTGTCCTCTCGCTGTACCACATCCTCGCCCTGAAGGCCGAGGTGGTCGGCCTCCATGCTGAGCTGAGCCGGAGGAGGGGTGAACAGCAGAGCGTGTCCATACAGCGGCTGACCGGGCGGCCTCAGGAACCTCAGGAGACCCACGCTGGCAAGAAGAAGGTAAGCTGACCACAGGCCTGACCCCAGAACACCACCCCGGGGAATTTGGTTTTCACAACCTACACATTTTCTAACTTAGACCTACCTAGCTGATGTATCTTCTAAAGGAAAGCCTCTTCATATACAGTACTGTGCAAAAGTCTTAGGCAGTCAAAGGCAAAGTTATTTAAATGATATTCATGTTGGCGTAAAACTATGATATTAGCCAAAGTGTGTCAGCTATTTCAAAACCTCTCCTAAAGTCACCCTGGTATTTGGAGTAGCTTTCTAATAAATCATGTATTTTTTTGACTTAACCACCACCCCACCTTCTTTAGGTAATCAATACCTCACTGAGGTATTTAACTAATTACATGAATTAATTAAATGAGCTGTTTATGAAATTTAATGAATACATAGCATGAATGAGGTGCCCCTGAGGAGAGGTTTGGGAACTGAATTCATCCAGGCTTCCACCTAGATATCAGTAACTTTTTGGAAAAGACAAGAAGTTCTTGTTTATAGTTTTGTGTTACTGATGAATTGCATATATTCTAATGTTAAATTGTGTTTTTGACCAAAAACACACTACCCACATAAATAGCCATAAACATTTTCTTTGCCTAAGACTTTTGCACCATGTATATTACATTACAAACCACTATAGTTTCAAATGCTGAAGGAGATGAATGAATGAATGATGAATGCCTTTTATTGTCACTATACACATGTATAATGAGATTAAGAGCAACACCTTCAGTGCAAACATGTACACACGACAAACAATAAAAAAGTAGTGCAAAAGTTTTGTACCGCAATAAACATTTGGAATAAATAACTGGATAGGGTTTTAAACATATGAATATCCAATTTGATATGCAGTGTATTACATGGTAATAATGATCATGTGATATTGTATTGCAGAGTTATCAATACCATTTAGGTAATGGATATTGCACAGTTGATAGAAGGAAGTCCAGGGGTTGGGGGTTAGACTGTGTAGTCTACTGTCCAGTCAGTGCGTGTGTACGTTTAGGGTGGCTATAACCAATCCCATTTCTGTCTGTGGCCTAGACCATCTGTTTAATCTTTTTCAGACTCTGGATCCCACAAATAGTAAACTGAACTCCAAACCCAGTGCAAATATTCTCCCATCTCAGCCAGTTGTGCACAACATAAAGAAGAGGTCTTCTGAAAAAGGCAGGTATTCTTTTTATTTGTCTAGGTCTTACTTATGCTCTAGGCCATGTGTGCAATATGCTATAAACAGCAGTTGTACTTATGACAAAAGGTTCGTCTCCATTCAGTTTACTTCACGTAACATAGGTGTGGTATGTTACTCATGCTAAACAGTAGTGTGTAGGTGAGATTGTTCCAAGCCAAACCCAGCTTTATCAGAATCAACTTTAATTTGCCGTGTACAACCTGACTAAGAGGAATTTGTTTTGATGTAATTGGTCATGTTAAAGCAGTGTTCCTCAACCCAGTCCTTGGGGGACCCCCCCGACAGTCCATGTCTTTGCTCCCTCCCAGCTCCCTGGAAGGGAGCAAAAATGTGGTCTGTCTGGCTGGCAGCTGGGAGAGAGCAAAAACATGAATTGGAGGGGGTCCCCAAGGACCAGGTTCAGAAACACTGCATTAAAGTAAAGTAAATCATAAATTTTCTGTGGCTAAATATGCATGCTCTCCTCATGCCTGTTTTAGTTTGCTGTAGACATTATAAGATTTTCTGCCAAACATCAAAAAAAATGCAGGTGAATCTAGAATTCAAAACAGATCTACCAAAAAAGCAGTTTCTTATTAAAAAGCCAATTATGGCATATGTTCTATGATGTGCAAGTAATATGCTGCTCTGTGTATCTTTTGCCTGCTACTGAGCATTTGCATTTTAGTGTTGCAGCCCTGTTTGCAGATGATGGCCAACAGCAATAGAGGGCCCACCCTGCAAGGTAGGAACCGCCCTTTATCCAGAGGGCCATTTAGGCTAATTACCGCCCCGAGTGAGGGCATTCCTCATTATGTGAATCGGATTAAAGTTAATCAAAATGTTAATTAGTCAGAAAAGGTGGAATACGCACTTAAGGGGGCGTACCTTAGTGTTAATGGTAGGGAGAAGGCTTGTTTTTAAGGCTGTGTGTAACTGAAAATCCAAATTTGAAAGATGTGCTTAAAATTAAAAAATGCAAAGTCAATTATTAACAAGAACCGTGAAAATGACATTGTAAATTATGTGTTAAATAAACAAATGTATTTTGCAGAAATAACATTTTTAGTAAGTGGTATTGATTATATGTCATGTCATGTTTAAGTGGAAATTAGCGGGAGAACATTTTAAAACAAATTTGAGGAAACACTTCTTTACACAGCGTGTAGTTAGAGTAT
>JAODJU010000035.1:11762357-11776497 GCA_026776725.1 Gnathonemus echidnorhynchus | reverse complement strand
TCGGTTTGTAATGCGTACCGAACCGAAAGCCTCGTACCGAACGGTTCAATACGAATACGCGTATCGTTACACCTCTAGTAGCTGGTGATCACCGCAGATGCAGGGATATCTATGAACATGGTGATTTTGACTATAATGCTTTGAGTCCTGAGTCTGGGAAGAGTTAAAGAGCACCGTGGATTCGTACAAGAAGTCTGTGAAGCAGGGGTGTCAAACTGCAGTCCTGGGGGGCTGGAGCCTCGTGTAGCTTAGTTCTTTCCCTGTTCCACCACAAATCAATCAAGAGCTATGTGGTAATTAGCACAAGGAGTTGAATCTGGTGTGTTAAATGAGGGGAAACCCAAAAATGTGCAGGACTCCAGCCCCCCAGGAGTGGAGTCTGACACCCGTGTCATAAAGCATCAGAGTGCTTTTTTTTCTTTTAACTTGTCTCTGAAATGGGCTTCTTAAAAGCTGGGCCCCTTGTGGTCTTTTATCTCTCTAGCAAGGCAGCTGTGTGGTTTACTGACCTAGTGTCCCTACCAACAGGGCCAGCTCTATTTTTTCAAAGCAAAGCATAACTTGGGAAGCCCCCCCACTAAGAAAACTGATGATCACTTCACTTCCTCCACAAGGTAGGTAATTCGCAGGTTCTAGGCAACTGTCTGCTCAGCCTGCAGTATAGTTGGAGCTGGTCCTGCCTGCCACATAGTTTGGTTGCTGCAATGAAATACAAATGAATAACATTCTGGTGGTTGGCAATTTATAAGAGGCTGATGCACATATATCCCAAGGTCAGGGTTTTGACAGTGATCAAGTCTTACTAAAAGTACCAGTGTCTTTTCTGTGTTAATTAGAGCAAGTATGGAGGTGCAGCTAGCAGACCCACCATTGTGGTAGTGCTGGTTTGTGGGAGGGGTACATTTTTACATGTGTAATGAATGATATCTCTCTGCCTGCATAGACAAAGGAGGAAGATGATTAGCCAGAGGAACTTCCTCAATCATGCTGCTTTTTTAGCGACATTCTTACAGTCAAAGGAAGGGCGTTTTTCTGGAAATTGCTTGGCGTTGTGACAAAGGTTTGCCAGACCCTGCTGAGGCAGTTTGTGAGGTTCTGTGTGGGCTGTGGAGTGTGTGTGTGGGGTGGTGGGCTAATGGGAAAACGAGTGGTGCTCTGAACTGACAGATCCTCACTATGTTACTGGGTTGCCATGGGGATAGAAAGTAGATGAATGAATGACATCATGGAGATTGCGAGGTGGGAGAGTGTGAAACGGCAGCTATGGAGGAAAAACCCCGAGATTCCCCATCTGTCCCCCCCCCACTCCCCACTCCTGACTCCAACCTCACACATATCTCACTCTTCACAGGATTTCACATGAGGTAGGGCTCTCTTTATTGATTTTTATGGTATTGGATAACCGTAAGTAATTCCAAATTTAACTGCGGTGCTTTTACCAAAATGAGTGATGCCTTTTGGGATTTTGTGAGTTGTGACATCTATTGCCCCTCTTTGAGGGGGGGGTGCAGGGGAGGGATTATGTGTGTACTGCAGCTACTGTAGTAAAACCAAATCAAAGCAGAGAGACCTTTAGTCCAATCTAAATTTGTCATGGCACTTAAATGGCATTTCAGGGAAAAAAATAACTTGTGAAATCAGAATCAATGTGTTATAGAAATGACAACAGATTTTAAACGTGTTAATCAGAGAATCAGAAAATGTCAGGTGTAATATCTGCAGGTCAGTCTTTGAATTGTATATCTTGTAGATAGGGTTTCTCTTCAGTTGGCATCAAAGATGGCACATTGATGTCTCCTTACTGTCTCTAGGACAGCAGAGCTTCACTAAATACTGCACACTCTTTACCTGTTAACCCCAGAGTATTTGAGAGAGGCATATAGAGTGCATATAAAATAGGAAACAAATTACCGTGCCCAGGACTGGTACTGGTGCACTTTACTATCTTTCAGTCAGTGGCCAATCCAGGAAAGTCCATGAAAGGTGAGGAGCAGCCTAGCCTGTGGGAATATGGCAAAAGCTTTTAGCATATTCAAGCACCAGTCAACTGCAGCTGGAAAGTTTAATTTGACATCCTTCCCTACATAACTGCCACAAAGAAATTAGCGAGCAACAGCTAATGGTGTACAGTATTGAGGTGGGCTTTGGCACAGCTGAGATGATGGTGGTGTGCTATTGAACATACAGGTGCAGCACAATAGATTAGATTAGATTAGATTAGATTAGACAAAACATTATTTTTATTGTACTGAATGTGGGTACAGAGCTAATGAAATGCAGTTAGCATCTATCCAGGTGCAAATAAAATATATACAAATACAATACATTATGAATAAATTGGTAAATATTTACATTAACTGTACTTTCATAATGCATTCATAGAACATTCATAAGTAGCATGTAAGTGTACCTTAACACCCTAACATACCTTAACAGCTTTAATATACATTAAAAACAAACGTTACAATTATGCTTTTTGTCATTATCATAAAATGTTTGCTAATGTATATCAAAATTGTTAACAAAAATGCTCTGTGAAAAAAATGCATGAGGTTGTCTGTAGCATAAGGTGCAGACAGCAAGTACAGGAAGATTTGCTCTGGGTAACAATACTAAACTTCCTATTAATCTTACTTTATGTAATTTTTTGGAATGTTGTATTGAAAAATAAACTGGAAGCCTGAAGTGTGATTTTGTCTGGGGGGATAAAAAACTGGCGAGCCTGAAATTGTATAATTAAGTATTAATATTTCAACACTGGTGGGTTTTTTTTTAATTCACACAGCCTGCAAATAATAGCTAGACTGTGCAAGAACTTAACTGCATTTCTGGTTTGAATTTTTGCTATAAAGCGCACAAAATATACCATCGCCTGCTTTATATGATGTGGGAAAAAAGTGATGAATTGCAACAATTTGTGCCCCTTAACTGAGCATTCTATTAAAACAGAGAAATGTTCGGAAAGAAAATATATTAACCCAGAATCTATTCAGTAGCACTTTGAATTTAAAGCAGATCTCATACTGAGCCAATCGCTTCCTATTTCCCCAAGAGGCAGGCAGTCATGGCTGAATGGTATAACTGTACTCCAAATTGTGGTTCTAAATATAGACATATACAGTACTGTGCAAAAGTCTCAAGCGACCAAAGACAATTATTTTAAAGCCATATATATGGGTAGTAAGTGTATATTTGCACAGAAAAAAAACATTTAACATTAAAATATATAACATGCTAATAAACAATAATTAAATAAACGGCCACATAGATTTCTTCTATTCTGAAAACATCTATTCTGATATCTGGCTGGACGGCTAGAAGATCACTGATGTGATTCCCCAAGCTCTCCTCAGGGGCACCAGTCATTCTGTGTATTTACTAAATTTCACCACCAGCTAACTTAAATTATTAAGTTAAATAACCTTAATGACATATTGATTAGCCAAACATGGCATGCCAGTAGTCAAATTCAACAAATATATGAGCAAACTGGTAACCAAAAAATGCTATGGTGGCTTGAGGAGAGGCTTTGAAGTGGTAAGCTGACATACTCTGACAAAATAACCAGCAGAAACATAACTGAAATGCAGTTTCACTCTTCTTTTCTGTCCTCTCAGTTTTCATAATAATTGCCCTCCACAGTTCTGGAGTTGTTTGTCTTATTTGAAATGTAGGTCTGGTCCACTCTCACACCAGCAATTAAGCTTTGACATAACCATGGCACATGTCTGCTCTGATTAATTTCAAATTCTGTTTAAGGCCTGGCTTGGCTCGCTAATACTCTCTCCAGATCGTTATCACCCTTTATTAGTCTACAATGCTCCCCCACTCCGCCCCTTTGTCTGCCAGGGCCCTGAGATGATTGGTCATCCTTTGCAAAGCTATAAAAAGAGCTAAACTTGGGCTATGGAAGTTCTAGATTATTATGTTGCATGATGTGGAGAAATTTCACTGAGAATCGTGGGGAAGGTAAATCTGAGGGTTCTACCCAGGCCAGCCGACATATTTCTGTTGATTTCTCTTGTCTAGAGTTCAGGGGTGCCCATTTTGTGGTTTTACTGCAGCAAAGCATAGCTGCTTCTGCAGACGTCAAAGTGCGGGCTGTGGCAAAATGAATGAGCCTATTTTCGACGAGTCTCTCCCCCCATGTGCCACGGTAGTTAATGAGCTAAATGAATCACATACCCTTCAGCTGTATCCGAGGACTGCCATTCTTTCATTTGAAAATGCAGATGGCCAGAGAGCTGCCGGGGGCTGCACGCCTGGACAGAAAGTATCGGTTTAGAGCTTCCGCAGAGGAAGCCCAAGGAGAGAGGCAAGAAGCTATTTGGAGATAAGGAGCCTTCCGTCCTTTTTTAAAATTCATCTGAGGGGTGCTGGTGGTTTTAGGCGAACGGCCCGTGAAATCCGTTCTTATGTGTCTGCATAAAGGCACTCAGAAAGGCTCGGGGCATTTCAGGCAGGGTGGGTTTGCCAGAAGGATCAATTTGATGGACGCAGGCATAAGGATCTGCGCCACTCTCTGCGGGACGTGCGTTTCTCTTGACCTCCTTTCTGAGACGAATGCTCTGTCCTTCCTTGTGACTTCAGGACATTCATGGAGTCCACACCATGTAAGGCACTGAAGGTGTCTCCATATCAGCCACATCTCTACTTCTGTAACGTGATGTAAACCTAATAGAGACGACTGAATGTCCGCAGGAGTATCCTGATAATGAGGAAGAGAGCTTAAGCAATCAGCCTTCTGATTTAACATTGAAATTACAAAGGCATTCTACCCTCTGTGTGCATACTGGGTTTGGATTAATGTTCCAGCAGACAACCATGGCCCTATCTTTTAATTAAACTCTAGATGAGCAGTACCCGCAGTATATGCTATTAAGCATCATTCTGTGACATTTATTGTTGTCACTAGTTCCTTCCTTATGACTGACTGGAAATCCAATTTTCCTTGCTATGTGCTATGCTTCCTTGAATAGACTTCAGCCTCACTGCTACCCTGTACTGGAAAGCGGTTATGGATGGATGGATGGATGGACAGATGGTTGAATGGATGGACATAAAAATGGGGAAGTACTAAAACCAACTGTTTTTACATCAAATCTACCCAATTCAATATGGGATTATGGAATATTGAGCTTTAACAAATGGCATGAGGATGCAATAAAAAAATCGCCTGAAATTCAAGGAACATTTATAGAAGAACCTGTCATGTAATGTGGTGACAAAGATAATATGATAAGGCAAATACTCAACAGGAATCCCCCCCCCCCCAAACAACCACCACTACAGTTAGCAAATTATTCACTTAGCGCACCCCAACCAACTTAGAAAATTTCATTGCGGGCATTTGGCTTTGTGTTACTAATTTGTACTGAATTTGGCCCTCTGAGAAAAATAACTAGAGAACCACCCTGTGATTAAGTTTCCTATACATGTTTCCTATATATGTTTTCTGTCACAGGAACACGCAGTAATCTTCCCACCTTTGGAGTATTCACATGTACACATATAGTATATGTGTCAAGAACACCTTTATGGACACTCCTTGTGGTAGGAGAAAAGCCTGTGCTCTGTGCTGTTCATGCTATGGTAAATTCATCACATACTGTCACAGAAACAGCAATTCTACATGCATTGACGCTTCACAAATGCATTTACGAGACTGGCTATACTAAAATGTAACATTTTGAAACACTGCAACAAGAACAACTTTATTTTAGAGCCATTCATATTGCCATACTCCATGGACACAGATAATTCCAGCTATTTTTCACATTTGCACTGATACATGCATCTAGACATATTTTACTTATGCTGACCTTCACTTAGATGTGCTTCCCTCATGGGTTGCTAAGTAGAAGTTCATTTAGATGTGTTTCCCTCATGGTTCAGAAGCAGACATTTATATTTATATGTTTTCCTTGTGGTTCAGAAGTGAAGCTTTGTTTTTCATGCTTTAGAAGCAGACCCTTGATGCTAGACCTAATACTGACAGAAGTTGTAAAGTTCCCAGTTTGTGCCTTTGCATTATTCATTTGTAGCTGAAGCTCCTTTTCATTTGAGTACCCAGGGCTTCTTCTGGATCATTCCAAGGCCCTCTTGCTACAGCAATCTGACATCCTCCTCCGGATTCAAGCCCACTTGATAAACTAGGTTAAGGAAATTCCTATAAATGAAAAAAAAAAGTTTTGGCAAACATGTATAGAAGCAGCAGCTGGCCTCAAGAAAGATGAGAAACATTAAGGCCTTAATTAACATTGGATTGAATACAGTTTCCTTGCATTATCAACCACGTAATTATTCGAATATGGCTTTAATTAGATCTGTAGACTAAAATAAACACAACATGAGGTGGGATTTATTCCATACCTAAATAAACACATGGGTTACATGTATAAGTTTATATCACCCCATGAGTCTGAACAGGAAATCACTTAAAGATTAATTGTTGGGTGTTTAAATCTTCCGCTGTACTATATAGAGACTTTTTTGTCACCCCAGGAGTTAATCAGGCTTTGCCAGATAATGTACTGATTTGTCTGTATATACCATTTTTTTCAAGAACTCAGAGCAAATCCACCCCCTTACCACCAAAGAGTTGTTTGACCATTTCAGTGACTTCAAGCCTAGTGATAGGTAAGTCCTCCTTTGGGTCTTCCAGCTCTACATCCTCCAAGAAAGATGTATCAGTGGGGTCCAGGAGGTCCTCAAAATACTCCTTCCACTGCTTGACTATATCCCCATTTTAGGTTGCCATATTCTTGCTGAAAACAGCATGGATAAAGCCCTACTTCTTCCTCCTGAGTCACCTGACAGTTTGCCAAAATCTCTTCGAGGCTGACAGAAAGTTATTTTCCATGGCCTAACCAAACTCCTTCCATACCAGAGTTTTCATATTACACATACCCCCAACTGCCTAATTAATTAATGGTGATATGCATGATTTGAACAAGAAACCCATTTTCTGCATTGTGTTAAATTTGGCATTGAAATATTAATATCTCTCTGATATTGCTGGAAACTGTGCCAAATGTGGAGCTATATTTAAAGAGATACCTTTAGGGGATGGAAATATGCATAATGCCTGTGATATCATAACTCTACCTCCACTTTTGTTTCATTAGTCAGTGTTGTGATACACTTCCAAACTCTCTCTGCTGTTTATTATGAACCTACATTGCATTCATTGGGGCAGTTTCTGTTCAGTCTCCCCAATGTGCCTTTCCAAGGACCCAAACAGCCAATACCAAAATGCTGTTACCTCCTCTGTGTGCATGTGCATGCATTTACAGTGCACAGCCACTTATCAGACCTCCTGTTGCCTGATTTTTCTCTTACTGAGTGGACTGGAGGACCTCTTAGTGCTTTCCTCAACACTTTACAGAGGTAAACTCCCTCAGCTTCATTAATCCCTTACCATGCAACCTTCAAAGAGCCTTTAACTGTTTTCTGAATTCCTGCTGACCTGTTCCTCACACTTTGTGACCATGATGAAAGTGGAGCTTTCTTCTTAATGGTATGCACCCTGCGTGTGAGGCCTGTCATCAGTACAGTAGTCATAAGGGCACTCTCGACAGCAGTAATTGCCAAAAGTCACAGTGGGAGGTGTGTCTCTTAGTCCTGCATGGCTTTCCTTTGTCCAGATAAAATTCCATCGACACAGTCACTGCACAGGAAAAGGTGCTATTTTTGATATCAGAAGCTAGTTGTGACAAGATCATATTTAATATGATCATTAAGCTTTAGTTTTCATTAACTTAATACATCCAAGAGGCAACAGTCATTGATTTTGCTGGTCGGATTTCTGTCTTTTATGAGAGAAAAGAAGTTTAAACCTGTGACCTAATTAAACATGAAGTATCTGGATCGTTCCACCTATCTTCTCGATCTTTATGCTATTTTTTATATCTTCTGATGTGAGTGGGAGTTGAAGCAGCTTTGGGGGAGGGGATGAGATGGGGGACGATGAAACTCACGAAGAAAATGCGTAATAAAAGAAAAATTATAAAATACGTAGAAGCTCAGCAGTCACATATGCACATACCACACTAAAGATAAGTGTACCAAAGCTCCAGTATAAACCCACCCTGAAACGTACTTCGCCGCGACACGCGGGAGGATGGAGGCATCGCGCTCCGCCATCAACCTGCTAGCCTTTAAAAGGGAAATTCCCTGCGCATAAAGCTGCCAGGAGACCCGTTTCCGGAGACAGGTCAGTAATACACGCAGCACAGCAACTTACCTTTATTTTTGATGCGGAGAGGCACAGATTAGACGCGCAGCTTCCGCGGTGGCGGGGGGGTGAGGGGGATTAGCGAGGTGCCAATCGCGCGCGCCACAATAGCACGTGCAGAAGGCATGGTTGGAGATGCGGGCGGTGCGCACCCAGCAGGCTGTGCAACCAGGAGAGTGGGCTGCGAGAGCTGGGGAGGGTTACCGCTGCTGCCGCCGCCGCTAATGCTGCTACAACTCAGCCGTTAAATAATGCACGCAGGACTTCACCGCACGTCGCTGGCAGGACTCTGAATTATGAATTTAATCGCGTTCGGCTGTGGCGTGAAAGAAGCTGGAAACCTGTAGCTACCACTACTGCCCGGTGTCAAGAAATTGTTCCCACTGTCCATACACTATCCATACTGTGAGTAAAAAGTTTAAATATGTCGGCTAGTCTGTTTAGTCTTATTAAATGTAAATTTTGCTTCCGCGTTCGTTCTAAGCAGAAACAGAAGCCTGTTTTTCTTTCTTTGCAGTGGGTGTGCACCATTTTATTTAGTTTGATGCCTGTGAAATCTGCAGGATTAGTCCTGTTATGTTACCAGATGCCGATCCGCGGCTGGTTGTAAAAACGGATGCATGTGCATGTGTTTCATTGCCACAAATATCATACGCCTTGTAATATTACAATATTACCGTGTAATGGTGTAATATTACCATGAATTGTAGATGAAATCTTGCAGCATCGATTTCTAATAGTCTATGTGCTGACACAAATTATTTGGCAGTAATTGCCATTAGTAGACCTTGCCTTTGGAAGGGCAGGGAGCGAGAGAGAGAGAAACGCGACTGACGTTAATACTGCATCTTTGAACGCACGGAGTGCAGCCTCACTCCCACACTCCCACTTGGAGATGACTATAAATGGAAGGACAGTGCTTCGGGATGGCTGAGCCTAAACGTAGGTCCTGAAAGACAGACATACCTGTGATCTCCAGCACAATACACACACACACACACACACACACACACATATATATATAATGTTAGGGGATGTTGGATGCAACTATTGTTGCATCATGTGGTGTGATGGAACGAGCAGCTTGCACAGTTCCACTACCAAGAGGATGGATGTGAAGTCTGAAAGGTGCTATAGTCCAGGCAGCAGAGCCGATGGTGCTGAGGATGCTTAGGAGGGAGTGAGTCGGGAGGGGGGAAGTAGGGGTCCTCCATGTGCTGCTGTCTCTATCTCTCCAATCATCCTCACCACACTCTGTAGGTCATTTGCAGTTTTTATTGTGTTCTGCTAGACACATGCTGTTATAGCGTCCAGGAGATGGGAAATGAGCCTGGCTGGGAATGTGGACTGGAAGATACACTCCCTCTGCATCCATCCTTTAGCCAATTAAACAGCTGTTACCTGTGGGCCATCTGTCATGTCCGAATACCATAAACCTTCTAAAACACTGGTCGCTGTAACTAAGATGCATGAACTACCAAGACACTGGCTATGCTTTTGTGGGGAGGCTTCCAAATGACCGGGGAGACAAATTTAAGGGGCAGGTTGGATTTACAGTGCAAGCCCGTCGAAACACAGATGCATCCCTTACTCAAAGAGAATGTAATCTGTTAATGTGTCTGGCTCTGTTTCAGACTGGATAATCAATAACAGATAATGAAATGTGTTGTGAGTCAATGTATCCACTCTCTTGTCTTTGGGACCGCTAAAGGTCAAACTTGTTTTTACACAGGGATCTATGTCTGGCCTTAACAGGATGTGAAGAAAAACGCTAGGCTCTGTACAGGGGTTACATTCTCTAGTCTGTACTCAACCTAAAACAACAGAAGACTGTGTGGTAATATCCTCCTAAAATCCAGAGGGAAAAAAGTTTTTAAAATATTGATTAAAATTTTCATTTGACAGGAAGAGGAAGTTTGCAAGGTCATACACAATACGTGATTAGATCTTAAAGCCCTAACTGTCCTCTTTAAGGAACAACTTTATGGAAACAGCTATACAAATTAGCATGTACAGTATGAGAGATTTGAGTAAAAAAAAAAATTATGTCCTCTATAGAGGACACAAAAAATGAATTGCTGGATCTCCGGAGGATGTATAGATATGATTTGTGCAATATTTTTTGCTGTTGGAGACAGGTTGCCACATGGACATGAGAACAGTGTGTTACCCATGGCTGTATGTTTATGATGTGTGGTATGAATGGGTAGCAGATGTATAAGACTAGAATGTTGCACATTCATTTTAAAATTCTCAAGGGATTTATATACATTTATGTTATATATTGCCCATGCTTCATATTTCTTGTTTTTAATAGGATAAAATATGTTAAATTCAAAACTATGAATTGATTAATGCCAGATAGAATTCAGTTATTTATTTGCAAGTTCGGTGCCTAAGGCAGCTTGCCATGGTTGTTAGTTGCTGCCTTCTGAAGTTAGAATGCTTTCCAGTTCATACTGTAATTCTTTTATATACATAAATATCTTATCAGCTGAAAGCATGGGTGTAGAATGGAGGTTTGCAAGGAATAGCGTCCTTCCCAGAATCAACATAAAACCCGCATCTATGCTATAAAGATCAGACAGTGGGGTTGTCTGGGTTACTGCATATCTAAATTACTGTGCAATTCATACATTTTGGGAGGTGAGTGTTTATCCTAAATCCAGTTTTCTTCTTTTAGGTTTGAGAATCTCTCTCTGAGAGTCAGTATATGAATCCTGCACTGCCTATTTTTTCTTTATTGTCTATGTTAAATAGCGGGTACATAGTAGAGCACAATTGCAAAGATTTATACAGTTGATTGCAAAACTGACTTTACCGTAACTGTTGCTTGTGTTTCTTACCAGCTTCCACAACACAGTTTTGTGGGGATCCCCTTCTCCAAGGTTTAGTGTGGTTCTGTGAGGGCAGGGAGCCAGCAGTCTGATCAGTCAAATTAGGACCATGGAGTGAAAGGAGAACTGTAGAATCAGAGAAGAATAGTAAAATGAATCAAAGAGTCAATGTAATATTGCTTAAAATATTTTAAGTTGAGGATGTGGATACACATATACCATAGTTTGCAGGGATTCTACTTTTTTGTGATCTCATGGGTGTCACCTAGTCTAGAATGGTTTTATAGGAATGATCTGCTTATTGGGGAGATACTGGGGGATGGTGAGGAAATTTAAAGGTAATTTAAGGTGCATATCTGAGAGTGTCCTCTTTGACATATCATATTAGATTATGGCCTCTTATTACATGAATGGTTAAAATGTAGAAACGGGTGGCTGTATATGCGTGACAGAAGATTGTCTCAGTTGTCTGAGTTGAATGTGAGGGCTACAGCTGATTCAGGCATTTAGAAAAAAAACCCATCTAGACCTAGTTATAGATGCATGGGTGTGGGTGGGTGTTATGGGTGCTGCTGCACTGCAGGCTCCCTGGGAATGCTTGGGGGAAATTAAACCTCCATCTCATTTTTTTTGCCCAATTGAACAGCTGTTACCTGTGAGGTTCCTGTCATGCACCAAATAACTTCAAAACATTTCTGCTATGTCACAGTAACTAATGTGCACCGTCTACCAAGAATGGTCATTCATTAGCAGAAAAGACTTAAGGGGTCTTTGGGGGTATTTCCCCACTATACAGCACTGTGAACTTTTCTGATAAGACTCCATGGAAAAACTGAAGGATTTGATCAGAAAGAAACAAATGGATGAGAGGATAAAGTAATATGTTTCTGAATGTAAGTGACAGTGGAAAAAAAAATCACTAACAGCTAATAGAATGAGCTGGAACATTATTCTAAGACGTTATGTGTTCAACACAAGATGACCAAGTAATCTGGCATATGCAAAAAGGTTAGAGTGACTGGTCTCTATGCAGCCACCTAGTGTAATGGCCTTTGAATCCACTTTAGTTCATCAATTTTCCTGAACTGTTACTGGGAGTCCAGAGCCTATAGGCACAAGGCAGGGAACAGTCCAGAATGGGGTTCCAGCCCATTGCAGGGCACACTCATACAAGCATACACACGGGAAATTTTAATTACTCATTGGATATTATAGCATGTTTTTGGACTGTGGGCGAGGGGGACTGGAGTGCCCAGCAGAGGCCCCACAATGACTTGGGGAGAACATAGAAACTCCACGCACAGAATGCTGGTGGGTACTTGAACTATTTCAGAGGTGTTAGGCAACGGTGCTACCCACTGCAACACTGTGCCTCCCTCCACTATTGTTTTCACTGATTTTCAGTCTCTAAGAGTGATGCATAGTGAGTCATGTGATATCTACCTGATGCTAATATTCACCCGATTCCTTATTTTAGAGAGTAAGAATGAAGGAAAATCAGGGGCCAGCTAATTGATAAATGGTGATTGGAACTATGCAATATGGGAATCTTTTATGGAAAATGCCTGTTATCCCATGACAAGGTGATGATGCATGTTCAATATACCTAATATATAAATGATATATTAGATATATTGGGGGACAGTGTGTGGCTCAGTGGGCTAAGCCTGTGTGCCTGTAATCTCAAGGTCGCTGGTTTAAACCCAGCCTCAGCACGTCTGCAGGTCCTTGAGCAAGACCCTTAACCCCCAGCTCCCTACAAAGAGCAAGTTGAGGGAGGTGTAAAGACAATTTCCCCACGGGGATCAATAAAGTATCAATTATTATTATTATCTCTACCACATGAAATCATCCAGTATTTAATATAGCAACATTATTGTGTTTTTTTCCCTTCATTTTCATACAAGTAGGTGTGAGTACTAAACTAAGGGCCAAGTGTTGTTATTGAGAGTAAACTGTGAAGACGTCTGCAATTAAAGACGCTCTGCCTCTAGTACGTAATGGGTAACCTATCAGAAAAACCCCTGTGTCGTGTCCTTGGAACATAAGTGATTCTGACATCATTCATTGAAGCAGGAAGAAGAAAATTTTTACAATCTGGTATGCCGGTCCTGGAAAAAAAAGCTTCTCTGATTGGCTGTCCCTCCTCTATATGGTTTATGAACCCAGCAAGGAAGACCATTGATGTAGCCAGTGGTCTCTTTTGCGGTTGGGGTTGCGGAGCTGAAGGTGTCCCTTTGGCAGAGATAAAACCACAGTGGCAAATGCCCCAGTTTTAGACAACAGAGTGCTGGCACAGATCCTGCCCAGAGCCCGAGTATGAAAACAGACAGAAAACAACGAGAGCAGGTGGCCAATTTTCTGTTGCTGTCTTCTTATCTTTGCTGATGAGGGTCTATCTAGGCGGGCAGACAAAGAAACATTAGAATGTAATCTGGTAACTTTACTCTTCAATCATCCAATTCAGTTGCACTGGCCTGATTTATATTGAATCTCTCAATGTGTAGTAGCACCACAAAGGAAGTACAGAATTGAGTAAATTGCCCGATTAAAAGGGCTTTTCTTTATACTTCTTCAACCGATTCACTCACTAAAGACACAAGTAATCTCAGGTGTTCCATTAGGGAATATCTAAGCAGAAAGACTAAACAGAAAATGAAAATGAATTAACCGTCACTGCAGGAGTTAACTACGGTGGCCCTGAAGTGCAAAACACAACAACATTTCAAAAAACACAACGACATTTCAGAAAACACAACGACATTTCAAAAAACACAACGACATTACAGAAAACACAACAACATTTCCAAAAACACAAAACACAACGACATTACAGAAAACACAACGACATTTCAGAAAACGGAAAGGGTAGGACCACACGTCTTGTTCGTGATTGGACAGTACCCTTGGAGTGACGTGTTGTTACTACAACTCCCAGGATTCAAAGCGTCATGAGCAACTACAGGTGAAGTCTCTGGGAAGTGTGCGATTGTTGTATGATTAAAAAACTTCGGTTCTAACAGCACAACTTTTGGTCTTCGTCTGTGTATTTAAGTCTGCGTTTAAG
>JAODJU010000035.1:11707627-11728443 GCA_026776725.1 Gnathonemus echidnorhynchus | reverse complement strand
TTCACGGTTTGACTTCTGATATTCAGATCGAGTTCTAGGTCAAACTGGTTTGTTCGACTTTCAAGAAATTCGAGTTCCAGTGAGTTCGAGAACCGAGGTACCACTGTATTTAGGTTCTAGAACACTGGAATATGAAGAAGGTCTAGACGTAGTGAGAGAAGAAGGAAGGCTTCCAGCTCTGGTCACCTATGCATTGTAGGTTACAGAAGAGTACCCTGCCAAAGCAGAGCTGGCTCTACCTTTTCAGGGGCCCTAGGCAAAGCTTTTTTGGGAGCCCCCCCCCCCCACCACCACCACCACCACCAATAAAACTGATGATCATTTCACTTCCTCCACAACACAGGTAATTCAGGGGCTGTAGGCAACAGGTTATTCTGTCTGTAACTAGAGCCAGATTTTCTCTATCAAGCCGTCAAGAATTTTAGAAGTCTCTCTTCTAAAATTTATGTCTCCTCTCTTTCAAACTTCTCATTCTGGCTCTCTCTCTCTCTCTTTCTCCCCCCTCCTCATCCTCTCCCTTCAGCGGAGAAAGTGGTTCTGGGAAGACCATGGCCTCTCAGCATATTGTGCAGCACCTGACTGTCCGCTCCGGCCCCGAGGGCTTTGCTCTGGGTCCCCAGATGGAGCATGTGAGTCAGTAACCCCTCCACCCCTTTTAACTAGGGGGTTCCCTTTCTCAGCACCCATAATTTGTGTTTGATTTTGTGGTCTTGGATGAAACTGCAGCCAATCCCAGTGGTGACCACTTTATAGACCTGTAACAAAGTTACTTTGCTGCAAAATATGTATTTTCAGAGCAAGCTGTAATGTAGCGACTGAGATTTTATAGGTGACTGGTGTTGCATGAGTATACTGAGAGTCCCAAGCAGCATGCCCTGTTAAACACGGCAACACACTGGGCAAGCGCGTTCTCATTTTGAAGAAATAAAGTCTATAGTCGGTGTTGCCTCTTCAGCATGTATCTGATAGTGCCCCCTGGTGGTAAATTTGTCTTGCTGTTTTTTTACTTTATATAATATATTTAGTTTTACCCTGGATTTCCTACAAATGCTTATTTGCATGTACATGTGTTTTTAATTCCTTCTTTTGGTTGTTACATCAAGCGAGGAGATATACAAAAGGGATAATTTTTTGGTAGTTTATGTTTGCTTTTTTATTATTTTCAGATAAACTGTATTCTTGAAGCATTCAGTCATGCGAAAACCGAAATGAACGGCAGCTCCAGTCGCTTCATTAAGTTCCTTTCGCTTCAGTACAAGGAGAAGACTTTGACTGGAGGTAAATTAAGTCTTTTTTATTTTACAAATATTTGAAATGATTATATTACACTATAAACCGATGGTGTAAGGCACAGCTATGAATAGTAAGGTTTGACTTCCAAATTCATTTGCTTGTTTACTGCCGACACTATTACATGTGTAAACAAACCGGCTTTAGGAGTGACATCATGACTCAGGGCTGTATCCGCACACCTCCTGGGGGGGGGGGGGGGGGTGAATCCACATTCCCCCTGTGAGTATGAGTTTAGTTAGGCTAACTGGTGTTTCTGAATCGCCCGTAGTGCCTCTGGACTCTTTCGCAGTGTTTGTCGACCCAGACAGGTCACATTTTTTGCAAAAATGTGCATACTGTCCAGCTGGGGGCTAGGAGGCTGTACCCCAGCCTTGTAATCTGTGCCACCTAGGATAGGTTCTCTCCTCCCTGCTACCCTAACCTGCATGTTTGGTTATAAGAAGTGTAGATAGACGAGCTGATTTTGCAAGTCACTAAAATGGCCAATAGGGGGAGCCAAAGTTTAACTTTTCAAAATTTATTCTAAAACTGCTTCCCTTCCCCGACCAGCAGGAATGCTGTGTACTCTAATTTACTCTCTAACTCTAAATGACAACTGAATGTAATGAGCTACATATAAAGGAAATAGTCCAAAGCGAAACATATAGCTTTACATGATAGGCCATCATTACCTTGGGAGTTGAAAGTCAATATTGTTAAGTGCCTTCTCTAAGTTATTTGAGCTGTATGTGTGTTTTATTTTAATGCTAATGGCCCTGTGTGTGTTTTCTTTTAGGCAGGCTATATATATACCTCTTTGAGAAGTCACGGCTCATCTCTCCACCACAATATCAGAGGAACTTTAATATCTTCTACCTGATAGCAGAGGGCATGTCCTCAGAGGAGAAGAGCCGTCTCTATCTCAACAGTGTACTCACACACAGGTCAGTACACATATGATTGTATTCATATCTATGTGGAGATCATCGATTCATTTCCTTTGGAAAAACCCTAATCCCAGCAATGACAACCTTAACCCCTACCCAGCAAAAGTAACCAAACAAGTCAAAAGACTTTTGGCATTTTTAGTTTTTTGATTGCATGCAAAAATTTTATTAAATTCAGTTTCCCCTTGTAGGGACCAAGAAATGGTTCCCATAACATCAAGATAACAGGCTTTAATCACATTGTGGGGGTATATATACCTGCCCCCCCCCCCCCACACACACACACACACACACTCCATTTCCCAGTTGTTTCTTCTCCGACACAAATCTTAAAAGTTTATGACAGATATACACAAGCTCATTGTGTATTATCAACAGCTTAGTAAAGGTACACCTTAACATATGCAGTACATATGCTGCTGGAATATTGCACAACCTTGGTAAATTGTGAGTTGATGAATTGATGCGGCTGCTTGGTAAGTGTCTCAAAACTCTTTATTTCTCTCTCGTTTTTACCTTTTGGTTCAGTCATATAAATGTTTCTGCTGTTCCATGAAAAAACACTGTTCTATTCCCAGTTTCTGTATGAATGCTGAGTAGCTGTCTAGGCAAGGAATTTCACACTGATTGCATTTCAGCGGTGACACGATGGCCGCGGGTTCAAAAGTTCACCTGCTGTTCAAGTGTTTGCATAAGGATATTATATAAACATCAGGTACATTTTTGGTGACCTAGATTGGGGACATAGAGATTGGGACAGGGAGATCCTGGTCAGAGAGATTGGGACAGAAAGATCAGGACCGAGAGATCGGGACAGAGAAATCATGGACAGGGAGATCAAGGACAGAGAGATCAGGACAAGGAGGTCATGGACAGGGAGATCATGGACAGGGAGATCATGGACAGGGAGATCATGGACAGGGAGTTCATGGACAGGGACATCAGGACAGGGAAATCGGAACAGAGAGATTGGGAACAGAGAAATCAGGACAGGGAGGTCAGGGACAGAGCAATCAGGACAGGGAGATCAGGACAGAGAGATTGGGATAGGGAGATCAGAATAGGGAGATCATGGACAGGGAGATCAGGACAGGGAAATCGGAACAAGGAGATTGGGACAGAGAGATCAGGACAAGAAGATCGAGGACAGGGAGATTGGGACAGATCAGGACAGGGAGATCAGGGACAGAGAAATCGGGAGAGGAAGATCGGGACCGGGATGACTCTGAGGCTTCATTAGGGCAGCTTAGCACTTTCAGGCTCACACCAGGCCCCTCCCAGCCAGAGGATGGCAGCCTGAATGGGAAGCAGCAGCAGGTACGGCTCCTTTACTTCCACAGTGATGCAGGCACCTCTGTCAAGGCTGCAGGAAACCCATCAGAGGCCCACACTAGGCCACAGCAAATAAACGTACACTGCACAGTGGTCAGGCCTCTAGCCAGAAGTTAATTTCATGGGGTGTCCCCCAGTAGATTTTGCCAATTGGGATGGGGGTGGGGGGGTACCCACTTGGTAGATTTTGCTGACCAGGGGTGGGGGGGGGTCAAACCCATAATTTTAGTTCCTGTCCACGTTGCTGATTGTGGTCATGGCCAAACGGTGACCCAGACAGACGTTTACATGCCCGCACGCTTACAGAGTATCATGGGAGATGGCCTTTTCATCCATAATCGCATAGTCAATCTGAGCGGAAAAAAATAAAGGAAACAAGAACTCACGCTTCACCATTCCTGGCTCTCCTGGAGACCTCGCCCCACCCTGAGCGCCTGATTTCGGGGTCCGGTGACCCCCCGCTACATCTGATGGCGAGAGTGGCTGCTGACTGCCACTCTGCTGCTCTGCAGGTACCTGAGTCAGGGCACACCAGGAGACATGGCGGAGGAGGCTGCACCTAGCGAGCAAAGCCAGGAAAGGCTGGCATCCCTGAGACAAGCTCTGCAGGTTGTGGGCTTCAGTATCCCGGTGGGTATGGGGGCATGGGGCGTCACCGGGGGGCAGCGTGGTCACACACACACACTCTCCCACCCAATGCGCACATGCGGGATGCACAGACATTGGTGTGGTTTCGGCCGCTTACATTCACGCACAGTCCCACATGCGCTCGTTCCCACACCCCCATGCTCAGCACGGACCCGCACAGTTAACAAACCCGCCTCTGTCCATGCATATTCCCTGACGGGCACGTTTTGACCTGTTGCAGTTGTCTTATGGTTCATATCATTTAAAAAAATAATAACGGCATAGTTGCTAAGCACCAATTTTCAAAACCACTGGTGCAGACTGTAATGGTGATCTGACGTGTGATCTTCTGGAGTTGGAAGCCTGTGATTGGGGGTGGGGGGGAGGTGTTTGACGAGCCTGATTACGCAATGGCCGCCCGCATTCAATATTTTTTTCCCTCAGTCAGCACTGTGTGACAGCACGGCCTCTCCAATCACCAGCGAGCGGGCTGAAAAAACACACGCATGGACACCTCTTGCGCGGCGTTCCTTCAGAACACACCAATTACCGGGTGGGCGTGGCATCATGTGCCCTACTGTGCTTTGAAGCCCAGGTGCAGAGGTTTCCTGGAGCTGCCCGTCACCTGGTGTTCCCACCCTTCATCACGTGTGAGGGTCATGCAAGGTGTCCTGGGTTTATATTTTCTGGACATATTCCATTTCCGTGGGCAGTCACCACAGGTGCTCATTACCATAGATGCAGGCTGTGGATGCACCTGCTCAAATATGGGCACTGCTTCTGAATTTCACCAGTACTGTAATCCTCTACACAATGTGCCCCAATACCATGAATCCAATGCTCATTCCCTTATTTGATCTTATTTACCCATAATCCTCTCTTCTAGACCCTGGCCATTGCTCCTCATTTGCCATGTCCTGCATTTCCATTTCCACATCTTTCTAATGGTAATGCCTTTACTTGTGGCGTTACCTTTCTTCAGTCAATAATCAAAATAACATTATTTGGTATTTCAGCTTGCAAATGATGATAGACAGACAGTCGTTCTGAGATTTTATTTAACCCTTGTGGAGAACATCTCTCTGTAGTGACCTTGGAATCACCTTCTCATGCAAAATTCTTCAGTGTTATTACCATTAATATCTGTACCTCAAGCTCAGGAAGGCCGCGGGTGGTTTCTGGATGTGGTTTCCATTCATTCCCTCTTAAACTTTTTTTCCCCTCTTTGTTCATTACACTAACTGCCGACTTAGACAAATGTTCATGCTTATCTAAGTTGGATCTCTTCAAATTCCATAAAGCGTCGCCGTAGACGGGAACGTTGAATAATGGGGAATTCCATTACCTGCCCTTCTTTGTGGTCAAGGACATCTGTAGCAATGGGTGGGGGGGGGGCAGGAGGCAAGGGGTTCACCTCTCTGTTAAAGGATTATCGTTAAAATGGGATGTCTCACTTAAAGTGCTGAGATGACACTTGTGTTTTCCAACGGCTTTTTCCGGGGTGATAAATGAGAAGAAGGTTTGTCAGTTGCAAGCAGATGCAGTGTTGGGGAATTCACTGTGGGGTTGGCAGGGCAGGCCTGTCCTGGATATTGAAGAGACATAACTAGGAGAGGAGACCTGCATGTCTGCTTGATGAAATCTACTTCCCTCAACCCAGAGCAGCAAATTATCCAGCCATGGTTCATATACTCTACCTAGTGCACGCAGATGCACCATGACAATGAGAGGCAGGCATTAGATACACACACAGATGAGAAGACACATAGGATACGTATGAACGATGAAATGGTGAACATGAGAGGGCCTTCTGGAGGTCCTGACACCACAGTGACGGAATGTTCTGGAGCCTGGGCTCTGCTGGATGTCTCAGCTCAAACATGATCATGTGCTACCAGTGAAGCCTCTGACCTGCAGCCAGGCCGCGGGGTGTTAACCCTCTCTGGAATCACCTCCAGTGTCCTTATGATCCTAATCTTATCTCATGATCCCATAGCAGGAACAGCCTGGGTGTTCACCAGATCACCTATTAGAAATGCACGTGTTTTTAAATCCACCTGCTGTCTCCTAGTCCAAATCCCTATCATGTCAACATCACGTGTTGTCACGAGGTTTTACCTGTTAGACATTAGCTTTCCCTACCTTTAACTTAACTGGGGGAGGGGGGCAGAGATCCGCTGAATCATAGACTTGTGTCATGTGTTTTTAGGATGTGGAGAACCTGTTTGTGCTTCTCTCAGCGATCCTGCACTTAGGGGACCTGTGCTTTACCAGTGTGCCGGATGAGGACGGCGCATCCGTGTTGGATTCCCACATGCTGGAACAAGGTCAGAGCCGTGTAGGGCGGCCGCTGTTCACCCCCCAGGGGTCCCACTGTCTGGCGCTGCGGGTGGCTTGGGGTAGGGATGGGGAGGGGGGGGGTCTTGCAGACATAGGCTTCACTCGGCCGCCCTAACATCTCCCGCGGCAGCTGCTCTGAGCAAGAGCTGCCACTCACTCCCGCGGATTTGTGCAGGAAAGCGGTCACATGCTCTCTGGGATGCCTGACTCATTCCACGCGGCATTACTCACAGACCCCGCTAGGTTCAAATAATAATTTATTACTTTATGTAACGCGCCTGCATTACAGTAAGCGGCGACCTGGAAGATGGTAAACAAGTGACATCACAGGCTGCTATGGTGTTGCTCATTCTGTTCTGAGTGGAAACTCACGGGGGCAGCTGTTGCCGGGGCCACGATAAGTCATCGCCGCTGACGTCCGATAAAGGGGAGGCCAACAGTGATGCAGCCTCACCAACAGGCAGCACTCTGGGAATATTAAATGTTTTTACTAGATTGATAAATAGGCATCGTGAAATCGATCGCCTGTAATTCAGTGTGTTACAGGTAATGGACTGCAGGAGATCACGTTTTGAAGTGTGCAATCTGTTTATGTTTATACGTGGCTCTCAGTAGAGTGTAACAAGAACACATTTCTAAAACTCACACAGTCCATGGGATAGTTTTTGAGGAATATTTCCATGGACTTAGTGAGTTTAGGAAATATATGGAAAGTTGAATGCTGAATGACATAAGGACTGAGTGAGTTTTGGCTCACAATACTGTCTCAAAAGAAACAAAAAATAGACTGAGGGAGCTTTGGAACTTTGCTCTTGAATTAACATGTTTAATACACAGATGAAAATGGGTAATTAAGGAGCACCTGGAGCTGACTAATAGCGAGAGCTAACTCTGAGCGTGTTTCTCAGTCATGTGATTAACATTATCCCTCTCTTCAGTGTCAGACATGCTGCAGGTGAGCCCCAAGGACCTGAGCTCCGCCCTGACATCAGACGTGACATACATTAAAGGTAACCGGCACGCCGGGGTGGGACGTCGCTTCCCCTGTTACGTGGCGCGAGCAGAGCAAACACTGCCTGTGGCGATGGTCTAACATGGAGGGGGGAATGGTAAAGGAGAAGGGGACGAATTCACCGAAGCCATGACGCAGCAGGCCAAGAGATTCTCCAGCATCACACGACCGTCCGCCTGAGTTGATGCAGAAAGATCCATACAGACATCTGCTCCAAAAGACAGATCACTCCCGTTTCCAAGCTCCGCCACCTCATGCATGACATCAGAATCAAAATCAACTATATTCACCCTGTACAGCCCCGATATAAGGTATTTGTTATGGTGTAATGGGTCACATTCAAGTAAAATAACATGACACAAAAATAAGTACAAAAATAACATGACATAGAGTAGCAGGTAACACAGAGTCATAACCAATCGGCATAAGAATGACAGTAAATATGGCACCTAGAGTCAGCAGTATACAAATAAATAATGATAAATAATAATTAAATAATCATCCATGATCTGTATGGTAGGGGACAGCTGGGGCTTCTCATAGGTGCCGTCAGACATTTCTGTCACGTTGCTGTCTTTGTGACCTTCAGTTGCTTGTACGTTTTATCCTCCTTTTAAGCCCAGATCAGTCTTCCTCTCTTCCTGCCCGTCAGCATGCCTGTGACGTTCTCTCTCACTCGTTAGAAGCACCTCTTCTTGCTGCTTCTACCTGTAGAAATGCTCCCCCGTCCTTCACGTGCCTTAATTACGGCCTTATTACCCGCCAGTTGAACTTTCCCCTGTGCAAGTGCGATGTATCCATGGTTACCCGCGTATTTGCGTACTCTTTCCGTCCTACCCAGTCGATGTGACATAACACCTGCACCAACAGGGAGTGAATTCCTTTTTTGGAACACGGTGACTCCTTTGGCTGGGTGAGAGTGTGCACTCAGGATCCAATTTATAAATGCCCATAACATATCTGTACTGCCCATTGTTTGCTTTGTAAACTTCTGGTTATAAAAAAGAGGCTGGATTTATTATTTATAGTGCCAACTGCAGGATCTCAGCTTGTGTCAACCAACCTGCATCCTAAAATTGAAGGAAATTGCACATCAGTGTTGACGTACTGCCTGCTTATCATTTTTGTTTGATCCTAACAGGGGAATAAACCGTAATAATCCAGACTTATTTTGATTTGTTGGGATCCTCTATCACCGAGGCCCTGGTGCAGTACATCCTACTTCACATTTCCTGTTTATCTTCATCCGTTCTCCAGGTGATGTCATCACAAGGCAACACACGGTGGAGATGTCCAGCAGCTACAGGGATTGCCTGGCTAAGTCTTTGTACAATCATCTCTTCAGCTTCCTGGTGAATATCATCAACCATCATCTGCAGGATCAAGAGAGGGACAGAAGGTACCAAACAGAAAGGCTGATTTATTCTCCTTAGCGTATGAGAGTACAGACCACGTGCAGTTCAGTCGGCAGAAGTATACTTACCTGGTGCCGCTGATGGGCCTATGCTGCTGCAGAGTCATGCTGCCAGCCCATAGTCATTGTCATAGAGATTATGGACTGTATGCTCTCTCTGAGAGCGACATTCCCGATCCAGTTGACATTTCTAGTGAGCCCAAGGAGAAGACCAAGGGGACCAGCAGGCGCAGACGCGGGGAGGCCTGTCTTATTTGTTTGTGTGCATTGGCAGCTCAGATAGACAGCTGTCATAAGGGTTAAAGACCTCCGTAATCCCATAAGACCCCAGGCACATTTTGATATATCGACAAGAACGTTGAGGACCATTCAGTCCGATACGTCACGGCCCATGTTAAAATGAATACACAGGATTCCTTACCCCTCTGTCTGTAGACTTAGAAGAGGGCGAGTAAAGTCATTTTCCTTAATGGCTGTTACGCAAAAAGCTACATGTGAATGCATTACGAATTTGGTTACAGCATTTTTTAAAATAAGAAATAAGAAAAGCTATTAAGCAATGTCTTACGTTGAATGTAAACAAAGTGCACCTGAGGAGAAATAGCTATCAAAATATATTACCATTGTTATTATTATTACTATTATTATTATTTACACTAATAATAATAATAATAATAATAAGCCAATAACCACTTGTTCTCAGCACACCTGATCACACAGACTTTCATCAAATTGTTGTGCAATTATTATTTTACAATAATTCATGCACAACATACTTCTGTATCATTATATATGAATGTGTTTAAGTTTATCATTGTTAAAGAACAGGGACTGGCTATTTGGAACTGATTTTTAATTAACAATTGACACATTGTGTTTGGTATGATTTGAAGCCATTGGTTTCTGGTGATGCAGAATCTGATATATAGATGTATGATGCTCTGAATCCATGTGCCCCAAGGTGGCGTCTCACGGACTCTCTGTTCTCTCCGCCCTCAGGCTGCGTTTCCCATATCAGCTCCCACCCAATAAATAATAAAGCTGCATTTCTTTCTGACTCATGTGCTGATACTGTTCTAAGCTTTTTTTTTGCATCCTTGTTTTGCAGTAATTCTGGACTCGAAATTGATATTTTGGACATTTTCGGTTTTGAAGATTTCCAGAAGAATAGCTTTGAACAGGTAAAGACCCCCCCCCCCCCCAAACACTGATTATCCACTGCTGCAACCTGTTCTGTAATTAAATAACCACAAAAGGTCAGAAGGAAAAAAAAAAAGTAAACCGCTTTTATTTTTTGTCACCCATGTTTTTTTCCATCTAATGAATCTTCATTATTTTTAAAAACCTTGTTCAGAAGTGTTGTGATCCATAATGCTCTCTATGCTCCTCTACTCGTTTTCCTATAAATACTACTTCTGTTCTAATGTTTGAACACCTTTACCATTGTGAGATTCATATCTCTTACTTCTCAGATGGCAGTATTGTCAGTTATGAAATAATCTACTATTCTTGTAACCTTAAGCAAGATGATTAACCTGAGTTGCTTCATTAAATTGCCAATTGTGTAATTGTGCATGAAAGTGTGCATTTCTAAGCCTTCTATATTGCTTTAGGAAGAAGTATCTACTAAACAACCAGGAAACTGCCCTGCGATGGGTTGGCGCCCCATGCCGGGTTGTTCCCTGCCTTGCGCCCATAGCCTCCAGGATGGGCTCTGGACCCTTGTGACCCTGAATAGGACAAGCGGTTACACAAAATGGATAGATGTATGGAACCAGGAAGCTATTTAATTAAAAACTGAATCATTATGACCTCCAAACCTCTAAACTTCCAAAATTCTGAATCTCACCAGCTCAAAATCATCATTTCATCACAGATATATATAGGAGCGCTAAAATATTTTAGCTTGTTTACTACAAACCTACTTTTGAGGTTTTTTCAGCTCGCTGGGTTTGCGATGATTCAAAAGTGTGTGCAGTTCCTTAATCTTTTTTAGTCACCCTGTTTAACTTTATGTCAAGATTAGTGCTCTGTTAGCAATTTCACCACCACATAAACACACGTTTTTAAAAGCATGTAATTCTGCTCAAACACATCCTACCCAGAAACCTTCACAGCAAAGCCTACGGTTATATTTCTAAGAATTATATCCATAGTCTTCTTTGCAACAAAGCATGTAATTGCGCTTTCGGAAGACGTCTGAGCATTGCCCTGCCTGAGAGACAGACCTTGATGTGGTCTTGACAGCCTGTTGGGAATGTGGTCACCTCCTCCAGTAGGAAGGCTCAAGTGCTGAGCCAGTGATTTTTTTTCCCCACAGCTGGGCTTGGAGGCTACAAAGAATTTCGCACAGGCCATCTAGGAAATGCACAAACTGTCAGGCCTGCTCCACACTCGATAGTGCCTTGCAGATACCAGTGGTTTCTTAATTCTTAAGAAGGAACTGTGACTGGTTGGGTCCCTGTGCAAAATAACCAATCCCACCCCGCTCCCTGCTCACAACCACCTCCCAAAAAACAGAAGAAAAGAGAAACTTGGAGAATATGCACACGATATTTCACTTAGTTCCCAGGAAGTGTCCATGTGCAGAAGACTTAGAGAGTTACTGTCAGTCCTGCCGAGCTGTGGGTGAGTCCCTGTGGAGACCCAGCGCTCTGTGTGCTTTTTTGGATTTTCCTCGGAATAAAAGTGCCTTGCTATGACTTTCACATAAAACCAGAATAAGCAAGAATAAACCCAGATTACATATTCGACTCTTTGTAATTCTGTTCTGAAGTGGAGAGGGAGTCAGTATGTTCTTTGTTTCATCATTTAAATCCACTCTAAGAAGAGCATGGGAGGATGATAAGCTCTGATCCCAGCCCACAGGGCTGGAGTAGGTGCCTGAGATTACCAGCAGGATCATCGTTGCCTTCATTTTTCTTACTGGGGATCTACGGCCTTTTAATCATTTCCTCCCGTGACGTGTATGTTCACTGTGTCTCTCTTTAGCACCCGCTTCCTGTAGCTGAGACACGATAGTGCTTGTGTGGGTGCTTCCTGAACATCTCACCAGCAGCACTATGGCAGTACTCTAAATCACAGGCTGTCTGAAAGAGAGAAATGCTGACACATGCTCCCCTGTGGATCGCTAAGCAGAGATGGAGGAGGTGATGTCAATCTCCAAGATGGTTTTGCTTGACTGGTGATGGAGGATTGAATGCCCCCTTCCAAGAACATATAAAAAGCTTAGGACATTTAAAAAGGCTCTTACACCTTGCATAAAAAGCATAGCACCTGAAGTGAGTTCAAACTGTAGTGTTTACCCAATTGGCTGGAATTAGCCAATCATCATGCAACATCAGATTCACCCATGTCACTCAGTCATCTTTGTAACCTTACTCAACAGTACAAAACCAGTCCCTTATTTAAGACTTGGATCAGTAACAAGTTTCTTCTCAAAGTTTCTCGAACCATACCCCCTTCCCTGTTCAGTCACTGTTTTATCCTCAATATACCATAATAAGTCACCAGAGAAACACGGACAGATTCAACATGGTTATGCTATGACAACTTGAGTGGATAAGTGTGAATTTTGCATCATTGGGGAATAGCTCAAATAGGTCTTTTTAATGAGCCACAGCATTAGTGAACCCAGTCTTTTATGTTAGTGATGGAACCCTTACAACTCTTCTCTGTAGTGGATAAATCCACTCTTTGCATTCATTACCAATGTCCTACACAAACCACTATCTATTGTGTTTCATACCAATAACCTCTTCACTAACTGGAGTCTATGGTCTTATTAATCCCATCTCAATAGGTAAAGCAAGGCTGTAAAGTGTCAATAAAAATATATATATATAAATGCTAAAAATGGCTTTGGCTATTGCTCAAATATGTATATTTACAGAGAGACCAAATACTATGTTTCGCTTATTAAAGCAGAGACCATAATTATATTAGTAGTTAGGAAATACACCCTTAAGTATTTGCTCATTAGATCCTATATGATGCCTTTCTACTCCATCGAGGGAAATGTGTAAACGATTGCATGTGATTGAGGTGCTAGTTTCTAGTCCATAAAATAAAAAGGTGGTTTTGTTGTGTGGTGCAGTGTTTTGCTAAGGAATAACTATCCTGGTTTTCTGTGAAATTTGAAGAAAAAAAAAACGAGCAGCTGTAGGTGATGGGGGGATGCGCAGATGAAGCTGGAGGTGTCACTGTTGGGATGTTTCATCAGAACCTTTAATAATTGCTGACGTGGGGGACCACGCACGTATTGGAAGAGTGCACTGCAAAAAATCAAAATCTCACAAAGCTCATTTTTCATGTTTTAAGTGAAAACATCTTGTCACTTTTAATTCAAGACAAAGTCACCCAAAAAGCAAAACTTCCTTGAGCTAAAAAGACTAGTTTTTAGATAGCATGCCTTGAGTTTCTTGAATAGTGAGATTGTCTTTAAAAAATCTTATTTCAAGTGGAATTTGAAATAAAACAAGTTTTTTTTTTGACAAGCCAAGATGTTTTATATCCGGGCAAAAGACAATTTATCTTGTTTTAAGAACATGCCATATTGGTAAAAAAAAATAAAAAAGCTTGACTAGAATCTTATTATACGCAATATTGTCTTAAAACAATGAAAGAATTCCAGTTATGGGCGAGAAAAAAAAATCTAAATAAGTTTCCTGAACTAGTATTGAGACAAGCTTATCTTCCAAAAGCTCATATACGATGTCTTATTTTAAGAAATCTTAACAAGTCAATTTTCACTAGTTCCATTGGCAGATTTTTTCACTAATTAAGCAAATAAGCCTTGAATTGATCAATTGGTTCTTAGGCCAATTTTTTGCAGTGTGTATTCTGAGTAGAAGGCAGACAGAATTGGCAAGCAGTTGCAGGTGTGTGTGTAACACTAAGCTTAACAGCATGTAAACCCTAGAGTGCCTTAAGGTCCCCGAGGAGCGGTTGTTTTGAAAAACAAATAAATAAATAGGGGAAGTGTCCTCAGGGGCTTGCTCTCCCCCAGACGGGGGACTTTATGTGCACTAATAAAAGCTCCATTACATCACCTCCCCCCCCCCAGCCCCTCCTAAAACTCCCCTCCCTCCTCATTTGTACGTCTCCAATAGCCTATAAACATGACAGGGTTGGTAAAGTAACAGCAGGTGAAGTAAGGTTATCCTCCTTGAACACTTAATGATCTCACAAGGCCCAAAGTGGGCTGTGACTGAATACTGGCTTCCCCATAAAACAAAATAGCAATAATGATGTGATTTTTTTTGGTATTTTTTTTTTTTTTACCGAAGTTACATGATGGCAGAAACCATTTTGTAAATACTGTTCTGTACTGGTTTGTGGTTATGAGAGAGGTATTAGTTTGTTCTCCTAATGCAGCACCACAGCACACCATAAATCTGCGCTGTAGTGGTTCCAGATGTTATAAGTTTGCTTCTCCCCGTCAATTAATGAATAACAAGTAAATGGTGTTTCAGATATTGTGGCGTTAAATTACGTACACCATGAAAATATAAGCACCTGCCACAGATTTTGACTGAATAAAATATGCAGAATATCTGTGTTTAGATGGATTAAAATATGCTTTGTTTTTCTTGAAATCTGTGGATTTCTTTCCGATATTTACAGTATATTGGGTTTGCAACCGTGTTTAGTTTTGGACTCTCTGAGCTACAGCAATGATTGTGTTTAAAATCTTAAATGTGCAAAATGTCATGAATAAAACCTCGCTTTGATGTTTAAGCTACCAATGTTTAATATTTAATTTCAGCGTTTGTGTGTATCTCTATAGCTCTGTGTCAACATGACCGATGAGAAGATCCACCAATATGTGACGGAAGTACTTTTCATGGACGAGCAGAGGGACTGTCTACAGGAAGGAGTTGCTATGGAAACTTTGTACCATCCTAGAAACCAGTCCTCCATTCTAGATTTCTTTTTCCAGGTACTAGAATCGGGATCTCACCAAGAACACTTCTCTTTATACTCGCATGACTAAAGATGCAGGAGCATGTCAGTCAGGCTCTGGTCTCACTGATCCTCCACAAACATTATTGTTCTCCACATTTTATATGTCATACGAGGAGAAGTTTTTATCATATGTCGTTAGTGTTATCATATAAAAGTGCAGATTTTTAGACATATTTCATGGTTATCATGGGATATAATTTATGGGAAATGACAATTTTATTGCCCTTTTATAGAGGAATGACTCTATAATGTACAATATGAGAGAATTCAGTAACTGCATGCTATATAATGACACAATGATTCCCCTTTATATCTTGGTATGGGCATTGCATGGTCTGGGGGCTCAGGATATAAATTTTCTAAATGTATTTTATGAGCTCCTAAAGTTCCCGTCTCTGTCGATATGGTTAATGCCCGTACGGTACATTCAGGTCATTGTGACCAGGCTGTGACACAGCACTCAGTTATCCACAGGGATGTGAGGGGATCCTTTGTCACCATTTCCTCCACTCTCCCCAGGCACCCCATGGTCTGTTCTCTGTTCTCGATGTGGAGAGTCGCAGCCCCTGTCCAGAGGAGCTGGCTTTCTACAGGAGGCTGCAGGCCAGCCAGGATGCCAGCAGTGCGGCTGGGGTACTCTTGTCCCCCAAAGACAGCAATGGCAACCCTCCAGCAGGGAACCAGGGGCCCACATTCACCGTCACTCACTATGCTGGCACGGTGAGTTTGGTGTGGCTGTCTGCTCCTACCATTCAGACAGCATATTGTTTTGAATTGACAGCATTTGACACATATTTCTTATCTTGCCCATGATCAGAGGAACTTTCACTTATCATAAACTTTTCAAACGCAAAAAGAATGTTTTATATATACAGTCATCCCTTCACATTCAAGAGGGTTAGGGTTAGGCGTGGAAGGGTTAGGGTTAGGCGTGGAAGGTCCCTGCAAATGTGAAAATCTGTGAATAATATTAATATTAAAGACGCAGTATGCACATACACTAACAAATATTAAATAACAACAATTTTTATATATTATGATTTTATGTAAGCAAAATCATTTTCAGTTTTGTTTATATATTTTTGGGTTGTGCATCTTCTGTGAGTTTCGGAGATCTCTCGCAAGCTCCAAAAATATCCCCATTTAATTTTTCACGGCCAGCTTGCAAATAACCAAAACCGTGAAAGTCGAATTTATAGATCTAGAGGGGTAAAGGTAATTGAATCCATGCTTATATAAGAAACTGTTCTTATTCTTTGAGGAACACATTCCTAACTCCCTTTCTTTGGGGAGAGATGTCCATGTCCACATCAAAATATAGCTTCTGACAGAAGATCTAAAAGGTTTTGGTGCTAAAATATGACATCATAAAACACATGCAAATTACACAGTGTAAAATACGTGCTTTCTGTTTAAATATTAATAATAACGAATTGCAGACATTAGAGCATAGCACAGTAAATCATAGAGTTCTATTACTGTTCCTTGGGTTCTATATCTACCAAGATAGCAATAAAATGCTATGTGCCACAGACTGAATCCTTCAGAAGACCAGGTATGAGTTTTCCAGTTTGTTTTAATAATTATTTATTCTTAAAAAAACAGAGTTTACAATACAAATATTTGATGCACTGTATACGTACATTTTTCAGCAGAAACATTTGTCTTGCTCACAGTCTTTCATGCATTTTGGACGTCTTTGTGTTGGGCCCTCAGTGCCTCACATTTCTGCTGAGAGCATCAGATAAACTAAGCAGAACTTCCACATGTGGTGATTGGTTGACAAGCTCCATTAGTATCAGTGAAATCTCGTGCTATGTGAAATAGCTCCAGACAGTACCTCAGTAGCTTATATGTGTTCCCATTTTGAGGGACAGAAGCTCTTTAGCTTTTTTGCAGTTCCGCTAGAGGCGATACCTGTTGACTAAGTAGTTTACATTCTCTGCTGAGGAGTTTTCCCTGACCACCCATGGTTTTCTGGGCCATGTGTGCGGGCCATAAAAATCCATTTTCCACCATTTTTCTTGACAGTAGAGCTAACTCGATGGAATGGTACTACAGTACACTCTTCAGTGAGGTATTTTACCAGCACTCAGCAATTCCCCATCTAGCGTCATAAATATATGTGTGTTGGCACAGTAACAAAATAATAATGGGTTTTATTTATATACAAATGTATATATAAATATTATAAATGTATCTTACTATATGTATATAAATCTCTCTCTGTTTAGTCAGTGCTACCCAGTTCTGTTTTAATAGCTACTAAACCTTGCTAAGAAGTACATTATATCAAAATGTGCTATTTCATGTCTAAAGTGGTGACTTGTTTCCCTATCCTTGGGTGGCTAGACAACCTACGACCTTACAGGATTACTTGAGAGAAACAAGGACAACTTCCCCCAAAGCCTTCTCCTCGTGATGAAATGTAAGTCTTACTTCGCCTCATCCCTCATTTCTTACATCTGAATCTTTTCTTTAAAGTTGTTTAAAAATATAAAACAATTTGGTTAAATGTTTGTCTACAGGCACAAAATTTGTTAGTGTCAGCAACGTGCATTGCAAAAAATGCTTATGTGCTACGAGGATTGGGATGCATTCATAATCGTGTCAAAATACTTGCAGACAAGGATAGACGTTAATTGCCCACCATAATTAACATCATAGGGAAGTCAGATTCACTCATTAACAATGATTGTTTCTGTCTCACGGGCTCTGTTTTATCGAGTTTTGGTCTTTCACCCTTTTGTTTGTCCGGATATTAATTGAAGATTTTAGGAACAGGTGCCGATTTGGAGAATGACGTGGGACAGAGGGAGAGTGTGGCTCGAGATGCGCTAAAAACAACCCATCAATCACATTGATTAACATCATCACAACAATGTTGAGAGGACTTTATGAGCACACTTCAGCCAGAATATTTATTGCACCATTTTTGCGAGTGAAAGGTCAGTTAAGCTTAGGTGGGATTCAAAGGAATCAGGGTCAGAATAGTCAACACTCCTGTAATTTTGATGTGCAGAGATAATTACCCTGGGCACTTGTTTTAATTAGTGCTAAACATGTATGTCTCAATTTATTTTCTTTCACTGAGTCAATTCATTAACTCCCACACATGACCGATATTTTTGCATCAAACACTGTCCTCCTGAGGGGATTCTATGCAAAGCGTCATTCAAGTTTGCCCATGGAGAAGGGCTCTTTTCAGAAGCTTCCATGGTAGATAAGCCAATTCTCAATGGCCTCGTTGCTGGTAATAGCCATATGATGTGAATTTCCACATGATCTCAGCCTCACATCTGGGCCCATTGTATATGCAGGTTATTTCCCTCTTTTCTCTGGACAGCCAGTGAGAACATCCTCATCAATCAAATGTTCAAGTACAAGATGGCACATACAGGAGTGCTGCTTCCACCATCCAACTGCTTCAAGACTCATGGGCATAAAGCTGGTCAATTTCATCATCAGCTAACATCGGCATCTGCAGCCCTGGATGATAAGTACAGGGACATCAGCAAGGTGTGATCTCTTATACACTGCGGTACCCAAAGCCATGTTCTCATTGTAAATGAGTGCGAAAAACACCAGACTCATTTCACTGGACTGCAAAGTCCTTACCGTGACTCAAAGAACATCCTTGTAGAATGTAGATTTTTGCCAAAATTAAGCAATTTAGAAGAAAGGCTTGCAAGTTGATTTAAAAGAAAAAATAAGTAAAATAGTACCTGGTTTTTAGAAAAAAATAGTTTTCAGACATTGAACACATAAGTTAAAAGCAAAGTTTTATTTTCAGCAAGTTTAACTTTTGTTATATATACAAGAAAAAAATATATATTTCCCAATGTACCCTGTGAAGTTGTATAACATTGTTTATGAAAGGCAGCTTTGTGCTGGAGTGCAATGCCCATGCTGAGGTTACAAAAGCCCATGACATGTATTGGCACCTCTTGGTCTGCTCAGGGCAGATCAGGACTCTTGCCACAGGTAGATAATAAGGTCATTATGTGCGGCTAAAAACAATCAGTGTCAAAGACTGGTTTCCACTCTGCCATGGGTACATTTCACATATGACCTGCTGGCAGAACAAATAGCCACGGCCCCTATTTTTAGTCTCCTATCTGATGGAGGTCGCCTTCGAAAGTAACTTAAATTAGAAACCATTAATCTAGCCATGCTTTCCATTGGTCTTTATCGATCCAAACCCTTCCCTGTGAACAGCACAGCTGCCAAATGACAGCATCCTGCTGGACCCACTCCCATTCTCCAAAATATGTTTTTATTATTATTATTATTATTATCATTTTATTATTATTTTTGCTTAACGAGTCATGCAAGTGAAGCATGACACATTCCTAGGGATATGAGGGCCGTGCGATGTCATGATGACCGACGGGAAACTTTATTATTGGCTGAAAAATGTGGCTTTTGGTTTTTAATTACATGACAAGTGACTCATTTTAAAAGTGCATTGCTGATGTACACGAATGATTATCATATACATATTTATATAAAAGAAATTTAAATATGAAAGCCTTCACTAACGTCAGGGGCACGATGCTGTAGTCATTCTCACTATTATGAAATCAAAAATATCTGGATTGAACCATAATCTCAACTCTCATATTTATAGATTTGTGCCTTCTATGTGCCCAAGACCTTCATATATCACTGGAACAAAAGAATCCTAAGAAAGTTGCCCTAACCTTCCTCTCGGTGCTGTGTGTATATTCTGGGAGAGAAGGGGTCTAGTGCTTATGGCAATATATTCAAAATAGATTCATTATAATCTGATTACAGCTATTTTCTTTATGAAAAGCAAAATGAGTTTACAGTGTTTAGATAAGGCAGGTAATGAAACCTCCAAAAAACCTAAGAACTAAGCTGGAGAATCAGTGCCATAGGAAGCCACTGGTGTGCTCAGGTACCATTTGAATTTCCATTGAGTCAGTTAAGTCTAGATAAGAATTCATTCCTGTAGTCTATTCAGGTATTTTGAAAGAAGACTGTAAAATCTATAATTTGATATATGTACAGAAAACTTGAGCATAATAAGTCCAAAAGTGTTTATCCTCTCCTTATCAACCAGCCCTATCACCTTCCTTCACAAAATGAGTTTCTTGGTACCACAAATGACTTCCTTTCATCTTCAGCTGTTTAGGAAATTGATGCCATTGTTTCTTTCAACTTGTCTCTCGTCGGAAAGCTGCTGCAGAAGGATGGAACAACCTCCTTACTGCAAAGGCTGGAGGAAAACAGACGCATGACAGTGGCAGCCCAGCTGGCGGTGAGCCCCAGAACTCGGGCCGCACATCTGTGTTCCTCCCTGCTGTCCTTGTCAGATTGACCTGGGGGTTGCGACAAGGTAGATGACTGCCTGTGTTCCTCTTTGAACTAGAATTCACTCTCTGAGATCACCAGCAAACTGAAAGGATGTGCCCCTCACTTCATCCACTGCATCAAACCCAACAGCAGCAAACGGCCAGACTTCTTCAACAGCCAATATGTTTCCTCTCAGTTTCAACATGTGGGTGTCCTGGAGATGGTAAAGATGATCCGCTATGGATACCCTGTCCGACTGTCATTCACCAGCTTCCTGGCCCAGTGAGTAGCCTCCCAAAATAATTCAGTGATATGTATAACACTGTAAATCAATGAGCTGAATGTCAGCACTATGTGCTTTCTTCTATTTGGCAAACCCCGTTCCATTTACATTGGCTAAGGGTCATTCATTGAAGTGTGATCATCCTTGGGATGCATGAAATCATCAAGTGATCAGAAGGTGACCAGAAACAACAATGGCAATCCTCCAAGGTGTAATTGTTCAGAAGGGACAGATAGATAGATAGATAGATAGATAGATAGATAGATAGATAGATAGATAGATAGATAGATAGATAGATAGATA
>JAODJU010000035.1:11671533-11694437 GCA_026776725.1 Gnathonemus echidnorhynchus | reverse complement strand
CTGGATGCTGTTCAGCCAAATGGCTATTTCAATATTAGTTTAAATACTAGAACTCATGGCCATAAGTGGAAATTAGCAGGAGAACATTTTAAAATCTATTTGAGGAAGCACTTCTTTACACGAGCGTGTAATTAGAGTATGGAATAGTCTTCCTGCTAGTGTAGCGCAAGCGAAAACCCTGGATTCATTTAAATCAGAGCTAGATAATATTTTAACAACTCTGAGCTATTAGTTAAGTTCTCCCCAAACGAGCTTTGTAAATTTGTTATGTTCTTAATAAGAATATGATTATTGAATATATATGTAATATAAGATCACAAGAAGCAAATGGATGAATATCAAATTCTATATAGAAATTTACCCAAAAAGAAATCCATAAACATATCTTCTACAGATATGTTACATCTATGTCTACGCTAGCACCTTTGTGGTACGTGGGAGAGAGATTTGTTGTTTATGCAAGATAAAAGAGTAAAAAGGGGGAAAGAGAGATTGAATTATGTCCACATGAACAGTCTCATTGTTGCCATTTTGAATAATGCATATGGGTATTATTTTGCTCTCCCAGGGATGCAAACAAGAGTGTGAAGGTCAACGAAGACAGCACAGAGAGGAGTCGTATTCTGAAGAACTTCTGCTCCAGCTCCATGCCCCTACCCCTAGCCGTAGACAGCTTGGTACATTCTGCTGCTGGGTTATCAATCAAGCCCCCATCCCAGCAGACAGAAGGAGGGGGAAGCGGCAGTTGCCTGTCATCTCCAAGGAAACAGCCTCCTCCCAAACCAAAGAGAGACCCCAACACCAGGCTGAGCACCTCCATTGAGGCTGTCAGTGCCTCCCTGTCCATCTGTCCCCAGAACGCACTTGATGGTCAGTGTTTACTAAGGGTATAACATCTAAAACTCTTCCCTTTCCCTCTAGTAACCTATAGTAACCAGACTGTTGGACATGAAAGGATTTTTTATTTGATGTTTGAGTTGAGTTTTCAGTCAAGTTATCTTTATTTGTACTTCACTGAATGCCTAGCTCAGAATTATATTTAGTAACTGTTATTCTTTTGACTTTACCACAGAGTATTCAAAGCCACGTCCTCACAGTGATGATTACAGCACAGCGAAGAAAATCCCTCCGCCTAAGCCAATAAGGAGCCCTAACACGAAACTGACTGGGTCCTTTGAGGAGATACTGTCACCACATTCTGTGGAAATGAAGCTAGCCTGCCTTTCCAAAGGGTCACAAGGTTTGGGGTTTCCCCAGCAATGGGTCACTACAGATGGGCTAAGTTATCCCATGGTCAGCCTCAACCATTCCCTGGAGGAAGATGTCTACATTGAGATGCTGGGGAACCCTACGATCACAGGCTTCTTTGATGCAAACTGCCCTGAGCAGGATGAGGCTGTTTATGAGGAGATGAAGTACTCAAAGCCTGAGGGGGAAACTGTAACAATGATGGCTGCATCAACCACACCCGATGGACCATCATCCCCAGCAAACACAGGGATCAAAACTCCAATAGCAGTTGAAAGCAGTCCACTCCAGGGCTTGGGGGGCACACCCAACTCCAAAAGTGGAACCAGAGATGTTCCATCCCCCTTTCCTAACTTGCTTCCTCATAGGCCACCACTTTTAATATTCCCTCCACCCCAGGTGCCCTACTCGTCAGCCTTAGATGAGTCCCCTCTCACTCCGCTGGAAGTAAAGATGCTGCCCATGCTAGAAACAAACCTGAATTACTCAAGCCAAGGAGATGGGGGCAGCCCCCTGTCACCCAAATGCACTAGGCAGAGAGCTGACTCATTGTCCACCATTGCAGCGATGCAGGACAAGTGCGTTACACCTCTCTCACCACCTCTTACATGCCTCCCCCCTGCCAAACTTCCTCCACCTTACAAGACCCCATCTTATGCTCCTTTTCCCTCCGAGAACAGTGTTCCAGTACTGACTCAGATGGCCTCAGTGGCTAATGCTTCTTCTGGGTCTCAGAAAGTCAGGTATGGTTCAGCAGAAGCCCCCCCAGGGATTGGAAAGACCCCCTACTCGCCTGTGAAGAAAGCCCACTCAGATTCCAGGCGTGCGCATTCTTGCTGCTCGTCCCCGCTGCTCTTCAATCCAAATTATGCCCGCCCCCTCTCTAGCCCCCTGGATGAGCTCTCCACCATCTTCAGCACCCCACGCAGCTTGCTAAGGAAGTCAGCTAACAGCAGGAAGATCCGTGACACTGGTCAGTGAGTTCTACCTTGAATTCTGTGATCAATCAAATTTTTTCAGAAGCAATGCAGTCTTGTGGTTTGGCAGTAATGTTTTGCAATTGGGATCTAAGATCAAAGTTAAATAAGTGTATAAAAAACAATGCTCAGTCATTGACATCGTCATTATGGTAGCGGTTTTATGGTAGTATGGTTCTACCAGGTCGTATTTATGAGAGATTCATAGTTTAATACTACCCAGTGATAAAAGAATGTTACAAATGGAGTTAACCAGTGTTGGCATTTTTGCATAAAACACTTTATGTACATTTATATAAAACTGAAACTATTTATTTTTGTCTTTGCTTTAGGAAAACCTCCAAATTCTCCAAGGTAGCAAATGAATCAGCACAATAACACTCTGCAATTATTAACCGTGCTGTTTTATTGCCAGTGCTGATATTTCTTGATGTCATCGGCTTTTGAGAGGAATGACGTGCTTAACACTCCTTATCCTTGGGGTTTTGGACTAACTGCTTAAACGTCTACATGCCACACCCAATTAACTCTTCCATTGCTGAATCTCTTCCATGAACATACAGTACAGATTATCTCTTCATTAATAATTAACTTCCATTGATATGAGACCCTTCCAGCTCTGCTGTTTCTACCTGGACTCTGCATGTTTAACCCATCTTGCTCTGGTTTCCCTTCACAGTTTAAAATTATGTAGTCAGGCTAATTTGTGTCACTAAATTGGCCATAGAGTACAGTTGGGTGTGTCAGTGTATGTGCCCTACAATGGACTGGCATCCCGTCCAAGGTATACCCCCAGCCGTATGCCCGATGCTGCCTGGGATAGGTGCCAGGGTACCCCCTGCAACCCCTACCAGGATAAGCAGCTACAAGATGAATGGATGATAGAATATCCCAGAGCAACTGGCAGTAAATGCCAGCATGTAGTTGCCCTTTGTCACAGTAGATGGTTTGAACATTAAGTTTCTCTGGGGTTGTAGATCTGTTAATGAGGGGTTTGGCACAAGTGTGGCAGGCTAGAAGGTGATAAAGGGTCACTTTTGAGTAATCATTTCAATTCAACATTAATATGGTATTCCCTGTTATGTCTTATTGCACCATGCATGTGATGTACATATTTGCTAAATGTTGTGTTATTGTTACACAGTATGCATTTTTGATTTTGGGGTAGATGCTTCAGTTGTCATTTATTATGGCTGTCATCTTATGTTTTATGATCCTCTCTAAGATAAGTGAGTATCTGAACAGGACGTACTCTTTGCGGTGAACAATGGTAGAATGGGGACATTGAATGAATTCAGAGTGAGCGGTAATCCGCTAGCAGCAAGGCTGGAACACCAGTGCCTTTACTCCCAAGCTCCCTAGGGTGTTGTTGGGACCGGATCTTATTTGTACTCATCGTTCCTATCGTGTTTGAAAGTTCAAAGGAAATAAAGCCAGCAAGAGTGATGCTGAATGAAAAAGAGTAAGAAATTGAGTCTGTGGAAAGATTCTTTCTGCTTTGCTGAGCGCTTAGCAGTGTATAAATTTGTGTTTTAGGGTAATACGTCCCTGCAAGTTCATTCTCATCATGTATAGCCTGAGCTGGGGGTAAAGAGGGATTCTCCCTGTCCCCGCACATCAATAACTCCTTTCCTAAGACGAGATGCAACTGATTCTGATTGATGAGGTTACAGCACCAAATGACACCTTTATGTGTATAACGTACCTACCGTGAATCTGTTTTATGGCTTAACGACAGTGTTTCTGGAGAGCTTGTAGCCTTGAATGTCCTAAAGATTCATTTAAATCATTATTCAGGATGGACCCCTGGTTATGTTGATGAACATCCGCCAAGATGCCCTGGACCATTATGTTACTATAAATGGATAAAATAATTAATTCATTAAAACAATTACTCAACTAAAGGACTGTGTGCCAATGGAGACAGGGCCAGCTTTGCTTTTGCTGACGATACAATAACAGTGAGCAGAGCTGCAGTACAGTGGCTTAACCGGATATCCTACTTTCCAACTCCCTTGCAGACCATTACCATTGTTTTTACATGATTTATACCGTAAGGGGAGGGATATGATCCTATTAATGTAGCTGGAAGTAGGTGTCATGCTCCATGTGCAACGCCAGCAATGAATTGGCATGTGTGACATAGTGTTCCACTAGCATTGGCAAGAACATCTCAGTCCTACGGTGGTGGGCGATATGAAAAGAGTTAAAATTAGGTCCGTCATTGTGGGGGGTATGTCTGTGGTAATTTGACTGGTAGACTTTAAAAAATTGAGAACACTATGGTGTGGGTGTGTGTGTGGGGGCTGAACGTATTTTTGTCAAATTAACACTCTGCATTCAGACGATAAATGACTTGACTGCCTTTTGTTCATAGGTTTTCATCACATTGAGTTTGTGTTCTGGAATTCCGACTGAGCGGGGTTTATATCTCATGTTTCCACAGGATTCAACTCTAACATGAACCAAACGGGGAGGGTGGATTCTGGCCCCCCCTCCCCATCCCCGCAGCTACAGGACAATAATGCGAACAACCACCCCTTCAGTAGTCCCATCTCCATCGAGAACGGAAACCAATTATACAATGGTAAGACTAGGCTATTAACCTATATCAAGTAAGACTCAAGTAAAAAATAAGCTTCAAGCCCAACAGAGGCCAAATGAATTATTAAATACAAGTTTATAACATCAGCAACGGCCTGTCATTCCACCTTGGTTTCCATAATCAGTAGCCTACAGTCACATGGTCACAAAGCATGCCTCAGTTTCATTCACATATAAGACTTCCTGATATTTTATATATTTTCAAACTAAAGAAGAATGGAAGAGAGAAGGTTGATGACAGAATGGTGAATATGGAGGAAAGTGGATGTGGAAAGGCATGCATGCTGCAGGTGAAACAAAGCCAAAATAGATCCGAAGTGAAACACAGTGAAAATGAGAGATAAAATTAATTCTGTAGGGTTAATATATGTGATTAAAGTGAAGACATGGAAATAACAATGGTGTCTCTGGCCCATAGGTAGGTGTTGGAGAAGAAGGAGCCTTCCTTCCTAATAAAAGCAAATAGCCAGTTTTGACTGTGAAGACTGTGTGTTATTTGCTCTGTCCGGCAGTAAATAAGGTTTTCCTGTTTGTGGTGTTACAATACAGGATCGGTGGAAAATGAGAGTCAATTAAACATCCCAATGTCACTTCAGAGACATGTGGACAGGCATCAGAGTCAGGTAAAACACATCTGAATTTAACTTTCATTTGTAATCCAATGACCTCATAATACCCCGAAACACCTAAAGTCTTGTAATGAATGGGGAACTTGTTGACGCTGATATTAATTTACAACTAGTCTCTTTCAAATACTAACACGAGAGAGTTTCACATGCAAGGAATATATTATATGGATATGAATTCCCATTTTTTTATTCAAAAACATGTGTATTGTGTCAGAATGAGCTATACTGAATGACCCTTTGTCCCAGGTAAGCTGTCTCAATATCCACAAAAATAATTTGCAAAATTACACCTGTCACTCACAGAAATGCCTTGTGGTGATCTAGACTGTGAAACCAGACTCTGCTTTGCTTCAGCTCTCTCTGATATGTCCTGAACAGTAGCATTACTTTAATTAGCACCATTTCTGTGCTCTTCTTAATCACATTACCTATTTTTGTTATTTGATCATTGTAAGACCTGCAAAATACCCCTTTTGTGTCCATGCGCACCTCATACTGTTACTACATTGTATTTTTCTTTAAAATTTATTTTTATTTTCCAAACTGGACCCGAGATATCTTAGCCACAGCGATATTGATCCATAATAATGATCCACAGTAGACACTCAAAGCTGAAGATATACACTTACAGGTTAGGTTTTTCCCTGTATCCACTCTGTGCTATATGAGACAGGTAAAGGGCTCATGACTGTATGGGTTCAGGAAGTGATCCAACAATAGGGATGCAAGAACACGGACAAACGATCTGTCTCAGCTGATAAGACACAGTTACCTTCGGCACACATACCGCCTGGGCTTTAAACAAAGCTTTAATTATTTAATTACGCCATGAAATATTCACCAGGACAGAAAAGTCTACCATGGGAATCTAAGCACAGAGCTGCACTGTAACCCAACACTGACCAATTCAGGTATGGCTCCACACAGCAGTCCCTAGCAGGCTTGGTTACTGTATCACAGGCCCGCCTCCCCACACAAAAAAAAAACAGGAACATTTTATTATTATTATTCATTATTTCAGGATTTTTTTGCATTTACGAGTGCACAGAAGGATGCAGACACATCCGGACAGAGATGATGGACCCTATATCATATAACAAGCATAAACCGACCTTGCTTAATTTTCAATTGGATTTCTCTCAAACCATATAGCTGAATGCAGAAATATGTCTACTCAATCTACTCTTTCCTTCCCCGCTACAGCCTCGCTTTCCCAGTTTATCAGGCAAAACACAAAAATTGGTCATATACACTCTGACAGTGCAAAAAGAAAATCTCAGTACCCATTCTGTTACACTCCTCTACCTCAGAATTACAGATGAGCAAGTTTCTCAGTGCATTTACTTATAGACAGAGTAGCTGTGATTTTAAAACATTACAAATAATCTGTAACTCACAACATGCACAGCATAGATTTAACAGGCTTAATGGTTTCTAAATTGAGCTTCTTAAATTGGACACATACAGTATATGTCATCTGTAACTTGCTTCTTGCCAGATGATGCTGGCTTTGCACCAGGTACGTCTGGCTGTCTCACTCCCGTCAAAAGACTAACTTCATCTTTCTGGCTTATTTGCTTTCAGAGGGATCATTTCAGCTTCTCTCCCTTTGGCGAGGGAGCTGCTCTCTGAGGAGGGACTGGAGGGTGGCTGTTGAGGTACGGGAAACCGGCAATGTCTGGAGAATCTTTACATTAATTCTGTCCTCACTATTTCAGTGACCTGCTGTAGTCTCATTGGCCTTAATAAAGGTAATGCTCTTTCCGCCTTTGTAATGCATTTCAAACAACAGTTCCCTCTTTTCTGTGGAAATTCATAAATTAGGGTTTCTTGCACATACAGGTTCTGTTTCGTGGTCCAATAAGAGTTTTGCTGTACACAGCCCAGTATCATTAATGTCAGTGAAGCAGAGTGCGCCAGACTCAGGGCCAAATTTTTAAGTCTAGAAAGGAGTAATGCATTTGTCTTTTTTTGTGAGATGTGGTAAAAGGGTAATTATTGCTGCCTCAGCAGTGCATTTTGGAAACTTTTGACAGAGGTGGAAATTTAGCAATTTAAGGACACAGGCTCAAGGCTGCAGGTATAAACATGACAGGTTGGGAGTAAATTATGATGGTATGTCCAGAATTATTATGCTAAGGGCTCATGAATAAATGTTTTTAGGTCAATTCATAATAAATTTGAGTGAATGTTCTGTTTAAACTAAACCAGCTCTTAATTATATTGTCAGTAATTATTAACATTACTTTTATGTGTTTAAAATGTGGATTTTCTTTAAAAATGGAATGTGTATGAAAATGTTGCTTTGTGCAATATAAAAGCTAAAATTTGCATAGTAGTACTCTTGCTAGAAGCTGAAACCTACAAAACGTGTTAGTTCTAATAAGACTGCAGCTAGTAACACAAATAACAAGCGTAATTCTGAAACCAGGCACTTCCCAACAATAGTTTCTGCAAATTTCCCACTGTTTGAAACCTCACCCCCAGGCCTTGATTGTTCCAGGACAGACAGTTATTTCCATGCCCAGATGGCTGCGTTTCTCCTCCAAATGCCCGCGTGGATTTCACTGCATGCTGTCCTCCAAAATACTAGCCTCTGAAAATGACATCTAATTTGGACAAATGTTCAATGGGCACCGGGGTGAAAACGGAAACACTGGAAGCCAGTTTTATCTGGGGGAGGTGGCCACGCAGTACTAGCCATGTGAATTCCCACAACCGGGCCCGATGCCCCACCCCCTACACACATACTCACCTCCAGGTTCAGGTACACCACATGGCAACAAACTCTATCCCAGCTCCTGGCGTCTGCAGACAAATACCAGTGTGAAGGAAGTCCAGGAGCCTGGAGCGACTAGTGCTGCCAGCTGACCACAGAGGACTGGAAAGCCCCCCAGGTATGAGAGCCTTGCCCGGAGGCCAGTGAAGTCCATCCATTTAAGGAGATAAGACTGAGAAATAGATCTATCATGCTGCTCTCTCAGGTCCTCTGTCTAATCTGTCAGTACCACTTGTTTTTAGCAAGTACATGAGGACAAAATGTGAGGTGAAAATCAGAGAGCTTGCTGAGAAATGGTCATAGGTTGTCGTGACTTCCTTCCCCCTGTAACAACAGAACACTTAGGGAAGGTCCAACTGGTTTTATTGGGGAGATCCAAAGCAGAGTCCAAAGAACAAACAGGGTCACAGCCAATATCCGTCCAATCCTAGTAATCAAAGCCAGAGGAAAAACCGAAACCGTAGTCAAGCCGATTATAGGGGAGTCCGAAAGCCGAGAGGTCTGTCCGAAGACGCTGACAGGACACACGGGGAGCAGACACGAGGGAAGATCAGGGCTGGGTCGGACGGCAGCAGGAAGGTTCAGGAGGCGCAGGAAGGGGGAGCAGGGAAAGCTGGGTGGATCGGAGCTGAAACAAAGACAAAGGTAGAAGTCGCTTGGAGATTGCATCACAAACAATACCTCGCACGGAATGATTGTTGTGCGAGGTTTAAGTAGCTAAGGGGGCGTGTCTCTGATTGCTCGCAGCCGCCGGCGTCACACCCCCGTTAAAAGACTATGACAAGGGGAGTTTTGAAATGTGCTGGTTAACACCAAACGTAGCTCACAGATCCTCTCCTGGCTACATATTCCTCCACCTTCCCATCAGCCACACTTTCAACAGATGTCTCTCAGGGCAATCAGTTACGGCACAATCAATCAAGGCACATGAAGCCGAAGACAAAAAAGATGAACATTATATAGAACCATTCATACTCAACAAAATACTAATTATGAAAAGTTTTAAGAATCATTCTTGTGGAGGAGGATGAGGAACTGTTCAAACCCGTGAGGATTGTGATGCAGTATTCTGCAGGCAACATGGATTTAACCGAACTGCTGCATATGATAAACAACACAAGGTATTTCTGTCATAACTATACAATTTATACTTGCTCCCAAATATGATTTGTCAGCAATATTTGTTGTAATGTTATAGGAATATATTTTGCATATGTATAGGGAAGCAGTTGGTGCAAAGGGATTTGAATTTGAATTATATGTATATGTAAAGGTGTAAAGACAAAACTCTTGGTTCGGTACGTGTTTCGGTTCTGATGTCACGGTTCGGTACGTTTTCAGTATAAAAGTTTCAGTATAAAAGAAACAAAACAAATTGCTTATTTTTTTTCTTTATTAAACAGTGGTTTACTAATCAATGTATGACTAAAATTTACTTAAAAGTAAATCAAAATAAATATTCTCTCAATTTAATTAAAAAAAATATCCACTAAGGTGCACATATTGTATTCACATTAGCAGCTTCCAGCTTCATATTAGTACTGTGCATCACAAATATTGTATTATATTAGGAATTACATATGCATGAATAGCGGCGCAGCTTCATCCATGCCTTTCTGAATGTTGCTCGGGGGGAAGACACAAAGGTTCCAGATTTGCTGCATTCGTTCGGCACAAATGCGTACTGAACTGGAAGACCTGTATGTGTGTGTGTGTGTGTCTGTATATATATAAAATCTGCTTACACAATAATCAAATGATGACCAGGGCTGGCAAACTGCCTACATGAAGACAGGAAGATTAGATTGACTAAGACTCAAGAGGCACTGTCCATGTCGTTAATTTAAGCTACTTATGCTCTAATATAGTCTGCCTATTGCTTCGGTGCATTATGGGATCCAGAAGTATTTTCTAGCCATGATCCAGGCTAAGTGATCCATGGCTGCACAGTGCACAGAGCATGCAGTCAGTGTTTCATCGTTCTTGATAAAGATGATAAAAAAAATTTTAAGTGTGGAATATATCTTTACTGATGATACAAACAAATCAATTACAATTACATTCCTGAAGTTATAACATTTAAAATTATTAATGATTGTTCAGTTATTGACAATAATCTTTTCAGTACTTTTTTACCTTGCAAGAATAATGACAGATTTTTTTTTAAATGAGGTTTTATGTTATTGAACACATTATGGAGTATCTTTATTCTCTATAAGCCTTCAAGACCTTTTATATAGTTTGACTGCACTAACCCAGACTGGCCTTTTTAAATCAAAAACAAGACTCACTTCCAGAAAAGTCTCAGTCTCCAGGCTACGAAAGTCAGTTTTTGCTTAATATGCCACCTATTTGAGCTCATGGGGCCATTGACCAAAACATTGTCCCCAGGACCACTGGAAGCAAGATTGTTCCTTTACATCAAAGACAAAAGATTTGAAAGTAGATATTATGTCCATTTCTACATGTGCATGGGCTCTTTTAGTACCAAACCCACAGCTGGTATGAGTGGTGGAACAGCTCCTGTGTTCATCTCCTGTGACCACGGCACCCAGCTTTACTCCCAGTTCCAGTGCCATTTAACAAACACTATTCATTTACATTAACTGGCTATTCTCTGTTTTTGTGTCTGTCTGTGTTTTTTTTTTTTTTTTTTAACTTTCTAAAGTGGCTTAAGGCGTGAAAGTGCAAATACTTTTTGAGACAGGGTTGACAGTTGGAAAAACTGTTAATCTCCACATGGCATTATATCCTCTGGTTGCCGCGATTTTAACCTTTTGTATATGCCTGTATTTATTTATGTATCTTTGTATTCTGTGTATGTATGATCAAGGATCAAGGAAAGTTTATTGTCATTTGCATCACATTTGCATGAGGTGGAACGAAATTGTTTATATGTATATTATTATATTATATTATATTATATTATATTATATGTATATGCATTTTATGCCCCCTGTTTAATTTATGAAGATTAATAGCAGTTTGTCTCTGATTTTTTTGAGGTTTTTGGCTTTTACCGATCAATGACAAATGGATTTACTTATTGTGTTAATTTTTGTATTTTTGTAATTACGGAAGGTCATGAGAGCCTATAGCTCTTTAAACAATAGTTGAACGTAGAATGTCCTAAGACTCTGTACTGAATATGCAGATGGAAGAATGGAGTAGATAGGTGTTACCACAGGTTTCATTTAGTTGAATTTTATTCATAAGTTGACAATGTTTTCACATTAAGAAATTGCTTTAAAATGTAAAAGATTTCTTATTTCTGATCAAAAAATGTAATTTTTAAGTTGCATGTAATGTTTCTTTTTAGATTTTATTCTTTTGTAGTAACGTGGTTTTTGGAAGAGACTATGCGTTTGTACAAATATGCATGTACAAATTCATTTTGTAAATAACAGTATAATATGTTGTGACATGTCACCCTCTTCTGTCTTAAGTAGCCAGCAATGAGGTCAAATATCTTGGGTAACAGCAAAGGAGTTCATGCTCTGGACACTACAATAATGGATTTGAGAAGGCAGGGAAAACCTGATTACGTTGAGTGGATGAGCAGGGCACAGTTGTACTCTCTCATTCTTTAATTAATAGCTATAATTAGCGCTAGTCTTTGTTCGTCCTTAGTGCATTATTTTCAGTTCATGAAAAGTGCACACAAAACCATATACTTGTCAACAAATGCTCAAATCACTCTGCTAGCAGATGTAAAAAAAAAAAAAACATTGCTTTTCTTGATGTAGTCCTATGGCTTGTCACCTGATTGATTTTTTGATCTAAATTTCTTTGTCACAGAACTCAGTTGAGTTCTAGTATAAGAACCATCATAACGTTAATAAAGGGATACAAGCAGGATGAAACGTAGCCGGAAAGACATGCAATGGCTCACTCATTGTTTCTTGTGTTTACATCTCTGAACTTTTAGACCATTACCTGTGGTTCCTCTCTGATAATGTCAGCACATTATGGAATCCAGTGGGGGTCAGTAGGTTTTTATAAAAACCCTCTGGATTAACAAATTAGTCCAGTCATCTTGTCCTTGTTCCATGTGTTTGAGGTTTGCATGTTCTCCCCATCTCAGGCTTCATCCAGGTTTTCCAGTTTACTTTCACAGTCCAAAGTCTATAATGTCTGAATATCTTCTTGTTATAATAGCATAGATTTTTTTCTTTGAATTCTGATTAGTTAGTAAAGGTGCATGGTTGCAGAATCATGAATATAATGTATTTTGTTCCTGCTCATCAAAAACACGTTGAAAAACATAGCATAATTCTTATATTTTTTGAGGAAAAAAACACCAAATATGCATATGTAATATGGATATAAAACATACATATCTTTCATCAGCAGTGCCACTAATGATTCTGCAAGATATACTCACATTGATAATGACTTGGTTTCCGAGAAATTTCCCGTACTTGTTTCATTGTAAATTTTACTTTATTGTGATGTTCAAAGGGATCATGACAAGATTTGAACCCTAACTTCCTCACCTCAAGGTAATCATGTTGACTTCTTATTGAGGCTTGTGAGAATAAGTACAATGTTTATCTTCTAGGTAGAAGAAACTAGGTAGCTTTTCAAATGGAAGGTTGCCATCCTCTTAAGTTTGCATCTATAAGATCATGTTTATATCCTCCTAACTGCAATCCATTTCTAGACTATCTCACATCTGGAAATATGTCCTTACTGTACACTTCATTTGACCCTTTACTCAAATGAGAAGCAGTAATAATTAGTTTGAGGAGCTCTCTGTCCTCATTAATGTACCAGGAACCAATTACTTTCACATTAAATAAATAAGTTAAGGAATTCTATCGTGTCATCTTCTCATTAATGTTTTATATAGTTGGTTTTAAATCAGTTGCCACTTCTAGAACACGTAGTTGATAGATCTTTTTACAAAATATAAGAAACTTACTGGAAAATTACAAGGTCATAATATTTATGAATGTACCTTCAGTATTACATTTGACTTCCTCCTGACAATTTATAATATGTAGTCAAAGACATTTAAAAACATAAAACTTAAAAATTTGATGATTTTAAAGGTCAGGATATGCATACAAATTTGTTCTAGGAAGTAATTTGTTTTGGGTGTCAGTTCCTAACTTCAGCAGAGTGATATTATGCTAGCAGCGTCCTAGTTACTGGTGCAGGTTGGGAGGTGATCCATCAACACGACCAATGAGGAAAATCTGATGCTCGACAAGAGTTTAGGAGTGGTACAGGTGCCGTGCTATGTTCCTCTTTTCTCTGTTCATCTTTCTATGTGTTTTTTCTATCTGTTTGTTTGTTCATTTGTTCATTCATTCATTGGTAGAGTGGTTGTGGTCCATAAGAGCACATTGTTCAACGGCTTTTCATCTTACGCTCACGCATTTACAATGATTTTTATGAAACATAGACATACATGATTTATGCATGACTTTTAAAGGTTCCATTTGTAATGGACATATTCTCGGGGATCTGGTATTATAACATAAGGACAATGCATATATCTCAAAATATATATGAGAATTAATATTAGAACTATTTTACAGTTTCTTATTTTTATTCCCCTTGGGATGCAAATGAGGGCCAAATAAGATGTTTTGTCATGTTTTGTCCTTTTCTCTTAAATGAGCAGTTTATTTCACTTAATTTGTCTTAAAATAAATATATTTTTTAGACAAACCTTTTTCAACAGGTGGAAGACCACGGTTCCACTGTCTTGTTTGAAACCACTTCTTCGCTGTTATCAATAGATCTGTTACCATGTGCAGTCTTATGAGGGTATGCCTGACCCTCATAACTCTTTGAGATATATTGTATTAAACTTTAGTGTGGTATTAAAATCAAAATCATAATGTATAACTACTGCTGCTGCCAAAGGATATATATCATGCAGAAATATGTCAGCTAGCAGAAAAGAAATATAGTTATACTTTTTTTCATTGACATGGCTCATAAATGCTAGCCAAAGATCGTTTTTTCACATTGAATTCCTTCCTTCTCGAAATTGTTAGAAGCATACTTCAAAGGACATATTTCCATGTGGCTTTGTGACTTTGACTTGGATGAGCTTTATATGCTTTTCATATGTATGAATAAAATTAATCTTGTGCCAGTAGTTTTCTACAGCTTTGACTACTATGGTGTTATGCACACATCAAATATCTATGAATTGATTAGTTTTGACTGATGAGCAATCCTGTTTAAAGAGCTCATTGTGCCCAAGAGAGTATAACTGTGGTTCACATGTCTGACTGATGCATTTTTATGTACACATGGTTTGATTATTGTTACAGTTCCTGTCTTATGTGAAATCAGATTATGAATAAAAACAGCCTGAGTACTCTTCAGACAAAACATGATTTGAGTAGGACCATCTCTCAGGGTAGCAATCCAATGATAAATTAAATGTTGTGTTTCTAATTAGGATAAACAGTGCTAAAGCCCCTTCATCTTCTGCTTTAGTGTAGTGTAAAAATACATAATGAGGAATTCACTGGTGAGTGCGTAAATTTTTCAGATAACTACCTTCTACCCAAGACATATCTCTGATCTATCTATCTATCTATCTATCTATCTATCTATCTATCTATCTGTCTATGTATCTGTCTGTTTGTTCCTGAATTGATGTTATATGTTTGTTTATTTGTCTATCAATATTAATATGTTGGCTCAGTGGATAGTTCATCTGCAGGACTGGGCATTCACATCTCACCTTGACTGTTAAAATTCTCCAGGTGTTATGCGAGTTTCTTCTAGACACTTTCCTACTGCGCTCCGAAGGCATGCAGTTAAGTTAATTAGCATCTCTAAACTGCCTATAAATTACAAGCATATGTGTGCCCTGTGATGTACTGGATTCCCATTGCTGGTGCACCGCTGTCTTGTGTGCTGAGCAGCATGCGATGGGATCCAGGCCCCCCTGTGACCCTGATCAGGATAAGCGGTTAAAAGATGGATTTATAGGAAAAGGTTAGCATGTTAGTAACTTAATTAGTAGGCAATAGCCGGTATCATGTCCCCACTACAAGGGCAATAAACTCATTAATTTTAATATGGTATAAATTGGTGTATACATGAGTGAAACTCTCAGTGGGGGCAGTAAAGGGAGGAGGCTGGAAGACTAATGATGCAGGTGGAAGGTAGACAGCAAGTGGATGAGTTGATGTAGAAGGTGACTTCTCTCTCTGCCTTCCCTCAGGTGGTCCAGCACACTGAAGATATCCATGTCAACCGAAGATGCCGTCCTTCAGGATCTCGATATGCTGCGTGAGGAGCAGAATGATTGACAGCCAGTCGACACTCAGGACTGAGCTGCTGATCTCAGAACAGCCCACGCCCTTCTAAAGAAAGTGCAGTCTTAGCAGGCATCACTCACCAAACCACACACTCTCTATTCTCGTTTATTGCTGTTCTACTCTGTTTTGCTCCTGCTCTTCCTACTCCCAGGTTTGAACTTGGCAGGACCCCGGACCTTGGATAGATGCAGCATTAATGTCATGGACAGTAGTAGGAACCTGAGCAGCACAAGCGTGTCGTATGGCCTCAATGCTTCTGCAAAGACTTGAAGAAGCCATTTTGGCTTGTAGGAGTGACACTACAGAGTGTGATACTTCAGTGCTCTGTTACTCTTAAAGTTATGTGCAATTTTCCAAAAACTGTCCTCAGCTGGTGCTGTTTTCTTTGACTACATGCATTGCTAACCGTTATCGCTCATACCTTTTAGCTAATGCAGTTAATTTTGTAGGTGCTATAAAATATGAAGATTATATTCAGGTAACAACATATTCAGCATGTAGTCTGAGTTCACTAATGACCAACTTAAAATCAGTTGTTTGATGAAAGAAGTGAGTGCTTGTATGGTGCTCTTACCACAGCTCTTCTATACCGTTATACATTAAGAACACTCCATCTTGTGTGGCAAATGGCTGTTTTATTTTCTGCGTATACTCGTTTGCTTAGTTGCTTATTCTAAGAGAATTGCCAAACACACACAGTCATAGCATGTTCAAAGTTATTTATTTGCACATCAAGTGAATATGTGCTCAGAAAAACTATTTAGGATTAGAGTATATACAAATGATCACTAATACAACAACAACTATAATAATAATAATAATAATAATAATAATAATAATGATTGCTTTTGTTTTCTGAAAAAGTTACTCATATTTTGTTGAATGGCTGTAAGACCACGGCTTTGGTTACTCCAATAAGCCAGTAACCCCGCTTCCTAGTACAGGCCACACGCGTGCTAGTGGTTTAGCTACATATAAGTATGTTGGAGGTTGGCTGCAAACCTCGAGGTGATTTGAGGAGACGTCTTCAGAAATGACCAAGCTGATACACTTTTATAGCAACATGAAGATAAATTTAAACATAATTTATTTTCTTTGATGGTCTAATGCTTTTGAACGGTATGTAGTGCCAGTCAACCCATTCGGTGTCAGAAGCAGCCACATACGGCACCTCCCTCAGCCCCCCGCCCCTGCCCCTAGCTAGGATGCCATGTGGACGTTGGCACGCACTGGCAGTGGGTATGCACATTCTCTGACTAATGCAAACTACTGTTTTATGGACCACAGGAAAGTCTTTATTTGGGCTGTCTTTAATCTTGCCCTGAGTAACCTGTTTCAGAAGGTGCTAAGTCTTTTGTTAATTAGTGATAATTAAGCCATCCTCTTGATTAAGATTGCTAAAGGGATTGTTATCTGAGTGCTGCAGTCTTTCACTTAAGATAGCATATGGGACACTTGCCAGCTAAGGTGATTGGGAATAAGGTGATATAAGACACTAATTAAGTTTACTGAGGTACAGTTTCACAGGACTGTATTGGGGACAGCTCATCGACATTCAGGGCTTGTATAGTCCTGACAATCAAGAAGAAACGTCTGAAAGATAAATTACACCAGGACTCCACTGATAAGTGTATATGGCTTTCTTTGCCGTTTTGGATGGAGGGATGTTTTCCAAATTCTTTTCATAAATGTCATCAGTGTACATCCAGGACCCCCTAAAAGGTTTATAACTAAAAACTGGGGGGCACTATTACAGTGTAGAGAAATTCCAGATATAACAGAAAGCAACTTTTTTATTTTATATAGTCTAGTGAAAAACATATTTAATATAGAATTCTTCAGAAAAATGTGGCTAGTTGGTATAGGTTAATGGTACGACTCTGTAGCTAAAAAGTCATAATTACATGTAAACCTGTATGCATTTATTAGTCCTTGACATTTGTAAATCTATTATCTCTGTCTTATATAAGTGTTTGTGCACTAAAGGGGAAGTCTGTGGTCTAGTCAGGGTAAAAACAGAATTAAAGTTTGTTCTACCTTGAGTTTATAGTTCCTGGGTGCTCTTATACAGTCAATGTGGCCTTAGCATCACATAGCCTAAAGAATGCCACAGAAGGCTTAATTACTAATTAAAGACTGCTACCAATGACAACTCAAAACAGCCTTCTGTCATTAGATGAATGAAAAATAATTCACTGGAATTTTTAAATTATTGTATTTTGCTATCAGAAATATTTGAAATGCAGTTTCCCAAAGTTGATTATCCTTTATGATATGTTGAATTATTGAGGTACTCTATATGGATAAATCTTACTGTGAAAGCTGGTTGAAGACGGTATCAAGTAAATAATTTTTTGTTCATGAAGGTTTGTTGCATCATGGGAACCTCAATCTATGTTTTATTGTAGCATTTTTGATCATTTCAGTACTAATTTCTGCAAATTCAACGTTCAAGGCTAAACGTAGGTTTGACATGGTTAGTTTGGGCATCGTTCACTGTGACTCAGATGGTAGGCTGGTAATTAGCACCAGAGATTAATCAAAGCACTCATGTGTGCTGGATGTATGTGAGATATATGCTGTTGTTAAAGTTCCTTCTTCGTTCTCTTCAAAGCGATTTTGAATTTTGCTGTTGCACAGACTAGAGACACCTGAAACCTTCCACATCAACCACAGCCAACTCCTAGCATGACTGTTTCCTTCCTGTGTTCAGATGCACAGACTCCTCGATTTTTTATTTAGGTTTTATTCACCTATGGCAATATTTTATGGAAAATTTCAAGATAACCCTTACAAAAGTGCAGTAAGTGATTATGCTGCTTTGTAATTGCATGAGCAAATCAATCCACATTTTATGCCTCATATTGTTCTTTTTTGTAGCTGTTTTGGCATTAATGTGCACACTTCTACTGCTCTGGGTGCTGAAATGTCCTGGATTAAGTGTTCTGTTCCTTGTGTGACCCACTACAGCAGAAATGCTGTCATATCTATACTACACATGCCCATCAGTAAAATTACCAGCTGTACTTTGAAAAAGCAAACCCATTATGTGTTGCTGCTGTAACTGTTAATTTGTTGGGTTTTCCCTGTGAATTAAATATAGCTCCTTTTTTTAATTGTTCGCAGGATAAAATAAGGAGTGTTTTGCGGTGTGCATTTGTTTTTTCAGCATTTTATAAAATACAGTAGAGCAATAAAGAATCATCTTACATCTTTTGGCTGGGGGATTCATCTTGATGAATGTTTCTGATCTGCTTTACAGTTTGAGGTGCATTGTGATCAGTGAGACCAACTCACTGTGTCCGTCCTCGCCTGTGCATCCTCCATGTGCAGGACTGGGGGTTGTGCTCTCAGAAGCTGGTAATAAATCAGACAGCCAAACTCAGGAAAAGTGAACTCCAGGCAGTTTAAAAATGTAACAGCATTAGACCTTTTAAATGGTATAAGAGCCATAGACCTCGAATGCAGTTGCAAAGTAAATATAAACATGAATATGGTTGACAAAGAGTGGAGGTGAGCGGGTGTGATTGTGCACTGCTGCCGCTGAGGTCCAGACCCTGAGAGGTGGGTTGATGTAGGTAACTGGATCAGTATACTGCAGATCGCTCACCTTATTATTTTGACAGACTGGGAGACAGAACAAAGAGTTAAAAGGACATTATACTGACAAAAAAATTTAAAGATGCTTGAGTATAGTAAAGAGATTCAGTATAATATTAGAATCATTCAAGAAAGGTAAACCCCATGCAATTAAGAAAATAAAACAGTAAAATATCATATATTAATCTATTCTTATTTCAGATGGTTAAGGCAGTGAGACCTGCTTTCTAGAACAATCTTCCTGAGGGTACGCTGAGTTCTTTCCACATGAGGATAAGCTGCTTACTCTGTAATTACTGACCAGTTGTATAGTGTAGTGAACATGTTCATTAGCAGTGTCTCTGAAAATACAAGAAAGATCATGTGCAGAGTCTTGTGGGGGGTGGCAGGGTTGGGGGGGGTGTAGGTTGAAGGGCAGTTCAATGAGATTGTTTAGAGGGTACAAGTCAGTAGTGGACCTCCTACCCCTCCTCCACAGTCTGAACATGAAAGCTTCACCAATGGTGTGTAGGGCTTCATTGAATATGTAAGCAGTAGTGCTTACTGGTCTCACAGGGTGAAGAACAGGACTTTGGAGAGGATTGATGTTAAGCCAAACCACCTGCGAAGGTACTTTCTCATTGCAATGACGTAAGACAAATGTCTTAAAATTATGTTTCATGTATTGGGAATACTCAACATAATAATTGTTCCATCCATTCATCCATCCTTCTATCTTCCAACCACTTATCATGGTTAGGTTCATGGAAAACCTGAAGCCGACCCTAGACAGCACAGGGCACGTGGTCCCCCCTTAAGGGGAGTCCAGTCCATCACTGGCATATTGATTGCTGGTCCTATAAATTATGCTTGCAATTATCCTAAACAATACAAAAAATATAACATTTTACTGAAGCCCAGCCCCACTGCACAAGTCCTGCAGAACAAGGAATCAACTCTGTCTGCTTCCAGGAGGTCCACCGTCCCCTCGCTGGTGCCACCACCTCTGACTCTGGCAGGCATGTGGGTGGACATGTGGGTCATGTAAATGTTTGGATAGGCATCTGGGACAGGGAAGTGTTGTGTAGGCCAGGGACAACTGGCTATTTCACTATTTTTAGTGATAAGGGAAGCAGCTGGACTTAAACCACTATCTTCTTTTTAACAGCTGAAAATTTAAAAGCTGTCTTCAGTCACCCGGAGTAGCCAGCTGTTGACTGAATGTAATATCTGCTAGTCTGCCCTATAGCATGCTCAATAATAATAATAATAATAATAATAATAAGAAGAAGAAGAAGAATAGTAGAGAAGAGTAATGATAATAATTATTAATAATAATAACCTTTATTTTATGCACTTCATAAAGCAGTTCATAATGGGTACTGCAAACCACATTAAAATGTGTCATTTGCATAAATCAATATATGTATATATCTATATCTAAAAAAAATATATATATAAAATTACAGAGTGTATGTCTCTGTGGCTGTCAGTGAAACAAGGCCAGGGGGAGGAGTAATGGTTTGGATTCTCCTGGTGCTTCTGATGTGAACATGTATGTGCGTCTGTCTGTGTGGAAGCATCAGTGGTTTTGAATATTATGACCTGTGTCTGTCCTCAATATCTCCCTCGCCCTAGTTTACTGTCAGTAGCTGTTCCATATATCATTCTATAAATTAAAATCATGTAAGACTGTGTGTATATATATATATATATATATATATACGTATGTCAGAGTGTGTAGTTATACTCCATGGACTTCACTACTTTATTCCCAAATCATTTAATTAATTTTATTCCTCTTTTTATTTCTGTAGATATATATTATTTCCTACATATTTCTGTACATACATATAACACTTTTGGGGCTGAATTTTAAATTGAATTTATTAAAATCTAATTATTACACAGCTATCATATCCCAGCTGGTTTCCATAGAAACTTTGTCTAAATTCCCCTAGTTGATATCAATGAATTGTTCCTATTAAAGTAAATTAAATATCTCTGTCTTCCTATATCAATCTATGTCTGCATTTAGCTTATTTTGATAGGGTTTGAATGAGGACATGTGCTGGCAAATAAACTGCCCCCTCTACAATGACCACAGTCAAAGGCAGGGGACAGAACCAGATACATCCTGGCTTAGTCCAATAAAGCTTAGTTTCAGTCAGAAATCATTTTCATCGCTTATACATTAGTTTATGTAGCAGACATTTTTGTGCAATATGATGTTCAGGTGTGGCAGATAATACATCATTAGCGTATGTCGCTCGTAGAGTCACTTCTTTGGCAGCATGGCAGATCAACAAGTCCAAGCATTACAGCAAGAGCTATACAATACAGACTTTCCAAGAACCCAATAGGAAAATCACTCAGGTGCAAAAAAACCACCATTGGGACCAGATTCCTTCAAAATGAAAAACACAAGACCATCCAGCATTGCCAAGAGGCCTAGGGACTACAGATGAAGGTGGAGTAGGTCTGAGGCTGGATGAACGAGGTGAGGTGTTTCCAGAAAACAAGGTTAGAAAGGCTCATCACCAGATGTGGATGGGTAGCTCATTCCACCATTGAGGAACCACCTACAGTATGAGAAGCATGGAGGCATTGGTGGCTTGATGGTTAGGGAAGTGCACTTGTAACTGAAAGATTGCAGGTCTGTATCCCCGACCAGCAAGGCTCCACTGAGGTACCCTGAGCAAGGTACTGCCCCCAAGCACTGCTCCCCAGGCACTGAATTAGCTGCCTCCTGCTATGTCACATATGGGTTAAATGCAGAGGACACATTTTGTTGTTGTGCACTGTGTGCTGTGGTGTGTCAACAATGACCATTGATAACTAAATTCTAAATTTAGAGGCTCGTTTTCTCATGGGCTCTCCAGGTAGTGTTGATTGGCTGACCAAAGAGTTGTAGGTGTTGATGAATGAAGGTGGGCGCTGTTCCTTTAATGGCTCTGAAAGGCAGCATACAAGGACATGAACTTGATGCAAACATCTATAGGGAGCCAATGTGGAGAAACAACAGCCAGTGTAACATGAGATCATTTTGGCTGGTTGAATGCCAGAAGTTCTGCTGCATTTCTAATTATCTGCAGTAGTTAATGGCACAAGCTGTTAGCACTGTCAATAAAAAGTTGCAGTAGTCTTGTCTTGAGATAACTAAGAGCTGACCAGCATAATCAAAATATACAATTAAGGCCTTATCTACTGTGTGTTATGCAGAGAGAATCTACAAGACTGGGATATGCACTATATGGACAATCACCACAGGTGTTTAAAATCAAGCACCTAGCCATAGTCAGGTTAATAAACATTTGTGAAAGAATGGGTCGTTCTAGGGGGGCGGCACACTGAAAAAAGTGATTTTGGAGAGTGGTAAATATAATCTGTGGAAACCATATAAAATTTACATGATTATTGCAGCCAGACAACGAATTCTAAAGTAATGGGTAAATTCTACATATGCTACCCATTCGTCAACAGTAAGAACCATCACATAGAAAAATGCAGTAAAATATACCCCCAAACCGTGAGTTTTTTTGCTTTAAATTGCGCATGCGTCAGCCCGCGTTTTTGAGTGAGTGTGGGCGACGCTGGATCCTCTCTCTGGCTGCCATCGAACAGCAGAAGTGAAGGTAAGCTATTTACATAGGAGTGCTGTATATATATTTTTAAATTATGAGATATTACACTTCACTTGTATTCGGCGTTCGTTTTTTAACATGCCATTACTTGAAATTAAAGTTTGAATCTGTCGCTGGCGTCACCATGGCCCGGGACACATCAAGCCGAC
>JAODJU010000035.1:11636415-11653891 GCA_026776725.1 Gnathonemus echidnorhynchus | reverse complement strand
AGTTAAGTTCTCCCCAAGCGAGCTTGATGGGCTGAATGGCCTCCTCTCGTTTGTATAGTTCTTATGTTCTTATGTTCTTAAAATTAGGTAAATACAGCCTCAGATGAACAACAATACATGACATATTACATGGTGTCATTATTTATTTAAACAAAACTAAATCAAAATGTAGAAGCAGTGTGTGAAAAATTAAGTGCTATGCACCCTTACTATTCCCATAGGAATTAAGAGGGTAAGTAGCAGCCAGATGCTGATAATCAAACACACTTGATTAATTGATCATCAGCCAGTGTGATCACCTCTATAAAAGCAGAGGTTTTGGCAGTTTGCTGGTCTGGAGAATTCAGGTGTGTTCCCACAATGCCAAAGAGGAAAGACATCAGCAATGATCTTAGAGAAGCAATTGTTGCAGCCCATCAGCCTAGGAAGGGTTATAAGGCCATTTTCAAACAATCTGAAGTCCATCATTCTACAGTTAGAAAGATTATGCACAAATGGAAAACATTCGAGACTGTTGCCAATCTTCTCAGGAGTGGACGTCCCAGCAAATTCATCCCAAGATCAAACCATGCAATGCTCAAGAGGTACATCTCAGACCTCAGTTAGCATGTTAAATGTTAAAATTTATTACAGTACAACAAGAACAAGACTGAAGAAGTGTGGTTGTTAGGAAGGGCTGCCAGGAGAAAGACTCTTCTCTCTAAAAGAACATGGCAACACAGCTTAGGTTTGCATCTGAACAAACCACAGGACTTCTGGAACAACGTCCTTTGGACAGATGAGAAAATGGAGATGTTTGACCATAATGCACAGTGCCACGTGTGTCACAAAGTATATCCACCAAAACACCTCATACAACTGTCAAGCACGGTGATGGAGAGGTGATGATTTGGGCTTGTTTTTGCAGGATTTGGGCACTTTGCAGTAATTGAGTTGACCATGAACTCCACTGTTTACCAAAGTAGTGTAGAACCAAATCTAAAGCTTGGCCCAAATTGGGTCATGCAACAGGACAATGATCCCAAGCACACCAGCAAACTACAACAGAAGGTCTTGAAAAGAAAAGAATCATGGTGTTGCAATGGCCCAGTCAAAATCCTGACTTCCAAAATGGTATAAAGACCATACTTTTACCCTCATATTCAAATTAAATGATATCCCCTTAATCATGTTAAATAATATCCAATATCAAAGTGCATGCAAGCCTGCACAATCGGAGCTGGTCCTGGGAGCAAGGAATAATGTAGGCAGAGAAACAGGCACAGGCGATTAAATATTTTTGTCCCCTGTGGGGGCAGTCTGTTAATGGTTTCATGGGGGAAGATGGGGGAGCACGCAAACAGCCTCCTGCGTTTTTTTAACTCCTGTTAATCCTGGGCCTGGGGAAATGCCGTTTGGGCCCCTTGTTAGTGAGACACTGGTTACTAGCTGCGTGTGTTGGGTATGCTGGAATAACAGTGCGTCACGTTGGCCTGTGTTGGGTATATTGGAATAACAGCGCGTCACATTGGCCTGTGTCGTAACAGGTCTCGTCTGTTAGCCAATTCAGTGGCTAATGATCGATATCAGATCCTCTGGCTGCTGATTGTTTTTTTTTCACTCAGGGCACTTTCACACCCAGACGGCCTGCAGGGAGGTGTGAAAAGGCCAGGAAGTCTGAACACACTTTCATTTCCTCTCCAAACAAAACCCAGGCCTTGCTCTGATCTGGCTGAAAAGGTGAAAATGAATACCCTGCCACAGGCTCCCACCTGCACGTGAATAACACCACGTACTGCAATACTTTTATGTAAAGCAAACACAAATTCACAATGTTAAGGAGACGCTCTTAGCTTTTCTTTACCCAAGACAGGATGTGTTTGGGTTTTATGCAAGACATATCAGGTTCTGCACTTTTTACACAGGAAACTGCAAATTTGTTTTATATAGCTTATCTCTTGCCTAATACATAAAGAGAAACATGGGTTACAAAACCTTTTTTTGCAGTGAGATGAGTTACACTGCACAGAACAATGGGGATAATATCAAAGATCATGCTATTCCATGATGTACTGGGGAGATCGAAAATATAATTAATCATATAGGCATTTTTAATCCTGGAAAAAAAGCTAAATTGCAGGAGCACATAAGTGCAAAGACGAAAATGCCAGAATATCACTCTGTAGCTCAGAATCCAACACTGGATGTTTGTATTCATTATGCCTCTGTCTCTCTTAAATCTGAACTTAAATCTCAGAGTCAGCTGACTTACTGTAGACATGCACAATGCATAATGTTGCATTAAATCTTCAATCGGGAGGAACAGAACGATAGACAGCATCTTCATCAGAGGTTCCCTCACATTCTCAAGGGTCCCATTCAATGTCCTGCAGTCCCAAGCATAACAAATTAAGGATTTTAGTGGGGGATTATTTTAAATGAAATATTCACTGAATAATACACAGAAACATAACATTTTTAAATATATTTTTTGTGAAAACGACAGATGCATGGGCTGTACATGGAGAAATCAGAAAATGTTCCCATGCACCTTCTGGTCACCACGGACACAGACGTCCACCCAACGGGGCTACTGCTTCCGTGGCAACCGATCTGCAGGCTGTCCGTGTCATGCGCAGCTGCTCGGTGTTGATGAGCGGCCCGGGTGTCTGCAGGGAAGCCCCCCCCCCCCCCACGCATGTGAGAAATGGGGGCTACAGAGGACAAGTGTTGGAGGATTGGAAAATGCCCCTCCATAATTCTCTCTGGTGCATGAGCCTGACAATGGATGATAAAGCATATGTCAGCCACATATTCTACGGGGGAAGAAGTGGAGTCCAGGCAGGTCAGGGAAAGCATACTGGGGGGGCTGAGCAATGCAGGGGGGGGGGGGGGGGGTTCCCTGTAATGGAATTCTGTTGCTTCAATTAATTTTGCAAGAGGTCTAATTTTGTTGTCAGGCGAGGTGAACGGGGAAACTCCAGGTGTCATATGTATGACATCAAACCTCTGTTGGTGCTAAAATAAATTCCTGTCTTTGATCGAGGTTTGGGTTTAAAAAAAAAATTATTGGGAAGTAAAATGCATCTTCCTAGCTGCCTTTTTTTGTCCTATCATTGCCTGAAGATTGTCTTTCAATCTGCTTATGAGAACCTCATAACACAAATCTCAAGCTCTGAGTTGCAACCACACATTTCAGTGAAGAATCCAGAACTCCTTCAGCTGCCATTATACTTGAACTTTGACTTGTGCATAAATTTTAAAGTTAATTTTAGATACATTTCAAAGTTCCTCCCCTGGGCATTAATTCCTTAATTATACGATACTGAAAGAAAACTGGCACAAGTGTTTGATTGCCATGATTTTCTCTCCATTTATTAGAGCATTCCATTTCAAACAAAAAAAAATCTGTCACAATAACATGACAGTCAATCTTGACATTTGTTTACGTTGGTTTGCACTGTAAACTTGCCACCATAAAATCACTCAGAAGTGCTTAAGGAGAGCATTTCAAAGGCTGGGCCTCAAAAGAGACTGACTGAAGTGGAACCTGCATGAATTTAGTCAGTCTTGATGCAATCTCTGCACAGCGAGCCTGGAGGACCTGAAATGTTAAAGAAATCAGGATGGGCATTTCTGCTGTACAACAAATGCCTTGGTCAGGGATTCTGCTCAAGCTTAGTGGACATTGCAGTAGAGGGCAAAGACAGGCCTTGCAATGAAGCGGGACTTCACGGTGGACAGCCTTAGGTATGTGAGTGAGAGTGGGAAGCCTTTCCAGCTTCCTTGGGGGTCATCACTGTGTGTTTCGGAAATATCAGCTGTCTGAGTGCATCTTACCTTGGCCAGGGCTCTTTGGCCAGGCATTGGGTGCCCATTTAAAGCCATTTTTTCCACCCCACTGTTCAATGACCCGTGGGCAAAATCTTTTACCATGCATAACACAAAAGAGCATGACGGAGAAATTCTTCATACACTGCTGTACGGAGAAAGAGCAAGATTCACTCCAGTGCTTGCTGTGTAATTAAGTCACCCTCAGTAATAAAACCTGATAAGCATTGTATTAACGCAAGGCTAAGTCTGAACAAGCATGCAATTTACATGGGACATGCATCGCATAAATGTCACTGGTGAGTGACTGGTGTGCCTTTTAGCTACCTGTACAAAGTAATTAAATATTCTTCATTTAGTCTTCATTTATAAATATCTATTTTCTCTCTCTATTTCTCTCTCTTTCACACAGTCATACACACACAGCAACACACACACATGCACGCACATATAAAATATGTACCGTATAGTGTTGTGTACATATTTTGCTTCCTTTTGCTTTGTATTAGTAAGCTTTTGGCTTAATGCATTGAGTTTGGCATAAACTCCCTTTGTAATCACCCCTCCTGAGCACGTGTGTGTGAGCGACTTTCTGTAGCTTGTTTAGCTGATAATGACATTAAACCATTCATGTGAGATAAAAAGATAAAACATTTCCCAGTTTCTCTTTCACTCTTGCTTTATATCCACCGTGACGTCCTGCAGGTCAATCCAAAAATACATTTTAGATCCATATTTGTCACTGCTGTTTGATACGCTTCCTGCAAAAATCCTTGTTTATGGTTGAGCTCTACCTGGGTTTGCTGAGATGAATGGTGAGAATATTGCAGTGTTAAAGGCTCACAATGTGCAATAGTTATCTTTAGAATTATGGTGTGGATGGGTTTCCTAAGCTGAGACTGCCGCAGAAACTGCCTATCGATTTTTGTTTTGGTGGGCTGATGAGCTTCCCTGCTTTAAGCAACACGCTACATGGGTGTCAACTTGGTATGCTGTTCATTTACTTGCTGTTTATGTAGCGTGATCTGTATTGATCGAAAGCTGTATGTTTTTAAATGGAGTCATGTGGTTGAGCATGTTTGCACCTTTTCCTCTGCATGCTCATACACGGGTATGCAACTGTAGGAATCCAGCATGATTGTCCAATTTTGGACAGACTGGTCCCTGGCAAACAGCTGAGAGCAGGATATTTCGAATGGTCTAGCAGATACTGTGTGTCGATGCTTTAAGTGAGTGGCTGGTTGTGAGTTACGGGCTGCTTACAGCATGTTCAGTAATGCAGAAAGCGTACCTGTCACCAGCGGTCCAGCTCGCCGTGCCACCCTGCATCTACAGAAATGGTTACGGTATAAATGCACATGTATGCATTGACCACTTCCTCCTCCGTCCTGGGTGACAGGCTATAATAATGCACTGCCACCCGTAGCTCATCTTCCCCAAGCAATCTTCTGCAGCCTACTCAGATTTTTGCAGGTTCCTAATGATGCATCCCACCATGCATTGAAACATACTGTACTGAAGGCCCTTCACCCAAATAAAATGGCCTTATAATGGCATTTCTGTAAAGCCAATTGTCTATCACACGGTAATTAAAATAAGACTGTAACTGCAGACCGACATTACTCAGGGTGTATGTAATGAGACCTTTTGTGAATTTTTTTTCACTATGCGAGCAAATGGTTGCATCAATAGTAACATTAGAGTACAATCTGTAAATGGGCTGTAAATTGTTGTGGGTATCCACGTGTTCGAGTCTGTTTGAGTGGAAATGGACCGCAAGACAGACATGTGAGTCACTCAAGCAGTGGACAGTAGATGAAAACAATTTGTGCCCTGCTGCTTGAAGAACATTTGCTGGTGTAATGCCCCAGCAGGAAGGATTTGTGTCAGGTAGGGAGCAGTGTACATGCGTCATTTCTCACATTTGACATCCCGACTTCTGACACCCTGATTTCATTATGATGCGGGAAAATGGATCCTTTGCATCAACCTTCTTGTAACAACAACTTTAAAGAAAGTCTTTTGTCCTTGGACAATAGGCATGTACTGAGACCAGAGAATAAATTATTTAAAATATTTTTGAAAATTAATCTGATAAATTTAATATTAATAATAAATGAAAGCAATTGCAAACAGAACGGAATGGCTGCTCTGATATTTTGAGAATCAATTTCTAATTTTTTTTGCCATTCTGGTAATGTTACCTTATAGAATTGGACTGTTTGGGGCTTGTCTTGTGTTATTTTAGGTAATAAATTGTTAATGAGACACATATTTTTAAAATATGCACTGGGACAACCCAGTCCTTCACTTCAGCACCATTAAATTAATCCATTGATTCGATGTGCCATAATCTTCCCATACCAGGGCAAATGTATTTTATGGATCTTACGACACCCATCTCTCTTAATCGGTTCTTGGTCTGCTTCTGAATTTCAAGTGTGGGGTTCTCTCTCCCGTAGCCATCTGCGCCTGTGTCTGCAGTTATTACCGCTATGCCAATAGTCAGGGGGCTGACATTTTACAGGCGAGCAACAAGAGAGAATGAGGAAGTATGGTATATGAGCACATTCCCCAGGGTTCGAGCTGACACATGTTGGGTCTGCCTTTTCCCTAGACTCAGACAAGAATACAATGCCGGTCCTCAGGGGTGCTGTGTGCCATGAAAAAAAACATGCGCACACACAAACAAACAAACACACACACACACATACAAAAAGACGCAAACAAACACACAAATAAGATAATGGGATGCAAAAAAACATGAAAATATTAACACAATCTTCACAAAATAAAATGCCTGTCATTTTGTTCACTGTGGGCTTTTAAAGCAACCAAGCCAAATGCTTACCTAGCTGTTCGAAAGTAATTACAAAGTGGAATAAATTACTGCATATTTCTGTCTGCAGAGCTTTCACGTGTTGCCCGAAACACTGCATATCTGCTGGAGTGCAAAAAAGTAAAGATGTCCCAGTACATCCCAGCTCTTACTGCTGCTCTTGTAATGAATTTCCTGAATTATTCATGTGTTTATGACAAGGTGCAGTTTATTGTCTTATTGTCTTATCATGTTGTCTTTCTCGTTCCCTTCCTGAAAATGAAACAAGGCTGGTTTAATGCTCTAATGAAGTTGTTGTTGTTTTTTGTGTAAGGCTGGGAGATCTCTGCATCACTGCTCTGCCAGTGGGGGCTGGCAAAGGGGATCGGTACTGTCTGGGACAGTACCATTCCTGCCAGACAGGGTGCATCTCCTCCTCTGCTCCCCCCCGATTCCGCTCTCCTCTCCAGGACATTAGCATGCAGGCGGCGTCGGGGCCGTGACACGCGCCAGCCCATTGTCACACAGGCAGGTGACTGTCTGTCTGGTCAATCCCGCCTGGGTGCCTGGCGAGCCTCCCTGCTCTGCCAGACGTCTGCGAGGACGGGCGGAGCCAGGATCCTTCGGCAGCGCATCTTTTTTTTTCTTTTTTCTTTTTGGAGCAGCGAAGAGTGCAGAAGATCAATCACATTTACCACGCTGACTGCAGATGAAACCGTCTCGTTTCTATCTTTTTAAAAACATACCATAAAAAGAGGGAAAGCCTAAAATCGACAGGGGGGAATAACATCTTGTTCTTGCATTTATTATAAATATGAATAAATAAAGTAAAGTGTACTGCTGCTTGTTTGTTTACCCGTCCCTGCAGAAGTTTGCATTTCTGCCCCTCTAATGACGACATGCAGCTCTCCCTCACTGCGGCTCCATCCCGACTCCGCAGTGAATGCTGCTTCCTGCGCCTCTTGAAAAATTAGCCTATTGGTTTCCCCTTAACCCCTTCATGCTCAGTCAGGGGACTGTACCAGTGCGCAGAGCCAGGGGAGAGGCCAGGATAAGTGCATTTGTCAACAATAATAATAATTGCATATTACAGTGGGGCTGCTGTATAACATACAAATCAATATCATGGGGTGCCATTAAGGCATTGCTTAAAGGGTGAGAAGATGTATTTTAATAATATGAGCCATTTGTAATTGGATTAAGTCCACCCTGTTTTAAAAAAATCTGTGCAAATATTTCCTTATATTTTTGGCTTATTACTGTCATATTTCTTTTGTTGTAATATACAATAATCTAAAATATAATGTACAAATTAATATATACATGTAATAATATATACAGGATAACGTACAATATAATGTACAATATTTCAGGATTGTGTTTGAAGGAATGTGATCATTTTCAGGTGGAAATGTTGAAAAATAATGTTTAAATTGTTTTAATACTGTGTTTAATACTGATGTTACTGGTCATTTTGTTATTATATCCGTGTGTGTGTGTGTGTGTGTTTCTACTTCTGCTGCAGGTGATAGACGGACATTCCATAAATGCTCACACTCCCCATGACCCTACATTAGATGAGAGATTTTTGAAGACAGATGTCTACATGTCTGTGTTTATCATTTAGGGATGTTATGCTGATCAATTATTTCCCTAAATACCTTTAATGGTCATATTTATTACACACTGTAATGATCGTTTCCTGCAGAGATGCCTCCCAAAAATGAGATGAAGCCTGTGGGTCTTTTCCTTAGACTCTGGCAGCTAGTTTTGGCTGTTTTGGTGTGATGGAGAGGTGGATTGATCAGTTTTCAACTTATCAGCACCAGAGAACATCTGTGTGCTGCCTCTTGAAATAGCGATTCTGTCTCCACAAACCTGCTACCTCTCACTTCCAGCAGCCCTGGCCTTTTTTGCACCTGCATTTGAAATGCTGTTTCCTTCATGGCCAGCTTGCACAGTATGTATAATCATTTGTTTAAACCTGCCGTCTTGATGTGTTTATTTGCATCACTAATGTCCACGTATCTCTAAGGTGACACAAATCTGAGAGTGATCACGCAGTGTCAGCGAGTGACTGGCTGTCCCGTTCGAGAGTGAGGAGAAACCTTGAGTATTGACTATTTGTTTTGTACTCTGCTTGATCGAGCGGTTCACTCACTTTACAGCTGCTCCTCTTGTTCAGCTGGCCTGTCTGCCCACTGTTTGTGGCCTTCTTGGTCTTGTCCTGCGGTGTGCATTCTGAGCATGCTGCCGGCACTAAAAAAGAAAGAGTTTCAGAGTAAATACCAAATGTGTCAAACAATATCAGTGTACATGGTGTAGTTCTTTTAATCTGCAAGCTTGAAAACCGTTTTGGTTTGGAGGCTTCTTTACTTTTTAAACTGTATTTTACTGAGACCGTTATACTTCCATGAGGAATTGTGTGTGTTATAGTAGATGATAGAGGGACAGAAGAAAGTGGCACAGTAGAAATGTTTGTGCAGTGGTGATCTTTGGTAAAAATATGATGGTGCACTATCTGGCACTGTAACGATGCTTGGTGTGCAGTATAACCATGCAGTAGTGATCCTTGCTGTGCAATGTGATGTTGTAGTAGTGATCCTTCGTGTGCAGCATGACACAAGGCTGCAGTAGCGATCCTTAAATAAACATGCTAGGGGGTTGCTTACATACAGAAACCTTTTCTTTGTTTCACATTCCACTCTCAGCACTATGTGGAAATTGCCTGCAGGCCATCTTTGGGGTGTGTAATATTTGGCAACCACAAAGTTATACAAGGAAAACAAATGAACGTGAATCTTATACACTGTCATCCATAAGTCTATCAAGTATGGCAATTCCTACTGCATTCTTAAACCTGTAATAGCATTCATTTTTTCTGTGACTAATAACATGTCTTTTAGGAATACCTCACACGTAGCCACAATCCCAAGGAGTCACACTCTGTGAGAATAAGGTGTTACCTCAACAACTAATTGTAATATGTTCAACAGAATATTGTAACAATAATATTCTTCTCAAATGGCATTTGCCATAAAAAAAAAATTCCTCATTTTTTAAAACATTTAAACATCTGTGTCATTTTTACATCAATGTTTCCCCATAGATTTTTATTATATAAAGGCTTTTTGTACCCAAATGCTTTTTCAGTGAACTGCCTAATGTTTACGCAAAATCTCTATTTATATCTCATGTACATCTGTCTATGAGTAAAATGCTATAAAATAAACACAAGTTGCAGTTTCCTTGAGGCATGATGACTTCTTGTTCAGCAGGTCAAATAAAAGATCTTAAAACGCAATCGGCCTGTGCACCCACTCTGCTTCTCACATCTTTGTCCCTGGGCCTTTGCCTGTGGTTGATGTCCTTGAGCCCCAGCAAATGTCTACATGTTGTGACTATGTATCATTAAGATGGATGCTTTAGTAGAATGTTTTAGGGGCTGTTCAGCTATTCAGATGCATCTGGACACCTTCAGAACTCACTAGGAGAAGTCTACAATCAAAACAATAGCCTGTAGTGCGAAAAACAAGATTTACGCTGGACTTTGACCTTAGCCTAGCAGCTCACCAAGACCAATAGCACAGGGTTGTTGTAAAAAGAAAAGGAATTTTAGGTGCAAATGGTTCCAGCTGTAGGGGTAGAGCAAACTTCTATGTTTGATTATATAATGTAAGGCAGATGTAGGCGTCTACATGGCCTTTGATTTACTGTGGTGCTTTTAGGGCATTAAACAGATCACATGCCCATAGGGCTTATCAGTATCTGCTCTAGAAAATACAGATAAAACACTTTCCTATAGAACCTGGAATATCTAAAGCTCCACAAAACCACTATTCATGTGAAGGTCATCTACCGCAATAAGTTTGTGAGCTGAAAACATTTCAGTGTCTGCTGTGCAACAGGTCCACTGTGGTACAAAACACCTTTTTAATTTTCTTTCTCTAATGTTCAGGTGTCTCTTTTACTCCCAAACCACCTGCCAGCTATGATTTTTCTACCTGAAAGAAGGCAGCCCTGTTAGCTACTTTGCTCAATCCACAAAGCCCCCCACATCCATCATGAATGGAATGTCTGAAGTAATAAATGAGCAGAGGATCCTTCTTCACTGTCAAACACCTGGATACGAGGTCACAGACACTCCTGTAGTTTTCGGCTGTAGTGTCTGACCAGACATTGATACATGTGAGAACAGTGTGTCTAGGCTTCAAATGAACAGCATGGAGGTTGTTGGCTGTACAGAATAAATGTTGGCAGATGTGCGCCGATTAGATGGGTAGAAGTCGCCGAGGAATTTAGAAACATTTGACTATTATCTTCTTGGCTGCACACCGAATATTAGAAGACCCTTTGCATAATGAGTTGAGAACAGGAAATGCTGGACCTATAGTTTGTTGCAATCTGACACCAATTTACCGGCCACTTCTGTTCTGTTCTGATGCCAGCATTTTGGTGCTGGCCCTCTTTTCTTCGAAAATCTTGGTCAGTTCATATCAAACTGGCTAGTCGTTTAGTTTTTTAATCAATTTTCAACAGTGGGATAGCTTGTCAGAAAAAGACTGCAAAAAAGGGGAAAATTCATCATCTATTTTCTGCAGCGATTTATCCGGACAGGGTTTGTAGTGATCTGGAGCTGATCCCAGGAAACACAAGGTGCAAAGCTGAATAGTGCATGGATGGGAGCCAGTTCATCACAAAGACAAACAGTCAATTTAGAACCAACAGTTCTCCTGGATGGCATAGACTGTGAAAAGAAACCAGAGAATCGCAGTCGCAGAAGACCCACATGGACATGGGGAACAAAAAATCTGGCTGGATTTGAATATGCAATTCCAATGAGAGATGTCCCAATTTTTACCTACCAGTAAAATAATAATAATAATAATAATAATAATAATAATAATAATAATAAATTCACCAAAGGGGTGTAATACTGCTAACAACCACATAGAAGTTTTATATATACACTCATTCTGGAAGGTTTTCATTGCTAATTTATAGATGCATGCAGGTCAATGTTCCATACCACACAGAAATTTATGTGGGGGACAGTTTATTTTCTTTGAAATCAAAAAGTAATGTTCCGTTTGCCTTTTTGGCTTGGTGCCAGCCAAAATGTTTCTCCTTTCTATAAATAACACTTATAAAATATTACCCTGCTGCTTGTGCTTGTGCTTTTGTTTTGAAACCTATCTCTAACTATATCAATATGATCTCCATTTTCTCAATGGATGGATTTTATCGTACATTGTGCTATTGTGCAACATTGGGTCTGAAATTGTGATGTAGCATTCAAAAATGTAAGTGAAAAAATGCTATACTGGTTTATCATATGCAATAAAAGCTCCATTGCCTAAGCAAATTATCAGCCTGAAGGGTGTATAGCTTAGTAGAGATTGCTTTTGATGAAAAATATAGTTCTGTATAAGGTTGAATTTTATTTTTATGTTGTCACTGTAGTTTAATGGGTCCAGATTTATTGCTATGGAGCTGTTGGTCCTCTCAAAGCTTAATTTTGACAATATGGCAATATAGCATGGAGGCCACAAGCACACCTCTGAGAGGCTGGCAGGAAGGTTGCAGTCTGTGCAGAAAGGTTTATCAAAATGAGGAGGGGGGAGGGGGATTCCAGTCACAGGACTGAAATGGGTTATTGTGCATCTAGCTGACAGACTGAACATGTAACATGTAGCTGCACTGAAAGAAAATAATATATATAGAGGGAATAGGAAAGAGGATAAAAAGGATGCATACAAACATCATCTTTCATTAGGGCAGAGAACCCCCCCCCCCCAGCCCCTTGGAGCCATCCTGTCCAGTAATGTATCCAAGCTAAAGGTGTTTGCAGATCAGTTATAAACAGGGGTCAAGTATCTGTTCTCATCCTATTCATTTATTAATTTCTGTGACGCCTCCCTCCAAAGCAGCACTACGCTTTCCAGGGAAACAGGGTCCCTACTGTGCTTTTTTTCCATGAGTACTTGGATGAAACAGGGATGTTAAATGGTGACAGAGGTTTCCATTGGCCAATAGCATCTGGGGCACAGCAAAGCAATAACAGAAGGCAGAAGCCAAACAGACCCAAGTGCTGATTCAAAAACAAAATGCAAGAGCAGCTACGGAACATAAACAGCTGTCTGTGGATGGGCTCCAGTGACCACAGGCTGGGAGGTATATCGTTTCAATGGTAGTGGTACACTTTAAACCAAACCTCTATGGCACTGGCAGGAAGTAATCAATGGGGGTGGCAACAACACATTAAGTCTCATTCTTGTGACCAGCAAAGTCGACAGCCTTTTCTCTAGCACACGCTTCTGCCACATTTCAGACAATCCCAGCTCCAGTCAGAATGATCTGGAACTGTCAGGTTCATAGTACTTTCTTGTGCAATGACCTTGTCTGTGATAGTCTTAGAAGATGATCCATACACCTTTCTTCCTAGATCCCTGATGGAACCAGGAATAGATAGTTATTTGTGGAGATGAAAGAAGAGCCCAGATCTCTGCATATATCCCGTGTCTAAAGTTACAATCTCACTGCACTGTGAATGACTTGTTTACTCATGGCAAAAGTCGATTGGAGAATCTTATCTTTTTCTATGGTCTGGTGCATTTATTCCTGGCAAGGTCTTTCTAGAAATGTTCCGTAAACAGCTTCTACTATAGAACCCTGAGGAGCTTTTCTGGATCTCACATATTAGTTTGTTTGTTATACCTACTGTGTACCTGCCTACATTTTTCCACTGTTTAAGGAAATCTACCAGTTACCCCAATTTTTGTTTTATAAAAGTAAATGCAAACATTGGCAATTTTTTATTCCTTTGTCCTATTGGAGGTTGGGGTTGGAAGGGTAATTTGCTTTAAATACAAAAATAATATCAATACGATAGAATGGATGCAATAATAAAGAAGTCAATCCAGCCTTGTATGTTTTTCATGAGCTATATAGTAACATGTAACAGTTTTTCATGGTCAGGCGCCTCAGCCAGACTATTTGTCTTGTGCACACACGGCTGTAAAACATTAAATGAGTGATGCGATAACTTCTTACATCCTGTATCATACTCCCTCCATTTAAGCAGTGTAGCCAAGCCATACATTATGACACGGCTTATGTTCGTGTGCTGTATGGAAATGTAACACATAATATGTCACGGAATCATAAATTATCCCCTATTTGTGCCATGTGAGGCGCAGCGACAAAACAGCTTTATGGGGAGGCCATTCTATCTGCTCACATAGGTGCTGGACTGGGTCTGGGGCCGGGAATTTTCATTTATACTTAATTCAAATGTGTGTTTATTTTTTCAATGCACTCACTAAATGGAATTGTTTCCATGGTACTGTTTGGATTTCCGTCACCGTTTCCAGTCCCCTCGTCCATTCCTGACACATCACACGGTGTTTGTTTCCCTTTCAGTATGCCCCTCTTGGTCATTTATTTCTAGTCAAAGTTTCCCACCATTCTGCACATTCCACACTAAAAGGAAACAAGGTACGCCACAAAGCAATTATACTGAGGGCTTTACAGCATTAATGAAATAAAATTGGTCAAGTAGGAGAAAAAAGGAGCAACGAGTTTAACCTTGATGGTGATTGTGTAAGCCTCTGTAATCTTAAATGTTTTCATCTATGTAATATAACATATGTGTGATGAGCTTTTTGGGGGGGTAGGGGGGAGTACTGACAGATAGTTATCAGTTATTAGTTAGATTACATAAATTACAATAAGCATTTTAATTAATATTTTTTGACAGGCGTATAGATTTACTACTGAATTGAAAATGGCATTAAAATTAAAAACTGAACCAAAGGCTTATTAAAAAAAGATGGGAAATGATGTGGGATTGTTTCTTTTCTTTGTTCGTGTGCATCTCCTGCCTGCAGTTATTGTCTCTGTGCTTGTGAGACTAAAATGACCCAGTGTTTCTGTTTAGTTCGCATTTGTGACATGAATCCACCACCGTCTTCTGTCTGGGCTAAACATTCTTACCATTGGCCATTGCTGTTGCCCGGAATGATATTGTCTGCTGCAATTATTACATATGAATAAAAATTCTAGCTACCCCTAAATCACGTAAAATTTGTTACATCTAGAGCCTGATTTTGGATTTCATTAAATGCAAGGATCTGAAAGGCTTAATCCTTGGAGAACTGGAGGACTAAGGAAAGAAAGGGTAAGGAAGGAGGGTACTGGAGTGGTTTTTGGTGTGGACTGACCTCTCACGTGCTCACTAAAGTGAACAGAATAGGTGTTAACCAGAACACGTTCCCATGGTAACAGCTCCTCACTGCTCACTAATTACCTCAAACCACTTTAGAAAAACAAAACTTACATCAAAACCACTATCGAAACATATCGCCATGGCCAACCTAAAATCATTCTCAGAAATCCCTGTTCCGATGTTAGTATCATTTGAACATTAAAAACTCAGTGGATATGACCGTTAAGTCTTAACTGAAGTAATTTACCCTAAGAACTACAAAAGTCCAGTGCAATCGATGCAATGACACATCATTGTTGGTTTAAGAGTGCCATATGTATCAGCAGCAAGCCTGCGAGGCATTCAGGAAGAAATAGGAACCTGTCTGTCATGTCTCTGTAGATGATGTCTTTGTAGACTAAAATGGTTAATCAAGTCAACGTGTGATGTGTGTCAAACGGGAAAAATAATTCACTTTTTCCCTGCAGCTTGAGCATTTAACATGACTGCTGTGAAAAGTCTTGTATGGCCTTTTACAGACCACTGGCTATTTCCATTGAAACAAGTTCAGCAAAGTGGCCTAAGCAGAATGGATGTTTAAATGTCTTCTAGACTAGGGTATTAGCACTTGCTGTAAAGGACCACTGTGTGGGGACATTAAGTCTACTATGATCAAGACTCAGCTAAAACACATTTACTGGCTTTCACATGCTGCAGTTGAAGGAGAATACCCTGAATTGGGCCATCCACCCACAATGACGGATGTCTGCTGGAAAACCCCTGAGAACACTGGAGACAGAACTGCCAGGAACCAGCTAACCAATACTATTTGACTGGTTGGACAGCTTCAGTGAATGGTGTACAGGAAGTAGACCTAAGTGCAGTGCCCCAGGAACAGGAACCAGTAAATGAGGCTGAAATGCTAAAACAATATAACCATTAACTTAGCACAACATGCTGGGTGTAGCTAGCAGCTATGTCCAGTTAACTTAGATCACAAACCCAGAAACCATATACCAGCACACAAAGCTCAAAGCCAGTGACAAGGCTGCAGCAATCCTGAGCAAAACCTGGCAGAAAAAAATACAAACAAAGCAAACCCAGCTCAACTAATCCAATAATCAGCTCCATGTGATGCTCTGTGCTCAGTCTAAATAAGATTCAGAACCATCCACCTTTGGCTCAGAGTATGATCCCATGGACCTTGTTCAGTTACCTGATTACAACACAGTACAGGTGTAGTGTACTCTATGGTGACTGATTAAATCATTAATACTCAATTTGAAAGCTAGGTGGAGTTGGGTGCATTATGGGATTGTTGTTCTGTCTTAGGAAAGGAGATACTGTTTGTTCTCCTGGGCTTACGAAAGCATACTGGAGTGAACAATGCAGCCGTTTACATGTCATAGGTTTATAGTGGAATTATTTTATAAACAAGTATGAAGCAGTTGAGTGAAGCTATCCTCTGTATACCGTAACTTTTTAAAAATATTTTTGAATGATTAGATACCCAGTACCTGTGAAGTGGCTGTGCTGTTTTGGCGCCAGCAAACAGGCTGCCGTTCATCTCCGCGGCCTCTTATCAAGGCCCCTCTAACCTCAGCAAAGCAACGTGGGACAGTGCTGCACACTTGACCCCAGCCCTGAGCTCATTTTCTAATAAACATCCCTACTAGGGCTCAAATGTGAGACTAAAAACACCATCCTATTAACTCTGACCCCTACTGGTTATCCTTTATCTTTTAAGGACCATGGCTAAATGAAATGGCTCTCTGAGGAGGTCAGGGCGCACATGAAAAATCCACTGCCCACCCTGAGAAGGCCACTGTAAGCAAAATACATGGTATAGAACATGGTCATGTGACATTTCCGTTCTTGTGTAGCAGTGCCTCCTCTCTGTCGTCCTCTTGCCAGTTGGCTCTTGTGTCACAGAGAGAAACAGGAAGGTGATTATTTGCACAAGATTAGCTTCCTGAGGGCTGTAAAAAAGTAAAGGCCTTGCCTGGAGTGAGGAGGCAGGAGAAGTTTATAAGCTCGCCGGGTCAGCCAATAGGAAGCACCGAGCATCCTGCTTCGCTGTGTGAGGAAACAAGGAGATGAAGGGGCCAAGCCAAGTACTTCCTATTGTCCTGGCTATCTCTCAGGAAGTAATTTGTTCTTGTTTTTCACTTTGTTGACTTTTTAAACAACATTAATGACTGTGGTGTTTTTTCTGCATAATAATATTTACATAATATTTGTGGCTATTAGGGGAGATCCCCAGGTCATATATCATATTGGATAAAAACTCGCAAGCATTGTTGACTTTGGCCTTGATATGATTTGTTACTGTTAATGTTACTGTTGGGGGTTTCAAATTACAACATTACAATATTTTTAATGTTCCTCCTCGCTGCAACTTATGAAAAATCCAAATCAGGTGCGGACAAAGACTGTAGGAATGGATAGGAGCTTAACAGAGCTACAGAGAGTTTGACAGCCACTAAAAGAAGACTTTTTAAGTGACATCTCACAACAGCAATATGTATCAAAAGGTGCTCTGAACCAAGGCTATTCAACTCAGGCTCTCGATTCCAAATCCAGGCCTTGTTTTCAGTTCTCCCAGGTAGTTAGTTTAATAATTACTGATTCTGATTGGTCAG